>BCJD01000013.1:43960-452377 GCA_001600195.1 Yarrowia keelungensis | reverse complement strand
AGAGGTTGAAAGCAGGGCCAAGGTAAATACCTCTTACATGGTGCATTCCCATGCGGGGTCTCTGTTCAGCAGATCCTTGTCGTGGTTCTCGGTAATAGTAGATATCCGATCCCCAGTCAAGTAGAGCCGTTGGCTGTTTGCCGAACAGTGCTTCATAAGCAGTCACTTGTTGCGAAAATCCYTTCGGTTTGACGAGAGTGTGCGCATTGTACGAGTGAGCAGCATAGACCACCGCGTAATCCCAATATCTTCCTAATTTAGGCTTACATTGCAGGAGCACYCGAACTGTATCTTGRATCGTTCGGTTCATACGCTCTGCGCCACCATTGGATTGGGAGGAATGACCACCAGTGTGTAACCAAGTGGTACCTCGAGCCTTGAGGCTCGCTTCAAACTCGCCTAGATACTCACGTCCTAGGTCGGATAGCAATGTCTGGGGYTCCTTTACAGGATATGTGGAGTTTGCTCTGAGATAATCATGGTACTCGAGGTAAGCTCGATTGACCTCTGAGGCCGGCTTACCATTTGTTGGTACCACAAAAACTGCTTTGCTAAACGTGTCAATGAATGTGACAAACATGGTGTTTGATGTCACAGACTTGTCAAATGGTCCACATAAGTCAGAGACTACCCTCTGTAAGCGAAAATCAGCTGGTCTGCTTTTCCGATGTTTAGACTTGGGACGCTTTGCCATTAGGCACTCTTCACAATGTTGTTCAACYCCGGTCAGTTTCGCCGGGAGGCCGAGAACTTTCCGTTGRTCTGTATCTTTCGTGCARAGTGTTTTGACAAGTTGATAGGGTGCGTGTCCCAATCTCTTGTGGATGAAGTTGATGTCAGAGAAAACACCAGCTTGTCCCATCGTAATACTGCAGATTTTCAAGGCTTCCATATCAGGTAGGTCCTCCTCTTCAGCTAGTTTCTTGATTGAGAACTCGGGGTCCGTCAATACAGGAATCTCGATATAGCTGCATCGTTTGTGGTGGATGATGTTGAATCTTGTRGGATCCWYTTTGACGCCAGCTGTTTCCAGTAGCTCATCATCTCCACGTGTCCAAACGATATCGTGGTGGCCATCTTGTAAAATGGGAGATGGCGATAAGATGTTTACAAGTGGTGAGAGTCCTGGTAAGACGTAAATGTCTCTGATGTAGAGACCGTCTCCAAGAGGTAAGTCACCAACCTCTGTGGATTGGAAGTGACTCTCTCCCCAATCAAAACCTACATTTACTGTACGAATGTTCTCAAGTGCTCCTCTCAGAGCGGTGATGCCTGCAATGTCCTCCATACCAGAGTCTAGTAGCCAGGGTACACCTTCACAATCGAAAAAGGTCTGATCTTGTTCAACAAGCTTACGGATTTTTACCGACCTACAAGTATCATCTTTAGAAATATCATTTTTAGAATTATTTTCAGTACACTTGTTAGGTCCGACATCTCATTTGCCAGGAGCTTTGCCCGTTTTCTTATGCTTTTTCTTCGCAATGAAAGTGGCTCGCTTACGTGCGTTAACCTCACTAATAGTATCAGTGAGCTTACCCTCTTCGAGCAACCCTGGAATAGCAGCACCCCAGTCCTTCTTGTTGTCAAAAACACGCAAATTCATACACCAGATCACTGGGCAATCTTGCCAATCATGGTAGTATTTTTCGGTTCCATCATCTTTTCCAAGGTGACAACAGAGGGTACAACGAGGTTTCTCCCCCTTTTTGGCAGTATCTTGATTTCTCTTGATAYCTCGGGGTTCTTCCTCCGTCTCGACCTTATGCACGCGATTTCTGTGGGCAGGTTGAGTAGTAACGGGGAATCCAGTGGTTCTCTCAGCAGGGAGGGACTTTTTCCACGTTAAAGCGGCTCGGATGAACTGTCGCATRGTCGCGGCATCTCGGATGGGCTCATTGTTAAGCTTGTCCACGAGAGTCGGGATTCGGGCAACGTTCTGCGAGAATATACGGTGACACTTGGCAAAATACTTCGGCTTCTCATCATTCAGAGAGCCGTCCGACTGAGTTCCAATCAAATCATAAATCCATCTAAAGAATTCAGTGTTGTCAGAACCATGGTCAGATGAGTACTTCACGGGAGAACTAGTGATCACACGTCGCTGGGAAACTATGTCCAGTTCGTCGGCAGACAGGTTACGCAAATCCATCAGGTAAGTGCCCAATCGAAAATAGGGAGGGCACGTAGTATCCTTCTTGAATCGCGCATAACCAAAATGCTCGAGGAGATCTTGAGTCTGTATCTTCATGAGACTGACAAAGATGTCTGTCTTCACGTTGGCAGCCTTCATCTCCACGGGGACGTCATCGTTAAAACGTCCAATGGGCTCTGGGGCTTCATCAATGTAGTCGATCAACTCATCAATGGTCCCGAAATTGTCCCAAAATTTGGCATTAGACATGGCAAAAAGACTCTCAGGACCGAAGTACTTCATGATCTTGTCAAATTTGTCATCGTCTGGAGAGTCGAACTTCTCCATAGCCACGATAATAGGGAAATCTTGGCATGCTTGATCTAGACCACGCTTGAAAGCTGCATAACAGTGGTTCTCACCAAAGTCATGACCCTCAAGACCAATCTTGATTCCGTCAAAGATTTTCCGGAGTTTGGACTGCAGAAAAGCTCCATCTTTCTTCTCTTCACTGCGATTAAGGAACATCCGAAGGATCGTTCGCCGAGCAGTTTGAGGGTTGAAGAACTTGGAGTAAATCCAGGATCGCCACTCGGGCTCTCCAATGGTCTGACTAGTGTCCATCGAGCTCATCTTCTGAAACACCGCATTTCGAAGTCGCTTAAAAGAAGCGTCCTTGCGGATCAAAATGTTTCGCGGATCGCTGTAAAGTGGAGGTTTACCAATAATCTCCTCGTAGATCGACATTATCTCTGACTTGATRTAAGCCGTGATAATTTCGGTCTGCGCGGGCTTGATTTCACCTCGTAGCTCGGTACCCTCGTCATAGTTGGTGGACGACACAAAGCTGGGGGTGTCCGATTTTGTCGAAGACTTAGCTCGGGGAGCAGCCGCCTTTCGGGGCTTCTTCTCGGCGACAGATTTTTCAACGACCTCGGTGATGATCACCTCCTTCTCAATCGGACCCTTAGGCACGGACACTGCCTTGCTCTTAGGAATCTTGGTACCAGCAGTGGGTTTCTTCGCAGGTTCCTTCAGCTTGGTAACTGAGGTTGAGGAGGAAGCAATAGCGACAGGCTCGTCGGACTTCTCTCCTAGCTTCTTCATTGCTTTAGAAGCTTCCACGAAGAAAGGGGACGTCGCCGGCTGAGGGACCTTCGCCTTTGGAGCAGCCTTAGCCTTAGGCAGAGCCTTGGGCTTAGACTTGGGCTTGGTCTCCTCAGTTTTTCCTGAATCCGGCTCAGATTCAGGCTCCTTGCCCTTGTTGACACTGGAGGTCACCTCGGAGGGGGACGCGACGGCTTCGGAGTGGCCGGAGACGGGCAGGGAGGGGGTWAGGGATTCGCCAGACTTCGAATCCCTGATTGAGTCCCCCGCCTCTTCAGCGACATCTTCCATGACCTCAGGTATAATAGCAGCGGTGTTCTCACCGGTCTGCTCCTGAGCATCATCAGAGACTTCTGACTCAGACTCGGACTGGGCAACTCTCACACGGGATGAGGCCTCAGCATCGAGATCCGAATCGGAATCGCTGGAAAAAGGAAAAGACATCGAAAGAGTAATATCKARGCGATAGAGATAAAAAGCACAACAGTTAGTTGAGACTCTTAATCTTCTTTAAGTAAAGTCGTTTAGTTCAGTAATCTACGGGTAAGACAATGGTGAAAATATGTGCCTAGACCCAAGAAGTTGAAAACCGATAAGAACTTTTGACCTGTTGTGATGTGTTCTTCTGTTGTCCTTCTTCAGGGGCTTACGGCTAGTATTTATATTCTCTCGGTCAGGGAGAATAGCTACAATGTTACATGACTTTCCATACGACTCTAGAGAAAAATTTTCTCKTCTGACGGATAAAAATAGATTTCACCATGACTCAGAACTCGTCAGCTCCTTGTGTCATGGTAAGCTCCCGCTTGTGCCTTCCTGAACGGCGACTGACTCTTTGTTCAGCCATTWAATTGCTCGTCAAGGTTCCGTGGAAAAGTGGCTCCCTCCTTTGTCCGCKAATGAACTATCATTGAGAATCATCTTGTCAACCCATTTATTGCATTTCGTGACCTCAGTTTATGATATTCATGCAGTCCATAAGGTGGTGTAAAATAAAGTTCGACCCACCGTCGGTTCGATTATAGGTTATAACAGTCGTGAAAAYTTTTCACGAAGTCCTTTACACAAAGACATTAGACCTCTTTCGAATATATGAGCGGTGTATAGAAGTTTCTGCTTTGTCCACCTTTTTCTGGTGTCACTTGCAGTATAACAACTGTAAATACTAATAAATTATTGAGAAAAATATCGTGAGAGTGTTTTTCGTGGACTCTTGGTGTGGGATTACAAGGTGGTTTACAATACACAAGACTTTAACATAATTCCATATCATTTCAATTAAACAAATCCTTCACAGAAACACCCATGCTGTAGTTAGTAATTGTTGTCAATATGTATGTCATATGCACATGTATAAACTCACTCTCTCTCTCTCCAGTTGCACTCGGCTAATCCTGCCGCCGTGTGTCACCATATTCCAACAGAGAACGATTGTATGCTGTCTCAATAGCTATAGTGATATCAGCTTCGTTGTTGTATCTTCCTCCAATCCACTGTTGTACCTTCAAGACCATCTCACTCCATTGACTGCCACTACAAGTACCAGTTGTCCTCCTAAAGACTCAAGGTGGAATAATCATAGCCAAGATACTGTACTCGTAGTACTTGTACAGTACATACCAAGACAGTCACAGCTTTTCAAACAAGTCATCCTAAGCTATAGTCAGTCATGTTTCTCACTTCAGTTACCTTACACATCAATGTCCACCTCCAGACACTGTCCACCTTAAAACGGTGTATCAGATTGAAGAATTAAAAAATGTACTGTACTTAGACCAAACATAGAAAGATGTGTTCCTGTCATCCTCATCCTACATACTGTACTGACACCCATCTCAACTATTCCAAACATTCCATTCACTCTATTCTACTTCCAAGCAACCACAACTACACTTTACTAAGCCATACAAACAGCAAAATTCTCACAAACAACTCCACCCACCTCCACACCCCTCACCCCTCACCTCTTTTCTCCACCCCACATTTAATTTCATTTTCCACGCATTAAACCTGCATTTATCCAAAAACCCAAACAATGCGGAAATATTATGATCAATTCGGAAACAGAAGCAAAATCAAAAAAGTCGTCGCAAAACCAACGACACGTGACTTATACATATACAAGTACACCCTTCTATACCTCACCATCTCTTCTCCTGACGTTACGGTTAAAGTTGACGACATTCTACGCGTGGAAGGACGTCTGTGTGGTTTTTTTTGCGTGAGATAGCGCACACAAAGACGGGCGCTTGTCGTCACGTGACGCACCTGCTGTCTTGGCTCTCACTTTTCATCTTTGTCACACAAACATCAGTCACTTTTCCGGATCAATGAAATAGACACGTATACCCTGAAACTCAAACATGTCAGACACAGAACTTTATATTAGGAGGGGAGAGAAGAGTGTAGAAAACGAGAGTTAATAGTGATGGTAGAGCAGATCTAAATATACCATTTTGTAGCTAAAATTTTTCTTTATCTTTTGGTATAATTTTCATTGTCAAAATATCAACACCCATTTTTCTCTCCAATTTCCCCCTCATTCCTCCCCTTTTCATTATTTAGCCTTCACATTTGTTGAGTATACACGCACGTTAGTTGAACCTTCAACGGATGGTGATAGGTGGGGGGTGTTTTTTAGCCGTGGCAGGTTATATTTCGATATTGATAAAAAGCGCCACAAAAACCCCCGGAAAATCCACAAAAAAACGCCGGAAATCGTCGCAAAAATCGCCCTCGGTACCCACCAAATCCCTTGCTCTGCTTCGCGGCATAAAAGAGAAAACTGTCAGCCCATTTAAACTCCCACAGGTAAAATTAACGACGATCGTCACGTAAAGAATACGACGTCAGGGAGGCTGGAGAGATGTCAGAGTGATGAGAGTTGGTGCATTTTGAAGGCTGATTTTTGGTGATTTTTTCTACGCCAAAATAACACAGATTTAGTCACTTCTACTCACTTTTCGCCATCTTATTCCTGCCAAAAGACCCTTCACTCCAAGGGTCAGGGTAACTGTAGCCCCATGTAGGTTCGTTAGCAAACATGAACATTGCGTCTATGCGTATGGCTATCTTGTGAGGGAGGCTGGTTGGAGGCTGGTGATGGGAGATAGGGTAACATGTGATTTTGTGCAGCAAGGGGTGGGTCACGTGATAAAGGATAGGTTATGAGCCTTCTAGGAGTCCTCATAACCTCTCAGAAGAGCAAATACCGCCTACAAAAGCCCCACTCGACACTTGTCATAATCTCTAGATTAGCTTTGGTAACCATATGCCACCGTAATCTGAGATCCGTATAGACTTTGCCTTGTGTGAGAGAGGAGAGAGGAATGTGTGTGGGATGTGGTGTAGTGGGAATGAACGGGAGATTTTTGAGGAATTTACAGGTGGTAGAAAAATGGGAATTGTAGAGTTTCTAAAATTTTCCTGATTTTTCCGTCATTTTCCACTTTTCTACAAATGTTTCCCCTTCCCTCCTCTAAATTCACTTTTTGATAAATTACCGTTTTCTGGATATTAGCAAAAAGCGAGCGGAAAAATGTGGAAAAATCGCGGAAAATTGGGAACTAGCCAGGGGAACACCAAGATACCATATCCAATGTGATTACATAAGCACTCTTCACTTCCCCCTTCTATCCCGTGACGTGTTTTCGCCCCCGTAGCCGCTCTGTGATTGGCGGGAGAAACGAAAAGTCTAAAGTAGGTTGTGCTGTGGGCTCCAGACGAGAAGCTTATTGCACAAAAAAACACAAAAGACACTGAAAACACGTTTATTGAGGGTGCTTTTTGATATCACGAGAAAAGTGGTATAGACGAGACTCTTGAGGGACAGGGCAACGGGAAAAAAAAAAAAAGCGCCGGCACCTCCACACGCACACTCTCCGCTACCCCCTTCTCGTCTGAAACACACGTGTCCTGGAAATGAACCAGCAACGTGTCTACCAGCAGTTTCAGCAGCGGCCGGGCGGTTCAGGGGCCCTAGGAACTCAGCAGACGGTGCAATCGGGCGGTCAGCAGGCCCAGCAGCAGGCCCAGCAGGCCCAGCAGGCGGCCCAACAGCAGGGACGGCACCATCCGCTGAGTCAGCATTATCTCCAGCAGCAGCAGCTTCAGCAGCAACAGCTCCAGCAACAGCAGCTTGACCAGCAACAGCAGCAGCAGATGTACCACCATCAGTACGCGCAGCTCCAGCAGCAGCAGCTCAGCCAGATGACCCAGGCCCAGCAGCAGTTGTACCAGCAGCAGCAGCAGCAGCAGGTTCATCAGCAGCAACAACAACATGCTGCTCAGCAACAACAGGTTCATCAGCAGCATGCTCAGGTCCATGGTCAGGCCCATACTCAACAGCATGCTCAAAGCCACACCCCCCAGGCCAGCATCATGCACAGAAACGGCCTGGTCAGCATGTCGCAGGTGGCTTCTCCTCAACAGCACCAGACAAACGTGTCCATCAGCCAGCTCCAGCAGCAGCAACAGCAGCAAGCTCTAGCCCAGCAACAAGCCCAGGCCCAGGCCCAGGCTGCTCAGCAGCGTCAGGCAAGTGCTTCAGGACAATCCACAACTGCCCAACAGTTGTATGCCCAACAGCAACAGGCCAAACAGAACAATCTGCCGTCCATCAACCACATGTACCTCCAGCAGCAGCAGGCTCAGGCTCAAGCACAGGCCCAGGCCCAGGCTCAAGCTCAAGCCCAGGCTCAAGCGGCTGCTCAGAAGAAACAGCTGACTCAGCAGCAGCAGCAGCAACAGCAGGCTCTGGCCCAGCAACAGGCGCAGTACGCGCGGCAGCGGCAAAACAGCCACTTTCAGGGCTCGGACGCGCAGTTCTCGTCGCTGCAGCAACAGCAGGCGGCCGCCCACCAGCACCAGGCCCATCTCCAGTACCAGGCCCACCTCCAGCAGGTGCAGCAGCAGCAGGCCCAGCTGGAGGAGAAGCGGAGGAAGGCTTCGAATGCGTCAGCTGGTACGCCAAAGTCAGCGGCGGTTACTCCGAGGCAGCCAGCCCAAAGTCACGTGACCCAGGCTCAGCAGCAGGGTGTTGCTCACGTGCTCACGCCTCAACAGCAGCACCAGCATTTGCAACATGCGGCTGCTCAACATGCCTCCCAGCACGCTTCCCAGCATGCTCACGTGACTCCTCACGTGCTGACCCCCCAGCAGCAGCACCAGCAGCACCAGGTGGCGCACCAGGTCGGGCAGCACGTCTCGCCTCAGCTGTTGACTCCCCAGCAGCAGGCTCGGCAGTTGCAGCAGAAGCAGCAGCAGCAGGGAGTGAGTCAGGCCCAGGCTCAGGCACAGGCACAGGCTCAGGCTCAGGCGCAAGCTCAAGCTGCCTACCAAAAGGCCCAGACTGCTCAGACTGCGAAACAGCAGCAGGCTCAGCAGGCTCAGGTTCAAGCTCAGCAGCAGGCTCAGCAGCAGCAGCAACAGGCTCAGCAGGCGCAGTATCAGCATTACCAGCAGTTGCAACAGCAGCAGCAGCAGCAGCACAGTCAGCAGCAGCAACATGGGGTCCAACAGCAGCAGCACTCTGTTCATCAAAGTACTACTCCTCAGTTGCTTCAGAGGCAGGCTGGGCAGCATAGTGGTGTTCAGCAGCATGCTCAGCAGGTTCAGCAGCAACATAGTGGTCAGCAACATACTGTTCAAGGTCATGCTGTTCAGGGTCAACAGGCACAGACCCATGCTCAGCAGCAAGCCCATGGTGTTGCTCAGCAGCAGGCCCACGTCCAACCTCACCAGACGCATACTCCTGTTCAGAGCCAGGTCAAGGTTGAGCAGGTCCACGGCCATCAGCAGCAGGTTCACGGACAGCAGCAGCAGCAGGTACATGGACAGCAACATCAGCAGCAACATCAGCAGCACACTCAGCATCAGGGTCTTCACCAGCAGGGTGTGCAGCAGCATGGTGTTCAGCAGCAGCAGCATAGTGGTGTTCAGCAGCATACCGGGGTTCAACAGCAGCATACTGGTGTTCAGGCTCAGCAACAGCAACAGCAGCATGCTCAGGGTGTTCAGCAGGGTGTTCAGCAGGGTGTTCAGGGTCAGCAGCAGCAGCAACAGCAGCAACATGCTCAACAGGCTCAGCAACATGCTCAGCAGCCACACGCTCAGACTGAACCCCAAACCGCTTCCACCACTCCTGCAGTGTCTGGAACCACCCCAGCTCCTGCTTCCGCGGAACCAGCCCCCGGCGAGCCGAAAAAGAAGCGCAAGAACAAAAAGTCGCCGGCCAACTCGGTGCCCATCACCAACAACGGCCCCGTGGTCTGCCGCGAGTGCGGGACGCAGTGCAGCAACACGTCCGAGCTCAAGCGCCACGAAAAACACATCCACAACCGGTCGCTGTACATGTGTCGAAAGTGCGGCGAGCTGTTCCAAACAGTCGCCGAGCGCCAGACGCACAAGAACAACCGGCACTATCCGGAGATCCAGACGACCATCTGGGCGTCCAACGTGTTCCGCGAGTTCCCGGCCAACACGATTGTGCACTCCAAGCGGGACCAGAACGGCTACTTCAACTGTCCGTCCGAGTACTGCACGTTCATCACGCGGATTCCGTCGTACTGGCACGACCATATCCACAATGTGGCTCACCAGGGCATTGATCCGCAGACGAGCAAGCGGAAGCGCAAGCCCAAGATCCTGGCTACCCCTCATCCCGGTGCTATAGGAAACGGAGGAGCAGGAGTGGGTCCTGTGTCTGGCGAAGGAGAGAGACAGGAGAGGGCCCAGCAGGCTGCCCAGAGACAGCAACAAGCTGCGGCTCAGCAAGCTGCTCAACAGCAGGCCCAGCAGCAGGCCCAGCAGCAGGCTCAACAGCAGCAGCAGCAGCAACAGGGCCAAGGACAGGGACAGGGACAGGGACAGCAGCAGGGACAGCAAGGACAGCAGCAGCAAGGACAGCAGCAAGGGCAGCAGCAGGGTCAGCAGGGTCAGGAGAGTCAGGCTGCTCAGACTCAGGCCCATGCCCAGACCCATGCTCAGCAGACTCACGCCCACGCCGCGCCCCAGATACAGCAGCACCACGTGCATCAACTTCCGCATCAACCCCATTCCATGTAAACAAGAAATGTATTTATGATTGATTAGATAAGGAGGTAGTGTAGAGGAGTACGGAGAGAGGATGTGTATAGGAGCAGGACTGGATGAAGGCTTCAGTGGTGAAGGAAGTACGGATATATGTTGAGCGTTCTATTAGTATTTAGAATCTTCGATGTATGAATAATGAGAGGAGGTACAGTGGACTATGGAACCTAGGAGCTGAGTGTTTTAGTGTCATTAGTTATGATAGACACGGTGAGTTCTGTAGCTGTGGACATTGACATGGTCTTACCGTAAGTGTAGCTAGTTTAAGGTGGAGAGCGTTAAGGTGGTTGAAATTGGGTGGGTTGATAAGTACAGTAGCTAGACAGTCTTTTCCCGGTTGACAGTATAAGGTGTTCAAGACCTACCAACCCCAATGATTCGTCGCACAGGAGGAGCTATTGCTAGCAGTGATGGTTAAAGGGCTGCCCGTTGACTGAGAAGCTGCATTTGGAAGTGAACTGAAATGCAAGTACTATGTACTGATGGTCAATCGCCATCTATAACGGTCTCTACAAGTGTGGTGTCCTTTTGTTTGTGCTGGATGTAATCTGAATACAGCTGATTGAAGTGCTACTGTACGTCGTGTTGACGTCTTTTGATTAGGCAGGGCTGTCATTGACATTCTGTTCTAATGAGCAGCATATGGTTTTGTAGCCTGTACTAATCTGAGCCACTATGGTATCTCTGTTGCGAAGGCTACCGTACTGGACCTTCTCTTGGCACAGGTCACTATGTCCTCTTGAAGACAATACTGTTCTCATCCAGAGTTGAAGTGGCAGTCAATACAAAAATCATTCTGTAAGCCTTTTTCAGGTCTTCGGGACTGATCTTCGACACTGTTCAGACGATTGAACATGTCTTGTTACTAAGCCTATGGCTTCTACTTCCCTCAGTCTTCTAATAGATATATTTTATACATGCTGTGTCCTGTACCGTACGTACGTGCCACTTCCGGTTCCTCCAGGGAGGCCTTCCGCCCTGTCCTATGCTATGCCAAGCTGATAAGCGAGTTGAGTGAGTGAGTGAGGAGGGGTATGTATATGACCTCACTGATGAGTTACTCATGGTCACTTCGTTTCCAGAGTCCTGTGAAATGTCACCCAGTCATCCGTTCAAGCTCCAGCTTCTGTAACTTGTGACAACTCTCCCACCCTCTACAAGCCCCAGCTTCGCTGTGACTTGTGGTTACTCATAACTATCGCTCAAATTAATCAACAACTGAGCCAGACATCTCTTTGTCGCAGCATCGTCTCTCAACGCCTGGCTAAACGTTGCGTCTCTCAGAGGCTCGGGTAGACTCTGTCGTAGTGCTTCTCTGGCTCTAGCGTTATCGCTGAGTCTCAGGTAGCATCTGACCACGTGTTTGAGCAGTCGAGAAGCTGGCTGTGAAATGAGCTGCTGGACCATATTGGCGAGCACCTGGGACACTGCCGTGAACCGCTCAAACGTCTGGCACACGTAGTTAAGTCCCATATCGTCCATGAGGATCTTTTGGACGATGAAGATGGCGACTGTTTTGGACAGCTCGGTTCCACTTTCCATGATTCGCAGACACAGAGGAATGATTTCTGTGGACAGCAAAAACGAGATGACCTCCGGAGAGTCGTTCTTGACGAGTGCGCCAATCACACCGAGAGATGTCAGACGCAGGTACTCGAAAGATCGCGACTTGACGGTGGTGTTGAGAAAGGGGTACAGAAACAGCGGAATATGCGCCACCAAAAACGGAGTTCGGGTGTCTGCGTGAGAAGCAACACATTGCAGCAGAGCCAGCGCGTTGCAGACCCGGTTGGAGGCGGCTGTCGACAGATTGGGAGGCGACAGCAGCGAGTAGACGTTCATAATCTCTTGCAGAAGCGTGCTCATAACCCCAAACGAGTGCCACAGAATGAGTGCCAGGTCGTCGTACTGCTCGCGCTTCTTGCCGAGCTCCAGCAGCGCCTGTTCTCGTCCCTCGCCGTGCATCAGCTCCACGATCCACGAGTACAGCTTGTCGTCTTCGGCGGTGAGCTTCAAGGGCATGACATTGGGGTCGTTGGAGTTGCTGGGCGCCATGCCGCTGGGCGCCATTTGAGGCGGCTGGCCCATCTGCGGAGGAGGTCCGCCCATGTATTGCTGTTGCGGAGGCTGTTGGTACATTGGTGAGATGGAGATGAGGGTGGTGCTGGTGATTTAGGTGTGCTGTTGATCTACTTTTGATCGGTGGGTGGAAGAGGTTAGGTTGGGGGTTGGGAGTTCGACTTTGGCAGGGGGGAAATATGTGGTGTAAAGATGGGAAAGAAATAGAAGCTTCTATATGCTTCATACGGCTGTTGGAGTAGCTCCAGGGAGTTTTAAAAATTATATCGTCTCATTTCAGCTCCTTTGAGAGGTCCTGAAATGATACCCTACTCTCATGTATTACTTAGGTTACCTTGTTGGGAGTAGTTGACATGCGCGTAAGAAAGGCAGGAACATCTTATGCTGGATGAAGAAGAGGTGTGCAATAGATTGGGCTGTTGAGCTGGTGTTGATTTTGTGTGCAGCATTGTGGATTGGTTTGGGACTCGTTTTGGTTCGATTACGTAAGCACTCCCCCTCTTACTTGACACTCCAGGCACTCCATATACACTCTACTTAGCTCTCGCAACAGGGCATGACTAATCATCATGCATATCCGAAAAAAGCAATTCCAGCGATGGTCACACACAGACTCATACAAGTAACCACACCTCTCCCACTCTCATAGTCTCTCCTATATCGCTACGTAATACTTCTCTTACATCCTCATCTCCCCACTTGCTCCAAAGTTTTAGACTCGCGTTTCTTAACGTGAAGATGGTAGGTGGCATAGACAGGAGTGAGTATAGGGGTAGCGATAGGGGTTACAAGTACCTGGAGAACAAAGACAGTCACGTGACCTGCCATAACATAGACACATTTCGTATAATCACGTGACGCTCGTATGTAACTGTCCACATCTGTCACTGTCCAACTCCTATTATGCAAATCTGATAAATGCACGTTACCAATTTACGCAGTGAGAGTTTATTCGGGTGGATGGGGAGCACACACTGGTAAACCGAGAGAAGGAGTTAGAAGACAACCAAACACATAGCCAATCAGTCCTGACTTTGAGGACCACATCCATCCAACCCCTATCTCTCAAGGACCTCTACTTCACCCTCAAAACTCCAATCTATGTATCTATCCGCATCGTAAGTCAGATCTGCAAGCCACGAAGTGTAATGGAGGGGTGGATTTGAGGGTACGAAAAATAGCATCGAAAATAGAGGAAAAGGAGTATATACCAGACAGTAGTACTCCTGTGATGTCAAGCTCCATTTGCGTTCAAGTTTCATCTCTCTACCACCTCTGCAGCGCCCTCAGCACCCGTTTTAATTTTCTCCCATCCACGCGACTCCCTGTCAAAGTTCATTAGACCCAGCAATTTTCCAGAGTCTTCAAAGTCGGCCAAAAAGAACAGTAGAGAGATAAGAGTAGTACCAAAATGCAGAGAAAAAGCAGGGCTTCAAATATATACAGGAATCAACGTCCCAGACCTAGTGTGGAAAAAGTTTCCCAGGTTCACCTCCCCCCCTCCCAAACCCTATCGCGAAACACTATACATGCGCGCTAAACCACCTTTCTGTCGGTATCACCATTTCTTCCTCCTGCGCCAATGTCTCATCTCCAGCCGTTTTCGGTGGACAATACGTTTTGCCACGTGGTGGCCAAGCGGACGGGAGACAAGCGGGAGTACGGAGGCGACAATTTGTCGTCGGAATCGTCCAATTTCTTGCCTACCGACCAAACCGACCAGACTGACAAAAACACGCCTTCGAGTCCCGGAGGCAGCGGGCTTTATTCCGAGGGCTGGAGCGGCACGCAGTTCGATTTGCCGTCGAGTCCTGTGCGGAAAAAGCGGTTTTTGGGAGGAGTTCAATTCACAGAAAGAAGCTCGTCTAAGGATAAAGACGAAGAAGGTGCAGATGAGGAAGGAAATATCGGTCAAAGTGTTGTGAGCAACGGAACTGTGACCGAGGAAAAGGAGGGTGTGAAGCTGGAGAGATCGGCTGTTGCTAGCAGTTCAAATGACGCTTCTACGCCTATTAGAACAGCCTCTAGACCGTCTCTTTTGGCTCCTACTACTCCCTACAGAAACTATACCCGTTCGTACAACTCGTTCAACTCGTTCAACTCTTTTGGTTCGTTTGGCGAGACCGGGGCAGGTATAGCTGCAGAGGTGGCTAGTCCTGAGTCGAAACGTCTCAAACCTGCTCCTGTAGACCCCACTCTTCCTCCTGCACAGTATCTTCTTCAGTGTGCAGATCAAGAGGCCGAAAACATTGATCTCATGTTCCGCAATCTGGACAAGCTACCTGAGGAGTTTGCCGAGCTCAGACACGTCGTCAAGACGAACGACAGTCCCTGTCAGGCTTCGTTGACTATGAGCTACAAGGTCATGTTGTCTCAGAACCGACTCACCGACCTGCCTTCTCAGCTGTTCAACGGGATAAATATCGTGAATCTTTCAGTGTTCAACAACAGATTGGAGTCTGTTCCTCCGAGGATTAAAGACCTGGTTAACCTGGATACCCTGAATGTGTCTGGAAACACAGATTTGCAGTATCTCCCCTCTGACATTGAGAGGCTGAAAAAGCTGAAGAATCTGAAAGCCAGCAATGTGGGATTCCCTCCACTGCCAAAGGGAGCCACTCAGCCTGCTGGAAAGAAGAGACACATGTTGCATCGTGAATTCACCGTTGTCAACGACGACAAGACGTTCCCCACGCTGATTGAACAGATTGTCATGTCCATTTTCAAGGCCAAAGACGGAGTGCTCACAGACAAACAGATTGCGCATCTCAACGTGCATCAGATGGGAAGACAGTACTTTGAAGACGCGCAGGCGTCGTTTGAACTCGGAACCTCCTGTGGAGTGTGCCATAGACATGTTCTCTATGAAGACAAAGTGTACGGATACGCTACTGAATGGTGGCAATGGCCTGGACACGAAGAGGTGTCTGTTCACGACCAGCAGGTGGTGGTCCTGAGAAGACTCGTCTGCAGAGAAGCGTGCAGAGGAGTGATGGAAAGAGGGGAGTAGGAAGGACGGATTAATGAGCTAACGATAATGAATAAATGACTAGAATGAGTTGGGTGGAGATAGAGGCGAAGCACATAGTGCAAAGAAGTTGACTGATTCATAAACATGGGTGTTGATAGCCCACGTCTTGATATCGAGCTGCCATATGCACAACCTGGTTCTATAATCAGAAGTTCGGGGTACATCGGGGAAGTCTTAATACGGCAGTGTGATCCATCTACCGGTACTTGCACTTGTACTGTAACCCTTCAAGGCTCTGTAGAGAGACAGATGGAGTGAGCTCGAATTGGTCAGTTGACGTGCATCTACATCTGCTTGGAGCAAAAGGAACTGTTATTGGGTATGAGGCGTTATATCTTTGTGAGGGCTAACAGGTGCACATTGGGGCAGCAGTAGAGGACTCGTCAAAAGCGCCTATCAGAAAGGAAAACGGTTGAAAACTGAAGAAGTGAATCAATAAGAGTGTCGAGAATACAAGGGTGTACTTGTACTCCACATGTTGAAAGAAGAGTCATTAGAGTGAGTCCATACATACTCCAGCATATGAATACTAAAAGCCATTTAGGGGACATTGAACGAGTTGACAGCTTTGACTGATTAAACCAGCCAAGCCACAAGTATCCGAAACATGAGTTTCCAAAGTGGTTCAAGCAGTTGTACTTTTTAGCTAAGATGCATGGCAGTTAGGTGTATGCAGAAGAGCCACTGTATCATGAGGAGTTAAGATGGTGATGATACAGGGAGTTGAGTAATGAAATAACATCTTTAATAAGCACTCAGCGATATAGTTGATGTTCTTGAATTTCTTCTGGTAGTCTGTTCATAACGTTTCATTTGACATCAACGTATGCTTCACTCTACAAGTACACCTTATACAGTAGGGATTGTGAGACGTCTGTAGACATTCACATAGATGATGACATCAAGAGAGTTGGAATAATGAGTCACGCTGAAGATAGACACAGTATTTTCTAGTCTTCCATATGTCTTTGTTCAGTCCCAGCGCTTCGCCTAATACCATTCATTTGAACTACCAAAGGTAAGCAATACCGTAGCAGTATTACGGAACATGCTCTTCTTATAGATGTATTCTGACCTATTCTAAATCTGTCTGTTTGACATCTCTTCTCTACCACATTACTTATATCTATGTATAATCAATAGTTCAATCTACACACTAACTTACACCACACTACAACTAGATGTTGTCCACTCGTGACCTTCGGCCACTCGTTACCGTGATGTCCACCCGTGACCTTGCCACTCGTTCCCTTATTACCTTATTATCTATATGCAACTACAACAACTCGTCCAGTTTCGGCGTGACGACCATCTTTCTCTTGACCTGGCCAATCAGGTACGCCTGCTTCTCCTCCGCCGAACAGACGACAATGTCCTGCAGGAACTTGGCCGGCACGCCCTGGGTCACGTCCATGACGATATCGCCAATGACCATGGTCAGTTTGCCCGATTTATGCAGCCGCAAGTTGCCCACCTGTCCTTCAGGCAGAGACGCAGTGTTGGACTCTGTGCTAGCCTCCTCAACGTCGTCAGTGACAATCTCGATATCGTCGTCCTCCTCATTGTCCTTGTCCTTGTCCTCATCCACGTCCTGGATCTCCACGTCTTCCTGTTTAGCCTGGAAAGACGGAATAATCGGAGGCAGCTGGAACAAGTACAGCTTCTGCTCCATCTCAGAAGAGTCACTTCCACCGAGCCCAAACTCCTTGGAGATGTTGACCGAGTCGATGACCGCTCTTCGGGCCTCGTCCACCTGCTCGGGAGCCATATATCGGCCCTGTTCGAGCGCACGTGACACCTCCAGAATCTCCTTGGGCGTGTCGATGATGCCGGACGAGTTTTCCTCCTCCACCATGTTGAGCAGCGAGTCCTTGACCGATAAAGACGAAAAAGTCGCAGCTGTTTGGGACACGCTCTCGGGGTCCTGTTTGTCGATTCGGATCGGGAAATACTGCTCGATATGGCCCGGGATCGCGTTCTGTTCACCCATACTGATGGCCATATCATGCATGTCATGTAGATCCACTGTAGCTTCTCGAGACCGTCCAGAAGACGAACCAGGGACCGGAGTGCCATCCTCGCCCTCTTCGCTCTTCACCTGGGGACTCTGGCTTCGAATCAGAGGCGAATGGCTGTCTCTTCCTCCTCCGACTCGTGTGAAACCTGCAGACGTCGTTCCCCGGCCTCCCCAGCCTCCTCCAGTGTTACCATAGCCTGCCGGAGGTGCTGCAAGCGGTCCCTGGGCCTGGGACGTCACGATATTGTCAAACTTGCCTCTTCCTCGGCCCATTCCGGGTCCTGAAGCGCCTCCACGAGCTCCCCCTCGACCTCCTCGACCACCTCGATCAGATCTCGTGTGTCGCACAGGCTCCTCCTTCACCACCGGGGCATCGGCGTCTCGCTCGGCCTTGGTTCGCCGCGCCACGTTTTTCGGCTTGAATTTCAGCCCTCCAGAGGGAGTGGAGGCTCTAGAAGCCGAGGCAGAGGAAGGCGATGGAGTCACATTTCGAGACAACGGACTGGAGCCCGAAATGACGCCTGGACGGGTGGAAAGAGATTCCAGACGAGTGGATCGCCGCGGCGTCGACGACGGAGTGCCGGACGCTTCGCCAGAGTCGGTAGCCTCCTTTTTCACCATGTTGTGCTGAACTGTCGGAATATTCGTCTGAAAAATACATGTCGAGAGAAAATATTTAGGTTTATGCAAATTGTGCAGGAGGGGGGGAGGGCTATAGAATTTGTTGTAGGGGTTATATAGAGCTATAAATGGAACAGAGAGCTGAGAAATGTTTTTTCAAAGGGCTGTAAAAATATGAACACGTTTGGAGCACTTTTGAGCGACCTAGAACGGTATCATTTACCCAACTAAAGCTTGTTCTGTAGATAACAGAGCCAAGTACCTAGTTGGGAGAAATGGAGGCGGGTGATTACTAAGCAAAAGTGGAAAAAAAGAAAATTGAGGCTGAAAGATGAAGCAATAGGCAAATCAGCGTATGGAAGTCTTCGAACATTAAAGACACCATCACTGAGAGGTGTGTGGTATTTTTTGAAGACTTCAATTTGCGTACTCAAATATACACTACATCTTACTTTAGATAAGCGTAAATACTATACTGAAATAGATACCATCATAACTCATCCAATAATACAGCTATCGGGAATCTGAAAGGATCACCACACTCCCCTGATATCCTAGATCATTCTGATATCTTAAACACCCTCATTAACCCACTCACTCACCCCCTTCTCAGCGTCACATTCACTAGACCCAAACCGTACTGATAACCGAATCTCACGATAGATACGCCCTGAAAGGCTCTAAAAGGACACTCTAATTGGATCCAAGTTTTGAAATGGGCAGCTCTTTGCGACATTTAGTCACGTGACCGGTTGGGGGAGGTTGCATTTGTGATGACGTCATGATTTGTCACACGGGGGAAATGAGGAAAACTGAAGGGAACAGGTCACGTGAGAGAAAACGAGGTCACGTGACCACAGCCAGCCAAATCACATGACCAAACTACTTACTCCTATCATCGCAACCCTCGATACCCCACATTACTGTGGACCCCCTTGCTGTCTCCCAATACGATAACGAAACGTTGTTGGGGCAGAGGGTGGAGAAGAGGTGGTAGGAGTGGATATTTGAGAGATCGGAGAGCGTCTTTTTGTTAATTGAGTTGTTACGAGTATTTCTGTATTTTTCTCGTAATTTTTGCACCACTTTTCCCACTTTTACCACTTTTATATCGCAGATATTCGATTAGTTTCGAAATAACCGTCTATTTTAAATACGCTCTGTGGGGATCGTCACGTGGGGCAAAAACGAATCGCGCGATAGTGGGTGTGGCGGCTGAATTGTCGCTAATTGTCGGCTATTTCGCGTATTTATTAGTCAGCCGGCTAGTGCAATTGAGCCGTTCTACCTGGTTTGCTGTTTAGGTGGTTGGTGGCTGTGCGTGAGAAGGGAGAAGGTGGGTAGAATGGTGAATAATAGTGGTATGATTATTTTGAAAATGCCACAAATATTGGAAAAACGGGCCCTCCCTAATGGAACAGCCAGTATTTCAGTACCATTTTCTCCCCCACCACCACCACGGCACCGCTCAAAATTAGAATTGCAGGAGGGTAATTCGGAAGGTGATTTTTGAGCGAGATGAGATTAGGGTGTGGGTGAAGCAGGAGGACGGGGTATAAATGGGGTCAAAAAACGTCGAATTTGATGGGAAAAAACGGGGTATCATCAAATTGCCCATTTCCAGACACCTCCCCTTACCCCTATCGCCCTAGCCCTACTGCTTCACCCCTAACCTCTGTCCACCCTCGCTGTTGATGCTACTCCCAACCTCTGAACCTGCATACATTTCTCGACCCAGCACAGTTTGCACCACTCTACTTGTTGTTTGACCGACCCCATACCATCCCCCCCGAGTTTGTACCCCCAGTGCATCGACGTTTAGCCACCGCGCCACCACTAGGCCCTCAGAGTACGATCACAGCGACGGGAGCGAGAAATACGACACAAGACCACTTTTTGAGCCTCCACATCACTACACTACACTACACTACACACATCATCATCACCACACACCATCACCCACGACAATGGACGAACAATGGAAGTTTTCCCAATGCTTCGGCGACAAGGGCGACATTGAAAACATCACGGACGCGGACGTGATTTCGACGGTGGAGTTTGACCACACCGGCAACTATCTGGCCACCGGCGACAAGGGCGGCCGGGTGGTGCTGTTTGAGCGGAACGAAAACAAAAAGGGATGCGAGTACCGGTTCTACACCGAGTTCCAGAGCCACGACGCCGAGTTTGACTATCTCAAGTCGCTGGAGATTGAGGAGAAGATCAACAAGATCAAGTGGTGCAAGCGCCAGAACCAGGCCCACTTTTTGCTCTCCACCAACGACAAGACCATCAAGCTGTGGAAGGTCTACGAGAAGAGTCTGCGGGTTGTGGCCGAAAACAACCTGAGCGACTCCAATGCCGGCGCAGGAGGTGCAGGAAGCTCGTCGACCTCGGCTTCTGCTGCTGCCGGTGCTCCTGGAACGTCCACAAAGCCCAACCAGCTGACCATGGACACGCTGCGTCTGCCCCGAATGACGCTGCACGACACGATTGTGGCGGCGTCCCCGCGTCGTATCTACGCCAACGCGCACACCTACCACATCAACTCGATTTCGGTCAACTCGGACGGCGAGACGTACATTTCGGCCGACGACCTGCGGATAAACCTGTGGAACCTCGGCATTGCAGACCAGTCGTTCAACATTGTGGACATCAAGCCCGCCAACATGGAGGAGCTGACGGAGGTGATCACGGCCGCAGACTTCCACCCGCAGAGCTGCAACCTGTTCATGTACTCGTCGTCCAAGGGCACCATCAAGCTGGCCGACATGCGGGACAATGCGCTGTGCGACGGGCACGCCAAGCAGTACGAGGAGTGGATGGACCCGGCACAGCACTCGTTCTTCACGGAGATCACGTCGTCGATCTCGGACGTGCGGTTCTCCAACGACGGCCGCTACATTTTGTCGCGGGACTACCTGACGGTCAAAATCTGGGACGTCAAGATGGAGCGCGAGCCCGTGCGGACCATCAACATCCACGAGCAGCTGCGCGACAAGCTGTGCGACACGTACGAGAACGACGCCATCTTCGACAAGTTCGAGGTGGTCTTCTCCGGCGACGGCAAGTCCGTGTCCACGGGCTCGTACAACAACAACTTTATGATCTACCCGGACGCCGTCAACCCGGCCACGCCCGAGGACGCCGAGATCATTCTGCAGGCCGACAAGTCGGCGTTCAAGCAGAAGAAGTTTGGCGTGCCCAGCGCCATGGGCGGCATTCTCAAGGGCGGCAACGGCGCCAACTCGCCCAACGGCCGCAAGCGGGGCCAGTCGCCCGGCATGAACATGGTCAAGCGGGACATGGACTTTGACACGATTGATTTCAAGAAGAACATCCTGCATCTCAGCTGGCATCCCCATGAGAACTCCATCGCCATCGCCGCCACCAATAACCTCTTTGTCTTTAGTACTTTGTAGGCAGGGTGGTGAGAATGGTTCTTGGAGCAGAAATGGGGCATCGGTATGGCTGAACAGACGAATAGCTATACTTCAGTCATATGTGTTTTGGTATAGGTCGGAGGGATATATAATGAGTAATGATTATAGAAAGATGGGTTAGAGGTAGAGAGGTGTAGAGGAGGTGAGAGGTCAGTTGGAGTAGTGAAAGTAGATGGCTCCATGAGAAGATGTGGAAGAGTGCATGTCTCATTGGGTCTAAAGAGCAGGATGAGAACAGGACGCCTTGACACGAGACGCCTTGACACTGTAGATCGAAAAGAGGAGCTGGTAGAACTTCAACATGAGAGCCACCATCAATACCAAGACATGAGGAAGAAAGAAAAGCAACTGCTCCTTGCAAGACTCATTCAAAAGGCTACTTGTACAAAGACAGAGATTTGCAATAAATGACCAACTGCTCAATTACAGCAACGTCAGACTCATGTTGAAGTATGGAATGCAACACCATGTGTCTGCAGAACAGAGTGTCTAACAAGTGGTTGATGAGCAGTTTTAAGACATTTGATAAGAGATCCGTTTCAATTGAGCTGATTGGGCTCTCCAAATCCGCTTCAAGGAGCAGCACAATTCTTTCATTCCTCAGGAAAGGGAAGTCTAGAGATCAACTGCGCTCACCACTTGAGATGGACTGAATAAGTACATCGCGAACACCTGGTGTTAATGAACGATACAGAAAAGAGATGATGACTCGATGCACTCTCTAATTCAATACGCTTCGTTTTGATTCTCGTCTTTATCTCCTCTGAATTACCCATTATAGTGTTAGGTCTGACAAGATCAGAGTGGATCTACCTTTACAAAGATTCACTCACTTAACAGATCACTAGCAGTCAGGAAGTAGTTTCAATTGATAGAAATGTACACAAATTGGTATTTACGTCACTGACAGTAATTTCAATTAAACAAACGTCTGTCACCTCCTCCACAGCCTACTGTTTCATAGTCTGATAGCCCACCAGATCTTATCTGACAGGTGGATCATGATCTAATCAAACTGGCAGTCCGGATGGTTTAATGAGCCCAACAATGCGTGCTTAAATATTAAATGCACTGTATGGTTCAACACCAATGGTACTCTTTACTCCAACTACCGCTTCCTCACCTACTCTTCACCCCTCCTCCGGGGTAGGTTCAAGACAGTGATCCAGATCTTCGTTTGATGCTGGGAAATGAAACTCTGAAGAGATGAGTGAAGAGGGGTTAATGTGACGTGCCTGAGGAGTGTGAAACATGGGATGTTATCAATAAGATGTTTGAGACGTTTCATTTACACGTCAGTTATTCAAGAAGCTCTAATAGTGTCTCAATGCTTACAGTCGATATGGATATTCTGCCTATACTTGTACAGGAGCATTTCCTTCTGTCAGATCAAGAACAGACCTACTGTAAATGAAAGACTGATTCAAAAAGACACCAAAAAGATACACATCCAACCCTCTCATTTAGACCCCTCTTTCAGACTCCTCCACACTCTAACTACACCTTTAACCCAGTCTTTCTACGCGGTTCACACCTCAACTTCTGAGAATCTCACATCTCAACCCCACCAAATACCTCTACAATCTCCTCTTTACCCCCCCTCTCTCTCTCATACCGTTATAATAATGCTTTAGCTATACCGCAATCTTAGTCAGATCGGATGTGTCGGTTGACGGCAGGGTTCCAGAACAGAGTCTTGTCACCATCGCCCCAGAAGAAGCTGTGTTAGTAAATGAATAGATGTGGATAGAGGTGGTTGAAGAAGACAAGGACAAACAGATAGGTGGATCATACACGTAAGAACAAACTTCACGTTCTCTCACGCGTGTGCATAATCCATCTTCACCGAGAGGGGAAGGTCCGACTTCTGTTTCTTTTCCGTCTTCAAGCGTATACCAATACGCCGCTTGACATGTGATGCAAATGACACCACAGCAGTCATACCCAAGCCTATACTTAAGGGATGCTTAGGTAGGCTCAAGTTGACCAATCTCACTCATTTGATTGGTCACTACGGTACACTGGCAGATAGCTGTACTATCACCAGCGTACAAACGGGCTTCGCCCATTTGTGGTACTCACTTCTTGGTTCGAACGTTCTGGAACTCGTACTCAGGAGGGAAGTCCTCCTCAGACAGATGAGACAGATGCTCTCGGTGCTCGGCGTGGGCAGCCTCAACAAAGTAGGTGTTGACACAGGTGGCCAGAATCACGGGAGTGCAGATGTAAATGGAGATCTTTCGCCACAGCTTGGAGGTGTGCTCGGCATGCTTCTCGGTGGCCACGTACTCGGCCTCGTAGGCCTCAGCGCCGGCCTTGTTGATCTTGTAGGGGCCATCCTTGAGGACCTCCTCCACCTTCTGGTTGATGTTTCGGGTGGTGTTTCGGAGGGTGGGGGCCCGCAGAACGGTGGTGGGTCGTGCGACTCGTCGAAGAGCAAACATTTTTCGTGTGGTGGTGTTGTTGTAAGAACCAAGCCTATTTTCCGTAGAATGCCTCTGGCGATATTCCTCGCAACTGTAAAAAGTGTGGGCTGATGGCCCTCGCTGTGATTGGCCAGTTAAGTTTAGGGTTAGGGGAGGGAAGGAGAATCGGGAAACTGCTGATACCCTACCATTTCTTTTTCCCCAAGAGTTAGACTACGATGATAAGATGGTTCTCGGTGCAATTTCCGAGCACAAATAACAACGATTCAAAATGAGCAAATTCATCACCACCGACTATAGCTATTCTTCCAAGCGAGGGATCCAAAGATGGCCAGCCCTAACCCTGGCTACCGCATTCGTACCCGCCGTAACTCAATTCAATGTCCCAATCAACATCTGCCTTGACTCAAGGGGGGACGAAAGGCTTGCCGCAAATTAGCATACCCTAACCCTGAACCAACTGAGGATGGAGAGAATACGAGAGTCCATAAGGAGGGGGTAAAAACGGGGTGAAAGTTATAATATTAGCGAAGAAGAATGAGGAGACGGTTTTTAGTCACGTGACTACAAAAATCTTCGAGAAACCACACTACTCCCCCCCCAACCTCCTCATTGCTCTACTCTCCACTCCACCAATGAACATTGACCTGGGAAGAACTGCAGGGTAACCTTGTGTGGTACGTGAAAAGCGGAATCTGGCTGGAATAAAACAGTCCAGAATGGCCCACAACCCTGCCACAGGTCTGGAAAGTTGAGCCACACCTTGCCCTACCCCGTACCCTCGCTTAGTCAGCCAGATAGCCCCATCGTCCTCTCACTTTGGGCTTCTCCACGTCAATTAGATTTGGTGGTCCCGATTTCAGCCGGTTAGTGCAGCCGGACCGAGCAGATTGATGATATTGAAGGCAACATTTGGAGAGGCGGTTAAAGTGGTGTAATATTGGTGAAAAATGAATTTTAAAACGACCAAAATATTCTCCAAGCTTTTATAGCACCATTGCTGTTTTCAAAATTCATTTTGACCCATTATTACGTCCGCAATGGACTGTTATCCAGCTACATCTACTCCAGATGGACACCTGGCACAACAACCTAAAGTGACTGGGTGCAAGTCAAAGCTTGTTACCTCCGATTTAAGGCCGTGACGCTGGATGCAAATGTCAATTGTAGACGGGGTGTTGGAGCAATTGGAAAATGGAGGTGGTGGTTGCGAGTGAAATGAGTCAAGCAGTATAATTCTCTTTTTTCCTCCCCTAATACACGCCCGCAACACCTTCTTCCAACCCTTCTCAACCTCTCCCATCCACCCTCAACGTTACCCTGCACGGGAATCCACGCACCAAAAGTCCCAACCCTAACCCCCGCCTCTCCCCTGGCGCTCTCTGGTTGGCTGGATTTGGCACTCGTTGCAAAAGTCCAAACTCTAAGAGTACAAACACAAATTTCTCTCACTCACCTCTTCTCTTTTCCTCTTCACTACGTCTTGCGCAGACAGATACGCTATTTTCAGCCTGCTCATCAAAACAGCGTCTACTAGTCGAAATGTTTAAGAACGCTCTTCGTCGTGCTGGCGTTGCCGCCCCCCGAATTGTGAGTATCGACTGGATATTGATGGATTACACGGCGAATGTCGTGGGCACCTTGGCCGAGAGCCGTGACCACAACCCGACACAATTCGCAGCCAGCAACAACACAATGGCTCCAGCAACACTGCCAATGGCTTCCACACACATACTAACCACAGTCCCGAGTTGCCCAGCGAGGCTACGCCGAGGCCAAGGCTACCCCCACCGAGGTCACTTCCATCCTTGAGGAGCGAATCCGAGGTGTCTCTGGTGAGGCCAACCTGAACGAGACTGGTCGAGTCCTTTCCGTTGGGTGAGTATTACGCAATCGATGCCGCAGCATTGATGGATGGATTGGTTTGGACAGTGCTGTTTTTCTCCCGTCGTTTGACGTGTATTTTTGAGCAGGGTGCGATTTGCATACACTTTTGGGTGCATGCAGCCCTCTGATTGGCTCGTTGGGAGCAAACACGTTGCACCACTGAGATGCAAGACAGGACACTAGACCAACCAACCAACAACGACACACAAACACAAGCAAGACTATGAACAACTACTAACCCCAGTGATGGTATCGCCCGAGTTTTCGGCCTCAACAACATCCAGGCTGAGGAGCTCGTCGAGTTCGCTTCCGGTGTCAAGGGTATGGCCCTTAACCTGGAGGCCGGCCAGGTCGGTATTGTGCTGTTCGGTTCCGATCGACTCGTCAAGGAGGGAGAGACCGTCAAGCGATCCGGCTCCATTGTCGACGTCCCCGTCGGACCCGCCCTTCTCGGTCGAGTCGTCGATGCCCTCGGTAACCCCATCGATGGTAAGGGACCCATCGAGACCGAGTTCCGAATCCGAGCTCAGGTCAAGGCTCCCGGCATTCTGCCCCGAACCTCCGTCAACGAGCCCATGCAGACCGGTCTTAAGGCCGTCGACGCCCTGGTCCCCATTGGCCGAGGTCAGCGAGAGCTGATTATCGGTGACCGACAGACCGGTAAGACCCAGATTGCCATCGACACCATTCTTAACCAGAAGCGATGGAACTACGGCCAGGACGAGAAGAAGAAGCTCTACTGTGTCTACGTTGCCGTTGGCCAGAAGCGATCTACCGTTGCCCAGCTGGTCCAGACCCTTGAGCACCACGATGCCCTCAAGTACTCCATCATTGTCGCCGCTACCGCCTCCGAGGCCGCCCCCCTGCAGTACCTTGCTCCTTTCACTGGTACCGCCATGGGTGAGTGGTTCCGAGACAACGGCAAGGGTGCCCTGATTGTCTTCGACGATCTTTCCAAGCAGGCCGTCGCCTACCGACAGATGTCTCTGCTTCTGCGACGACCTCCCGGACGAGAGGCTTACCCCGGTGATGTCTTCTACCTCCATTCCCGACTTCTTGAGCGAGCCGCCAAGATGAACGAGCGAGAGGGAGGAGGATCTCTTACTGCCCTGCCCATCATTGAGACCCAGGGTGGTGATGTGTCCGCCTACATTCCTACCAACGTTATTTCCATTACCGATGGTCAGATTTTCCTCGAGGCCGAGCTCTTCTACAAGGGTATCCGACCCGCCATTAACGTCGGTCTGTCCGTCTCTCGAGTCGGTTCCGCTGCCCAGGTCAAGGCCATGAAGCAGGTTGCCGGTTCCCTCAAGCTTTTCTTGGCCCAGTACCGAGAGGTTGCTGCCTTTGCCCAGTTCGGTTCCGATCTTGATGCTTCCACCAAGCAGACCCTGACCCGAGGTGAGCGACTGACCCTGCTGCTCAAGCAGAAGCAGGCTTCTCCTCTGTCTTCCGAGGAGATGGTTCCCCTCATCTACGCTGGTGTCAACGGTTTCATTGACCACATCCCCGTCAACCAGGTCGAGAAGTTCGAGGCTGAGTTCCTCTCTTACCTGCATGCTAACGAGTCCGACCTCCTCAAGGACGTTGCCGCCACCGGCGAGCTGTCCAAGGAGAACCTCGAGAAGCTCAAGAGCATCACCGAGAACTTTGTCGGCTCCTTTGCCAAATAAGTGGTTATGACCCAAAACTTATGAATATACGAAGTAGACAATTGATTAAGTCGTACGACGAATATGTATCCAGAGCAGAGTCTCTGAAAAGAGTTGCAAGATGAGTAAAAGTAGAAGACCTAGAATAGCGAGAAGGTGATTTATCCCCCAATTGACACGTGGATGTCTGAGAGGATATGAATGAAATGTTAGTGGAGATATGGTTAAGCCGTGTGGAGATTGAGTGTATAACTTGAGACTGAAAAAAATTACAAGTTCAGGTGGTTATAAGTGAAATGAAGGTTGCGGGTGGACGAATTGGGTGTGAAATATGTGTTTATTACGTCAGTATAATTTTATGTATTTTTGATTGTATTTTTGAGATTTCTTGAGTTCTACCATTTCGTTTGATCAAGGTGAAGACTTGAATTGTATTACAGAGTAGAAGGGAAGGTGGACAACGAATATAAGGATGGAAATTTAATCATTGAGGCTTTCTTAACATTCTCATTCTCTTGTTTGCTTATTCTCCTTTGTATATTAAAGATTTTTACAGACCCTGGGCAAGCCACAGTGAAATTTGAGATCACGAAGCTTGGGTGAAATTTGAAAATTTGAAGTTTTTTGAAAAATCTCGAAATCGTCCAAATCAAGGGATACCGCTAAAAAAACGATCCATCAGCCGTGGGATCCACTCTTCGGACCAGACGGCACTCTTCAAACTGTGGCTTGGGTCTAGGACTCAAGTTTTTGGGCTGTTGTGTTCCTGTACACCTTGGTAGTCTATAGTTGGGGAATGTGTCCGTGTGGGGGACTAGTGAGAGCACGTGGGAGCTAGTGGGGGCAAGGTGAGTCATCAGCTGTTTTCCGTCTCTCATTTCCTACAGATTATGACCATATTTTACAAATTTCACTCTACTTCCACCTTTTCATTCCGTCGGAAGCCAGTCGGAGATTCTGAGTCAGAAACCATGACTCGGGTCGTCTTCTAGTATCCTTGGTACCAACGTCTCA
The DNA here is from genome assembly GCA_001600195.1 of Yarrowia keelungensis. NCBI lineage: Eukaryota > Fungi > Ascomycota > Dipodascomycetes > Dipodascales > Yarrowia > Yarrowia keelungensis. Next base: position 423,877 of record BCJD01000013.1, on the reverse strand, counting down.
GGCTAGTAATGGCAAAGCGAAAACTGGAGCTAGAGACCCACGCCGTTGCACAATGGCCATTTTGAGACTAGCAAGCGAGCAGACCTGTTAGACCCAGCGTTGAGTAGGTTCTTATACTTCAGCTCATCTTGTGTGATCACGAGAATGACGCAAGACATCATGCTAATGACGACGTGACTCAAAGTTTGTGCCGGTACCTCAAACATGCCGAGGGAGTGTGGAGATCAGCCCTGGGAGGAATATCTGGCTTCATTGTTCGTCTTATTAATCGCAGGGCGAACACTTTCTAAGATCGGTCGCTAGTGACTGCGTTTTAGATGAGACGACGTGTGCAGACGCACAAACCTGTACCTTTAGAGATCTATGATGAGCAAGACAATAGAAAGAGGGCGGTTAATATATTAGAGTGCTGGTAGCTGGCTTTTTGCGACCCGTCGTATATTCTTTCAACCTCATCTCGCTTCTGTAACACCTGTGAAGATCATGAGACAAATACGGTGCCTGAGATAGACAGCTCGTAAAAGCACAGCAGAGGCTGGTGTGGCTGTACCGCTAGGAAATTAGCAGGAAACTAGACATCTGGCTAGTGAAACAGCCATCCAACAGCCCGTACAAGTACGGAGTACTCCTCGCGTACGTCAAATGTACCTAGTCGTACGATATAACCCCGCCCTTTGAACCTAGCAAGCCAGTGTCCATTTGTATTCATTTGTCAACATCAGTAACAAGTTTGAGAAGCTTGAGTGACAATCATCGACGTCTCATTGGCGAAGCTGAGAGCATGAAACTAGATCCGGATAGACAACAGGCCTTTTATCGTTATAGTCGCTGGACCCCAACTTTGACGATAGACTCGAGCTCTAGGGTGGGCCGCCAAGAAACGCCACAGCTTTCCCGTGCAAGCTAGTACAATAGCTGGCCCTGGCACGTGCGCAACATGATGCCGACCCGTCTGGGGTATCTTACCGAGCTGGAGAGCCAAGAATTCGGTCTGTACCTGGAGTGATGTGTGTTCCCCCAGATGCCAAGGTTCTTATCGCCCAACTTATCGCAACCTTTCATATCAGGCCAACCCTGTGGGTAAAATCCAGGGGAAGTTGATCACTGGAAAGAGCGCTCGGACTTGTCCAAGAGCGTTAACTCCGAGGCCTTGTAGCTGTCGTTGTTCGTGCTGTAGCAGCTCTTCTTTGTGCACCCTTGAGTCTAACCGACCGCCTGCTGCTTTCCCTACATGAAGCTCGTCTTGTGCACTTCTCGGGAGCTTACCGGGTTATCAAAGCGGGCTATCCACGTGCAGCTCTTCTCGGATATACATTTATCGTCTACCCCTGGTCGCGTTGCTTTTCACGGGTCTCGATGTGACGTTATGATAACAAGTGTGCCATGCATAGATAGGGCATGTAGTGGTGCACTGAGAAGTGAACAAGACGAGCAACTTTTCTTGACAAGTACAAGCATTCGTACTCAGAATGCCCCGAGTCATCTCTTGGCCTTTGAACGCTTAAAAACAGTCGGTTTCAGATCTGTGGATATATATCCTCAAAGTTCAGCCACAGTGGCTATCGTAATGTTTGAGGAGAGACAGCAGAGATGTGAACACTCACAGAAGTAAAGAGAGAGGCTTATGTGTGGCATGGCTTGAAAGCGTGTCTTTTTGGTGCACGCTGCAGATTCGGGCAAAATACGAAAAAAAGCTGCCTGCGTGTCTATACTTCCTGGATCAGCTTTTTCTACAGTCGGTATAGTTTCGGCTCTCGTCTTTGTTGCTCGTGCTTGCATTTAATATCGGATTAGATTTCAAGCGAGACACTTCCCTGAACTTCCCCAGGTTGGTGAGTGAGGTAGAGAAGCAGTAGAGGTTGATGGGTCGGGCATTTGAAAAATACGGGCTCGTTTTCCCTGTCTACTGCTTGCTGCTCTTCTCATCGCAAAGACATGTGGCTGAGACTAAGATTTTCGCTTCCTCAAGCGAAGCGTGTCAAATGCATTGGCAGAATGTACAAAGAAATACGGCCTCTATCAGATGGAGCATCGTATTGGCGCGCTTTGGACAGACCGAGTGGGGGAGCGTCGCTTAGTGCGCTTTTCACATGTTGCTCCTATGGGCTATGAGTTATGAGGGGGAGGCTTTATGACGTTGACAGTGAGAGCCAGCAACAGTTGTACAGGGTCGCACGACCACTATCCAGATATCTTGCTGCATCGCTCTGGGGCTCAGCCTGCAGATCTCAGTGGGGGCTACGTATGTAACAAATGAATATTGGAGGAAAAGAATCGAAAAATGGAAGTAACAGATTTTCAGAAAACCGGGGAACATTGGAGATCGAGATTGAGAACATGGGAAAACAAGGAAAAATAGGGGCATTTGAAAAAACCGAGAAATATGAAAACTGACGACAAGTCGCTCTCTACACGTCCATCCCTAGAGTTTGTAACAGACGACAGAATCCAGAACCCCATTTTTCAGTCCTGTCTACTCCTTCCGTCTTCAGCCTCTTGACCAAAAAGCAACCTTAGCGCGGTTCACTGTATAGCGTGACAGTGATGGGAGAAGGGCGTATAGAAGTGACACAGGGAAAGTAAGGACGTGTTTCGAATAACTGCCAAAATTTCACACGAAAATCTCGACGATGCTGATTTCTTTTGATTTTCGCCCTCCATCATCTTCCCTCTGTAGGTTAGACTCTCATTTATTAGCTATATTAGCAGCCTGGCAGCATAAAGGGAAAAGGCCAAAAAAGCCTATCCATGACGTAATATAGTTCTGTGGCTTACCGCTTGCATATTCCGCCGTCGATAGTCAAATTAACAGGTGCTCTCGGGTGTAAACCGTACCATGCACCTCTAACCTCTGGGCCAACCGTCAGATTACAAAACCATCGATATTCCGGCGCCGTGACCCGTCTGTCTTTCTGTCTGCTTTTTCGCCAAACTCGGAAACTCGACCTGCACCCCAGACACAGACACTCGCTCTTAACATCCAAGCCCTCATGACCACCATGGAAAAACGCTACTACATAGAGGGCTCTCATCGTTACCCCATGGAGTACCAAATCAGACAGGCCCAGCAGCTGCTGGCACCTCACCAGAATCATACCCTGACGCAGCACGACCCTGGAGACCCGCTGGATCCCTTGCCCGATCTCTACCCCCATGATTTCTTCTTCAACACCAAACAGACCCAGGCTGGAGGCATGAACTACACAGACTCGTCGCCGCACTTGCGCCGAGTGTACCCCCGACGCGACAAGCAGACGCAGACCAACGACGAGGGCATCAATTTCGACCTGGATCTGCGGATATCGGCGTACCTGGAGCTCCCCGAGGAGCCCGAGGGGGTGCTGGAGTTTGAGAGCTTCATGCCTCCTCCACGGGTGGAGCGGGAGAAGCCCATGGTCGGCGCGTCGTCCACTACCATCCCGGCAGCGATACACATGCAGTCTGTAGGCCAAACGACGGCTGCAGGAATAGTTCCCCAACATACCCTGGCGCTGACTCAACATGCCCATCAGCAGCAACATAGTCAGCAGCAACAGCAGCATAGCCAACAACAACAGCATAGTCAACAGCAGCATCAGACACAACTCCCCCTGATCAATCAATACGAAAATGGTCACTCGTCTACTAACGGTATGAATGGAATCTCTAATATCATGGCCGCCAGCTCTATAGGCGCCATCAACGGCATGCACAGCAACCCGCTGGGCGAACGCCGCTACTCGTACTACAATATCCAGGACCCCCAGCAGCCGCAGCAGCCCCCTCAGCACCAGCAGGCCGAAGCTGCGACTCCAGGAGGACCTACCAACGCTAACGCTGGCTACGACGTGAACGGAATCGGATCAGCAGACAAGCAGTTCAAGTGCGACCAGTGCGAGTGCTCGTTCCGCCGAAACCACGATCTCCGACGCCACAAACGAAGCCATCTGCCCGTCCGTCCGTTCCCCTGTACCACTTGTTCGAGGTCGTTCAGCCGGAAGGACGCTCTCAAACGGCACCTGGCCGCCAACGCCTGTGAGAGAGGCAAAAAGAAGCGACGACACGACTTTGACGAGGACGACAGTTCCTAGCCGTTGGAGTAGTGGCTCGCTCTATTTATTGTATATATTATTCCACATAGGTAATAGGTGTATCATGCCTGCCAGAAGCAAGGCCGATGCATATGTGTGCATGAACAGAGGGGGGGGGGGGGAAAGATGTGGTATAACGACAATTCTACGCGATTTCTTGTTTTATGATAGATTTGATCGTATCTTCTTCAATCCAGGTGTGGCGTTCTAGCCTTGATAACGTCGTCATAGTGTTCTAATAATGCGATTAAAATAAAGGTTGATAATCTTTTTGGCCGTAATTTGTTTACGACATGTCTTAGCTAGAGAAGAGGTTAGATAAGAGAGAAAAGGTTATCTAGCCGAGAGAGGGGTGAGATTGAGCAGTCTGACACAATGAACGTGATTGCCAATATCTCTCGACTCACATTTCCACGTCCACAAAGGGAAATAATCGCGATAATATCATAATTGCTTTTGGCTGATATTACACTATACAGTTTAGCTCTGTTTTACCTTGGTGAAAATACATCTAAAAGCAGAAGTTTGGGGTAAGAAGTAGATAAAGAAAGAAACGGGGATGATGAGCTACAGAGATAATTATCTATTAGTCATCATATATATAATCGTATCGGCATCTGTGTGCCATTCCTGTGAATGAACCAACCCCTACGTTGTGTCATGAATAAATATCTATTGTTTGTATGTGATCTCACCTTGATCCACCTCGTTAGAAACTAGGAGCCTGAATCAACCACTCCATCAACGGCGAATCGACATCGCCCATGTACCAGCCCATCATGTCGACACTCACATTATGTTCTCTCTTGACAATGTCCAGCAGCCGAGTGAGATGAATGTGGGCCTGATGAGCAGTCACGTAGACAGATCCAACGGAAGAGATCCAGCTGAGGAGTTTGTCACATGTCGCCAAGATCTCCGGTAACGAGTCTGTAGAGTTCATCTTGGTCGCTTGCCATGCTAGAGAGCAGAGATTGAGACATGTCAATGTAGACACTCTCAAGAAGATAGCTTTGATAGGCCACGAGAAGGACTTGAAGTGACGCATGTTGGATGAGACATAGTCACATACTGAGCCGATTTCGAGACATGTGAACAATAGTCGTCTATGAGACTTGGCAGCTTCGTTTGCTGGTACTTGGCATGCCCTATTGACAAGGGCTTGTAGTTGTAATGCTCCAAGCAGGAGAACCAGTCTGTTGGCAGCATTGATTTCGTCAGTCACCACCCACTGTTCCATATGCAGATTTAGACTAGTTCGAAAGTCCTGGATGTCGGAGATGATGATCTGGTAGTTTGCGTCTGTAAGTCCTGCAGGTGCGAAGATGAACGAGAGACCTTTTCGCATCAGTTGGCACATTCGGGTATATAACGAGAGAGAATGAGCACACTGAGCCAGGTACGTCTTTTCAGCGTCAGTGGTAGCCAAAGCAGACAGATCCAGTTGCTGAATACGCACGTTTGAGCTGTCAATCACGTTGGACAGAGGAGTGCCTGTATTCAGTGAATGGAATGTATCACAAACAAGCACATGACACCATAGACCTCTCCAGAGCGCACAAGTCGAGTCTGGCAGCTTGAAAACAGACGGATCGCGATGCAGACCCATAGTTACAGCTGTGGACACGAGACTCATGGACGAGTGGACGATTCCGTTGTCTCGTTGGTCTGTGTCGATATTTTGCGGCGAAAAGACTGCGTGGCATCTGAGCAGAATGAGAGCCTGGAATCCTTCAAGAGCCATAGAGTTATGTGTGACTGTCGCCTGCAAGAAGGACTCTGCGATATGTTGCAGTCTAGGTCCCAAATACGTGTCTGCACAGTAATCTGGACAGTCATCATGGGTAGCAATATGACCCAGACGCATCATCAACAACACCAACGCCATAGCTCTCAGTTCCGCGTTCGTGTGTGGTTTTGAGGGATCCTTTGAGTAGACGGTATTGATCCATACTGGTGGTTGAGCTGGTCCCACCGCGAAATGAAACACGTTGATCGTGTCCATGTACCGTTGACACAGCTGTTCACACAGAGCTCTGGACGGCAGAAGTCTTGCCCAGAGGTGTGGATTCGTGTCAATCTTCTCCCTTGCGCTCTGATGCAACAGGCGGAACACGTTATGCAAAAACGGCGGGTCTTGTTCTCTCGGCGTTGGTTTCACGCCCTCCACGTTACTATGGGATCCTGATCCTGCCAGAGCAGCCACGGAAATCGACGACGTGTAGATCTGGGCGTCTCCTATATGGGTCAGACTCTCTGGAGCCAGGGTGTTGACCGTGGCCGTCTGTTTCTTGGAGTCATGTTTCTTGAGATAGTTGCAGTTTTGCCGCTGGTGAGTGACGCAGTTGGAACAGGGGGTCTTGCGGTCACACCGCAGCTTGCGAGCATGGCAAAAGGTGCAGCTCACGGGCAGCCGGTTTCGGGTTCGTTTCATGGCCTGGCGCGAAGATGGAGGGTCCACAGGTTGGGAGGGTCGCCCGTCATGCGCGCGGCTACCGAGCTGGCTTTAGAGGTGCACTAACACCCTGTTTTGAGCTTGGGGGTGTTACACTGAGGTTATGTACAGCTAGAGCTTAGGGTTCTGGCTTGGTGATGAGACATATCAGAGAAGAGGTTGAGAGGTTGAGAAACTGTGCATGAGACAATTGGGGGAAGGTGACGGGTCGGTTTTTGGGACGTGGGGTTGGCGATAGGTTCGGTTTTGAGCCCAGATCTAGCCCCGCTTAGCTACAGATATGCCCACTACTGTCCACTACTGTGGCCAACTAATTAGACCATAGTCAATGCAGTGAAAAACGAGTGTCCGGTAAGAGCCCACTACTGCCGAACACAAAAGAAGATGGAAATGAGGTAGCCGGAGTAATTGGCAATACAATGACGTAAGCGACTATTGCAACAGGTATTTTTCTTATATTTTTCTTATATTTTTCTTTCATTTTCCTCATTATATCTTCGTCAGCCTCTTCTCCAATTTGTTAAGTTTCCGCTAAGTCTTCGCTACACCTGGTGACGTCACATTTCAGTCCTATATCACCATTGCCACGGACCTTGCCACACCGCTCACACGCCGACGCAGACACGCCGACGCGATTACTCATCTGGCCGTGCGTTATCGCTTTTCCATTCTCCGCAAATGGCCCCATTCCCAGCGGCCAAATGACCCCAAACAGCCAAAAAGTGACTCCAAACCCAATCCTGGACCAAGACTATAAGACATGGTAAGACTATAGAGGACATGCCACACCAGAGTAGAGCCTCTTGGGGGCCTTGGGTCTGCTATTTCCAGTGCTATTTTTGGAACTGTCAATTTGCACCCGACGTGGACACCCGCCCTCGTCTCCTACCTGCCCTACATCCCTTACCTACACCCCTTCAAAAGCTGTCATTCGCTTTCTCTTTTGTCACTTTCACCCTCTCCACTTGTATCACACAGTATTATGAGAGCATATGACTAGTGAGGTGCGGCAGGACTATCAGGTATGAACGTGACGACTACCTTGGCGACAAACAGATACAGTAGTGCTAACAAGTATATATAGCGCCCTTCAGTTGTGTCACAATGATTCCACCATCATTCTATTCTCCATCTCATCATTCAACCCCTGGAGTTTACTCTCGGTCCTGGTTGTTAGACTCACACTTTTCAGTAACCCTATGCATCCGTCTGCCTAACGCATGTGTATCGCGTTTAATTAGATAGGGGGTTTGAAATGGGTGTAGTTGGAGAAGAGATGGAGACAAGCTGTAGGGACGAGAATAGCACCATTCGAAAGAGAAAACCTGGGCGGTTAGATTTGTGTACTCCATTCGTCTCCACCACCTCTGTACCCCCCACAAAACCGTCCCCCATTAGCCCTTAAAGTTGAATTAACTCTGGAAAGTTTGGCCCAAACCACCTCCTGAAATTCCATGCACACCAGACCAGGTGGTTGGCCCGGAGCTGCTGGCGCTGGGGTAGCGTGCGTTTGTCTGGCTTTGCGCGCCCGCCGTTTGTGGGTCGCGCGTTGCTTTTTGGCCAGCTTGCAGCGTGCTTTTCGCATAATATCTCGCCCCAGACCCCTATCCACCGTTGGTCTTCCGCAAATAACTGTCAGCTGTGAAGAGCCAGGGGAACTGCACGTGTGTGGGGCCAAGATTGCAGAAAAGAAAGAATTGGGCGAGTTCTCAGGCCAAGTACTTGAACCGGCGCTTGGACTGACTGCGTCTTCATACGACCTCGAGGTTCGTCTTACTTGATCTCTCGTTCCACCACCCTCGCTCGACCTGTTCCCTCAGACAATACGACTCTGATAGCACCATCTTGCTACAGGTCAGATAATATCGACAGTCTGACCATACAGTACGTGTGTCGCTTGCTTGTTGCACGTACAGGCAAATCTCGGTTAATAATAGGGCTGGGCCAACGAGACATATATTACCATCCGGTGGTGTGAAATATTCGGCGCAATACAGCCCTCGGGCCCAAATTACACCCACACGCTCTCTCACACGCTCATTTCACGCTCCCCCGGCCCATTTGGCGCACGCACAAAAAGCCCCATAAGCCCCCACACCCTCCATTGTTGGGCCAGCCTCATTTCCGAGTCCCCGATATCACCTGATTGGTAAGGTGTGAACATAAGAGTGAAGATAGTGTCTTTACTGAGATACACTGATACATACACTGAGGTTACACCAAGAGGTACTCGACCACACTACCACTCCTCTCTCACACTCCCCCAGGGGCATGATCTCTTTATCTTCGTCTGATCTCCCTCCTTCTCTGCATTAGTGTGTTTCCCCTGCTTTCCGACAGGCACACCTTACTCTCTGTTTTCCCCAAATAAGGACACACCCTTAATCTACTGTTTGTGCGACCTTGTCTAAGCGACTCTTCTTCATACCGGATCTACTCCACCTTGGTAGATTCGCACAAGTCAGGTTATTGGTTTGAACCAGACACAGACTGGGCACACAGACTGAACACAGACTGACCACACCTCTGTCATACCCGTCATTCATCTCACCTCTGACATAGAGAAGTCTTACTCATCTCTCACAGATCTCCTCTCACAGATCTCATCTCACATCTCCCACAATGCCCCATTTACCATCGTCACCCCCAACAGACTCCATGTTGCTGACGGTCAAGTCGCTCGACGACCGCTACGTTCTGCTCAAGAACATTGGCAAGGGCTCGTTTGGCCATGTGTCTCTTGCTCGCGTCAGATCAAAGGCCGCCATGGAAAACGACAACATGCGAGCCGGGTCCATGGTCGCCATCAAAACCATGAAAAAGAAGCTGCCGTCCATCAGCGACTACAACTTTCTGCGGGAAGTCGAGTTCATCCGCGAAGTGCGACCCCACCGCTTCCTGGTCAACATCCACGACATGTTTGTGGACTCGGTCAACCACCACTTCCACATGTCCATGGAGGTGATGGAGATGAACCTCTACAACCTCATGAAGGCCCAGGAAAAGGTGCCCTTCTCCCCACACCACTGCCGCTCCATGCTGTGGCAGATCATCTGCGGCATCGACCACATCCACCGCCACAACTTCTTCCACAGAGACATCAAGCCCGAAAACATTCTCGTGTCCCGGCACCTGCCCTACCACAACGAGAACTCGCACTCCCAGCGCCAGACCCAGGAGTTCCGCATCAAAATCGCAGACTTTGGGCTCTCCCGTCACATTGAAGACACAGACAAGTACACCGAGTACGTCTCCACCCGATGGTACCGAGCCCCCGAGATTCTGCTGCGATGCGGCTACTACTCCGCGCCCGTGGACATCTGGGCCTTTGGAGCCATGGCTGCCGAGGTCGCCAACCTCAAGCCTCTGTTCCCTGGCAACAATGAGCTCGACCAGTTCAGTCTCCAGGTGGCTCTTCTTGGTCCCCCCGGCTACCAGTCCCTCGGAGGACCCTGGGCCCAGGCTGCCGAGCTGGCGCAGAAGCAAAAGTACACGCTGACGCCCTCGCAGCCCATCGAGCCGTCCAGCCTGATGGCGTACCCCGAGCACTCGGCTCTGACCGACGTGGTGCTCAAGTGTCTCACGTGGGACCCCAAGAACCGGTGCACCGCCCGAGACATCATGTACCACCGGTACTTTGCGCAGGAGAGCTCCATCGAGACGCCCCGCACGCTCAAACGCAGCCCCCTGCGTATCACCAAACAGGCGGCCGTCAACCCCCAGAGCGGCGAGCCCATCCTCGTGGACCCCAGTCTCCGCAACTACAGCAACATCCACAACAGCAACTCCAGCATGCCGTCGCTGGCTGCGTCTCTGAAACACAACCAGGGGCTGCAGCACAAGTCTTCGGTGAACGGCAACATGTCTGGAGCTGCCGCTGCGGCCGCCATGTCCATGTCCCATGCATCTTCCAACAAGGACGGCGGCCCCAATGGCGGCGGCTTTCTGTCCAGCACTGCACCTGCCAAAAAGAAGTTTGGCCACTGGACCAACATTTTTAAGCGCGACTCTGAGGTGTCTGACGGTGAGCGGGCTGGTGCCAACAAGGAGAATGTCCCAAACGTCTCCAATGTGCCCAGCGTGGTCCACTCTGAAGTCTCTGCCAGACAAGTCGCTGCTGCTGCACCCGGTCCCACTCCAGGACCCGTTCCCACCCCGGGAACCGTGGGCTACGTCCCCAAGATCCCGCTGCCTCAGCTGCCGCCTCTCGAAACCATTGCTGCATCCATCGAGAGCCTGTCGATTGAGGCGCGGTCTACTAACACCACACTGACGGAACGCATGACGTCCGGCGCCGTGTCGGGCGGCACCAGCCAGAGCGAGTGGAGCACGACCAACGCCAGCATCTCCGAGGGCGCCATCCCGGACAGCGGTGCGGGAAGCAGCACTACCAGTGCTGTGGACAAGGGGAGTACTCGAGCAACTAATCTCGAGGCTGAGGCCCTGATGGAGATCCCCCGCGAGATCAACATTGACGGCATCATGGAGGGCCCCATTGTCACCATCAAGGCTCTCCCCCAGACACCCGACAGTGTCTCTTCCTTTGACCAGATGCCTCCTCCTCCTCTCCCTCTTCCTAGAGTGAGAAAGGGAGGTGTGGCTGTCAAGGTCGAGGAGACGCCCGTGCAGATGCCTGCCAGCCCCGACGAGCAGGTCATCGAGCTGTCGCCCCAGGAGTGTCTCAAGCCTCCAAGCCCGGTGTCTTCTCACTACGAGCCTCCCGCGTGTCTAGACGAGCACTCAGACAGCCAGCTGACCGCCTACGAGCGCACTGTTCGAGATTCAGTGCTTCTGATGAGTTTCACGCTCCCGCCGTCGTCTCAGGAGTCGTGCACTTCGCTCGAAGGAGCCTCCGAGTCTCCCTCGGTCAACGACTCTCCTCTGGTTGATCAGTTTGGCGGCTCGTCCAGCGACATTCGGATCGAGACCACTTCGTTTCTCTCGCCCGACCTCGACAAGGGCGCCGTCTGGGTCAAGTCCGAAGAGCTCGACTGTCCCGTATACTCCCGTCTTCAAACCAACAGCTTCCGCGACCGCAAGATCCACGGTGCAGGTGCCCTCAGCAACAACAACAACATAGAGGTAGAGTAAGCTGGGCGGCACCGCTAGATTTTTGCACTAGACTCGGTCCCGTAGAAAGAGAAAGAAAGGAGAGTCTACACTTTGCTAAACGGAATTCATCTATTTATTTTAAAACATGTCATGGAGTTATGAATGAGTGTGTATTGAGTAAGTGTAAAGATACAAGGAGTTGTATGTATTATTGTAGTAAAATATTTTTAATCTGAAAGGACTGAACTCCTGTGATGATAGCACCCCTGTGGAAGAGGTAAAGCCTTCAAAAATTGTGTCACATGACTCACATGTGTGAACATCAGTAACAATGAGATGATGTGTCTAAGGAGGTTCTTTTCTTATCCTTGAACGGGAATTCCTTTTATAAGTTTCAATTTTTCCCATTTTCTACAATTTTCTTCTTTAATAAGATAAATAACGGTATATACAGTAAAATTACATGTGTGATCAGCTTATGCTTCCCTTCTTCTTCTGTTTCATGTAGTCGGCAAACGACAGCTTGCCCTTCTTGGCTCCGCTGTTTCTTCTGTCCTCCACTGGCGACTCAGAGCCCTTCTCTTCCACCTTGGGTTTGATTTCCTTGGAGGGAGTGCCTGAGGGATGGTCAAAGTATTCCTTCATAGACAGACGCTTGAAAGGGGTAGTGACGACAGGAGAAGGAGGAGCAGGTTCAGGATGAGCAGACCGGACCTGGTACATTCTGTAGAGGTTTGTTTTGAACGGAATGGCTCTAGGTTGAATGGGATCCTCTTCTGAAGTTGCCACTCTCTGTTGGTCCTGAAACTCCAGTTTGACAGAATCTCCTCCTTCAGCTCGCAGTCGTTTGTCGATAGGAGCAGTCTGAGTCTCCTGAGACACCTGGTCGTCTCGTTCCAGAGCAGCCTCCTTACGCTTTAGTGAAGGAGACATGAAAGGTGACTTTGGTGTTCGAGGGACCGATACTGGTTCCTGGACTCGTTCATAGAACGGAGGATCCACGTATGCAAACGCCTCAATGTAGTCGAGAGCGATGGTGTGATGTTCTTCGTCCAGTTTATCCAGGTAGTCCATGCAAGTCGGAGGAACAGGAGAAGGGAACTGAATACCTCCGTAACCTCCGTATCCCTTGTATGAGGAACCGATTCCAAAGCCCACACTGAGCTCATGTGATCCAGGCAGCATTTCTGGGTTTGGTGAAGCTGACGAAGATTTGCCAGAGTCTTCATACGACGAACCTCCTTCGCCGTTAGTCTCCTTGAGCAGGTTGAGAGCTCTAGTTTTCGAGCCTCGCACTGATCTGGGGTTTGCAGACACGCATTTCTTCATCTTTTGCAGGATGCATTGCGAGTTTGTGGGGTCTGAGCACTCTGTACGTTGCAGGATTGTCTCTACCATGTTTCCAAGACATAGTTTCTCTTGAGGAGTGAGCTGGTCGATTTCTGAGCCATGGAGCATCTTTTGCACAGGGTGGTGAGTGTCCCATTCCCAGGCAAGCGTCAGTTCAGTGCCTGGCTTGATAGGCTCAGTGGCAAATACCACAAAGATGATATCTGTATTGTTGACCACGACTGTAGCCACTCTGCAATTTGGATTACACGAACGCCGCATGAAACGAGCATCGTTACCGACAAGACGGCCATCTACCACAAGGGGAAGAGTGGGATGGAACAGAACCGACGATTTAGGCACAGGATGAATTCTGTACTGGTTAATAGGGTCAGCCTTGTACTGGTCCTTATGAGACACATGACCCACGTACTCGATGATAAACCGGTCTTTCTGGATAGGCTGGTTGGCAACGAGTCCATGCTTTGAAAAGCCGCAGAATTTCGACTTGGGATTGTCTTGAAACAGCTTCAGAGTCATCTTTGGCTTGACAATCTTGGAGTACTCCGATAACGACATGTAACTGATGTCTTTGTCGATGATTTCCTCGTTGGCCAATTTCGCCAGGTAATCCTTCACCTCTGGGTCCACGGTATTTCTGGGAATCACGGTATAGTCGAAATGGTAGTCATTTTCGTCATTGTTTGGCTGTTCAGTAGACTCTCTAGAGGGAGCTCCTACAGGTGGAGTTTGGGTGGTTTGAGTGGTAGCCGACGCGTCTCCGTTTGAAAGACCCTCCTTCTCCTCCGATTCCTTCCTTCGTTTCTTCTCCTGCATCTGTTTGATTGTCTCCAAACGTGTCTTTTGCTTCTCATGGGCAGCCTTGACGTCCAGTTCTCGTGGTCCACACTGGTCACAAAGATACACGTCTGGGACCTCCGCCTCGGAGCCGATGCCCACACAGACAGCGTGTTGCCACACGTTGCACGATTCACACTGGATGGTGAACCCGTCGTCTTCATCAAACCCGCATATGCATTTGATGATACCCGCGTCCACGGCGTATTTCATTGTGAGAAGGGTGGGTGATGACTAAGCTGATGATGGATGGTGGATGGTATCGTGTTCGTGTTGTTTGATATGTGTTACCGTAGTTTGTAGTGTTGTGTTGTTATCTCTAGCTTGACTAGTGGTGATGAAGTTTGGAGGTTTGGACTTGGTGCATGTGCATGTTAGAGGGGGAATGAGGGTGTCTCTAGGGTGTGAACTAAGTGGGGTAGAGACAAATGGGAAACTTAGAACCACTGAGAAAGACGCAGGGAATCGATTTATCACAAAATATCACCCACCCACCCTACAAAAACACCCCCAACTACCACCCTGCTCCATTACTCATCTCCCCATCACGTTAAGGTTCTCCCAAACTTTACTCTCCTCCAAGCTGAAATCTTTTCTCCACATCTACCTTCACCACCACAGACACCCATCATGGCCCACAGACTCATCTACCAGGTCGTCGTGACCGGCACCCAGGTTTTCGCCAAGGCCTTCACCCAGGCCTACAAGCAGGCTGCCACCGCCCAGGCTGCTTCCAAGACCTCGAAATCGGCAGCCTCCAAGTTTGGAGGTCTCCAGCTGGACGAGGCCTGCAAGATTCTCGACGTTGACGAGACTGCTCTGGACAAGGTTGTTGCCGAGCTCAACAAGAAACACAAGCTGGAGGACATTGCGGAGTCCGAGGGCGTACTGGCTCAGATTGACAAGAAGTTCACCCACCTGTACACGGTCAACTCGGAGCACAAGTCCGGCTCCTTCTACCTGCAATCCAAGGTCTATCGAGCCATGGAGCGTATCCGCGGCGAGCTGGAGCTGGATCCTCTGCCCAAACCGGAGATTGAAGAGCCCAAGAAGAAGGAGGAGGAGAAAAAGTAGGGATGAGGAAGGAGCAGATCGGCACATGCTCGGAGGAAGGGATGTGTTTTGTAAATAGCATAATGAGATGATGATTTGGAAAAGAAACGGAAGCGACTGACCGGAGGTCAGGGGGTGGACAACATCCAGTTGTTGCCAAGGTAACAGTGAGAGGTCTATAGCAATTGAAGGATGTGGCAACGTCATGTTGAGAGAGGTTACCAAAGAGTGTAGGGGTATATGACAGTCTACGAGGGGACACTTGAAGAGAAATGAAACGTGTTGTTACAGTACGGATCAATATTGGTTCAGTGGCGTAATTACAAGTACTGTAATTTGGAGTGCACTGCCATGTCATGTTCTTACGTAAGGTGGAGTTCTACGATGTATGAGACGATGAACAGTAGAGTGGTTACAATGGGTAGGAGTATGATATTGAGAAGATATACAGAGGATGAATATATGACCCATATTACTCGAGATTCCTCGGTTTTCGTACCTTGGTGGCGTTTGTATTGTATCGTGGATAGCCGTCTGTTCTGATCTACCAGTATATTAGGTAAGCAGGATTAAATCAAGTGAAGGATAGCTACAGTATGAGAGGAATATTGGAAAGAATTGAAATGGAAATACCTTGATAAAGCGCTTGGAAATTTCAAGCAACTATTCGTGCTTCTCAAGTTCAGTGGCGTATATATTACTGTTCTCATGTTTGACTGTTCTGTTAGCCAACATGTTGGGCGAAAGGTCTAGACTCAACGAGACTATTAGTGACTAATGACTATATGAAGTACAATTCAGTAACAAGAGAACATATTAACAGAAATAGGGCAACACTTAAGTTCATCTTCCAACCTCCACACTCCTTTTGTTGAGCTCCTAAAGTGGCAACTCATTGTCTGTTCCCCTCAGTGAGGAGAGAGTCATATGACTTCAAGACAGAACGTTGAGTTGAGCCTACGATTCCTAATGTAGACAAGAGGTCTATACAAAACATGCATTTCATTATTTCTATACAATAGGGGAGAAGACTTTGTCTAAAGAGGACAGTATACTCTCAAGCATTAAGTATGGGTCGCTGACAGTTGCTTCGCAACAACCAGCTCCTGAAGTGTGGGCCGGTAACAGTTGCTACGCAACAATTACCTGCTGGAGTACCTAAAGCAACCGTCTCACTGTCAGATCATAAATAATCTCCTCCACCTTCTTCACATCATATTTAATCGAATCATAACTTCGTCTCAGTTTATCATTCTTCAGGTTCAGCACCATCAGTCCAGCATGGGTGTTCTTAATGAATGCAAGCAGGTACTGAGGGAAGACAAACGGCAGTTTCTCCTCGTGGCTCTCGTTATAAGAAGCAATAGCCGTCACAGAGTTGAATGCTAGTCGAGAGAGCTCGTTAATCATAGTGACAATACCCAGCAGGTAGTCGTAATCAGTCAGATGACAGGTGTTCTCGTTTCCAGCCTCTAGTTCAGTCAAAAAAGGCACTCCGAGCTGCTTGGACACCAGATCGGGTCCCAGAGGTGTCGCAGCGACCTTGGATTGCCAGTCTGCAGGGTTGGAAACAACAATGTTCATATCAGTGTCCACCCAGTTTGCCAGAAAGTGTCGTAGCAAGGTAACAAACACAGCACGCTGAAAGCAGCCTCCGTACATGTTATTATACCGGTAAAACTGCCATTGAGAGGCGGTAGAGGCGAGTTCCTGGCACTTTTGCGAAATCTCATTGTAAATGGGATCTTCTAGCAGAGGCTGGAGGTACTCTTTGATGGGGGCTACCGTGTGAGCTCGTCCAACGACAATCTGGGCCTTTTTGAGCGTCAGATCGAGCTTGTCAATCTCCTCGTTCAGTTTGGTGACATTCTGCGAGTTCTGGTCGTTCAGTTTCTGCACGTCACTTAGCCAATCCATTGTGTTGAAGGTGGTTGATGATGGTGATTCAAGCTTCTCGTTAACTTTCAGATAATTTCGAGATATCATGCATGAAAAATAAAGTGCCGAAATTATGCACACCTTTGAACTGAAGTCAGACGATTTTGAAACACCAATGTTCACTCTCAAAAATGACTTATAACACACCCAGATCGTCACAGTCGCCTTCTCCAGCACCGGCAAATGATCTCTTCAGACCATATTACAAATCGCATCGACACATCAGCCATGAAACTGCCCTGAAAAGTCCAGATATTTTCTCTTCATACGAATCATACTCTTCTCCACACTACACGATACAAAGGGAGGACTTTGATTCCGAGTCTGTGGATCTAAAAAACCGATTCGAGACGTTTACAGAAGGTGAGGTTGACGTTTCACCACCACAGAACTACTACACTGTCAAAGAACTGCCAGGACTACTCATATACCCCGGATTGATCCCTCCAGCAGTGCAGTCTAGACTTGTGACTGAGACTATAGAGCAGTATCTGCCTCCAAAAGAGCATCTGAACAACCTGGATCTGTTTTACGACATCCCTCGACCCTTTCACCTCTTTAACAGCGAAAATCCACACACAGAAATACCCCATAGAGAAGGAGGAAAACCTACATCAAGAGACAAGATCAAAAACAAGCAACTGAGATGGGTAACTCTAGGAGGACAATACAACTGGACCACAAAGGTGTATCCTAGCTTTGTTCCAGGCACAGAAGGGTTTCCTTACTTCCCAAAGAATCTCTATGAACTTCTGAGTCGCCCTTTGTTCTCAATCAACCCTGAAGCTGCTATCATCAACTTTTACAGCCCAGGGGACATCTTGTCTCCTCACCAAGATGTGGCTGAGTTGTCCAAGGACGATCTGGTCAGCGTATCGATAGGTCTAGACGCCATTTTCTACGTTGGACTGAACAGATACGATGACGAAAACGGCAGTCTATCCCCTCCCCTGTGTCTCATGTTGAGATCTGGAGATGTCATAGTTATGGGTGGAGAGTCGAGATTTGCCTATCATGGAATCGGAAAGGTGTTTTCAGACACTTCTCCTGAGCTAGACAATCCGTATCAGGAGTGGTTGAACACCAAGAGGGTGAACATTAATGTCAGACAGATGTTACAGTAGGGACGGTGACCTTGACTATAGATGTACATACAGCAACATAATCATACAATATAACCATCTAATTCTGCCTCCTAGTCTTCTATTCCTAGGTTCGTTACCTACATGTCGAGTCCGAGCAAACACTGTTGCTGCTCTCGCACTCAATAAATACTATATACTAATAGACGGTCTCTAGAACAGCCCATCTTCCCTCGCCCAGACACAGCTCGATCTGGTTCTTGTCGTTTCGCCGGGTCGGGAACACCTCCCACGAGTCGTGCACACCGGCCTCAATAGCGCTTTGACGCAGCTTGAGCTTTGTATGGGCGTGCTTGTCAGCTGCCTCAGTGGACGTAGAAGTACTGCTACTGCTGGTATTCTGAGCAGCTGCGTCCACCCACGCAGGATGATCGGCAACCTGTGGAGCCACGGGGACGGTGACCTGTGTGACTTGAGCGACTGTGGCAGTCGTTGCTGCTGGTGCTTCAGGAGCAGTGAAGACGTTGCGTCGACAAGTGGGACACAGCTTGGACCGTTCGAGCCAGTGTTTCAGACAGCCGTTGTGGAGCACGTGACCACACGACAGCTTCTTGGGCACCAGCTGTTTGGGTTCCTCCACCAGCTCCATGTCCTCAAAGCAGATGATACAGGTCTGGTTTCGGGCCAGGTCGTCCTCGGAGGGAGCTGTGGTGAAGGAGTCGACCTGGCGGGTGAGCACACGGTAGTTGTAGTAGCCCTTGACACGTGATACGAGATTGAGCACGGAGACCACGGCGTCTCGGAACTTGAAGATGGGCATGCCGTGGGACGACGAGATGAGCACAAAGAAGATGCAGAACATGGCGATCTGGATGAGATCCGACGCAGCCTCAGCGGCAAACAGCCAGTCCTTCTTGTGCGTCCAGGTCTCGTCGTTGGGGTTTTGGCGCAGAAAGTACCGTTCTCGCATGGAGATGAGGTACTTGTTGTGGCAGAGAGCGATGGAGTTGAGCACGAGCCCGATTTCCAGCGCCAAAATCACCCAAATTCCTTGCTCGACGCCCGTGGAAAACTTGCTGAAGTCAAAGTCGATGTGGGGGTAGAAGGAGTTGAGCAGATAGACGTCTGTAGCACACAGAACAGTGAGAGTGCTCAGGTAGCGGACATGGGCCCAATCTGACTCGCCTGTGGTGAAGAGCAGATCGACACGGTCCTCGGCCACCCAGTGCAGCGACTTGACCAGCCACACAAACGTGAAGATGGACGCATAGTGGACCTGGGACAGCTCCTTGTGGAACACGGCAATGGCAAAGAGGATTTCTGTGCCCGAGTACCACAGCTTTTCGCTGGTATGCTGCTCCTCGACGGCCCGCAGCTCGCCGTAGAAGATGCGCATGAGCAGCTTGCGGGCACAAAAGATGTGGGTCAGAATGGTTGCCAGAAGCACGGACTTTTTGGAGTTGGACTGGGTGAGGGAGATGCAGGCCGAGTAGAAGTTTGGTCGGACGACCAGCGCCTCGGCAAACATGAGGCACGTGACCAGGGTCGAGATCACCAGCGCGAGTATTAATCGCCAGGAGCTCATGGTGTGTATAGCGAGTTGCTGGGTTGGGTTGGAGGGTGTATGTCTTGTCTTGTCTTGCCGAGTATGCTCTATCGCTACAATATGCATGAAGTGCTGTCTTTAACTCTATCAAGAAGTGGGGAGTGAGAGGTGGCAATGAGGAGGATGTGTTGACGTTGTGCCAAATAAAGATCGGAGTAGGGGATGTAAAGCTGTAACCTTGCGTATTTGATTTACGGCTTCAATTTTTCATTTCCTAGTGTCAGTGGCAAATTTGGGCGTCTTCATAGTGTCAACTGGTGATGTGGTTTACTTAGGTTCTCAGTTGGGAGTTTGTTGAAACTGGGAGGTTAGCACAGAAAGCGCTTGATGACTATTCTACAAGTTCTGACGCTTAGAGGACTTCAATATTACTAATCAGCAGGGCCAAATAATCATATAATCAACTAATCAGCTCACAACCTTCTTCCTAAGTCATTCCTATAGTTCCACAGTTCTACACCTCACTCCTCAGTATCATAAATATATTAATGCAATAGTTCTAATTTTTAGTTAATCAATATCTAATAGATCTTGGACAGATCAAAGGTCTGACGCCAATGAGCTCCCCAGATCTTGATGGCTACCAGAGAAAAGGCAACCACAATACTCAACAGAGCCCACAGAGTGAAACACCAGCCGACAGTCAGACCTCTGATCATAGGATCAGCCACAAAGGTCGCCACAGCAGCCAGAATCATTCGCACAAAGTTGTTGAGAGCCACTCCTGAAGATCCCTTGCCTGGAAGAGCGTCCACGAGATAGGTAGTGTTTGTTCCAAAGATCATCATGGACGCAAAACCAAAGATGAAGGTACCAATCAAAGGACACAGCCAAAAGGTCTTGTATTGAGCACACCATCCAAAGATGAGCAGAGACACGGGGAAGAGAATGGCAGCCAGCAGAATGTTCTCTGCAATTCGCTCTTCAGGAATCATGACTCCTCCATTCTTCTCCTTGGCCCGTTTCACAATGTAATCACTCCACATGCCTCCTCCTACAGATGCAGCGATGTATCCCACAGAGTTGGGGAGGTAGAGAAGACCGACAATGATGGTCTTGAAGTTGTAGGGAGCTTCGGAGTAGACAATTTGAATGGCCATATTGAGAATGTACAGCGAGAAAAAGACGTAGGAGGCGTAAACAATAGCCAGAGCCACAGGAGGGTATCTGAGGAACAACAGGGTCTTCAAAGGAGCCACTCCAAACATGTAAATCTTCTGGCCAAGAGACAGTTCGTCCAGGTTAATTCGTTTGGGCATTTCCATTCGTCTGTACTTTTCAGACTCAGTAGTAGCCACTCGAGACAGTTCCAGACCTCCTACAGCCTTTCTCTTCGAGCTGGCTACCGAACCTCGTCTAGATCTCGACTGAGTCTCACTCACATCGGCTCCATAGGACATTTGCGAAATGTGAGAGATGATGGGATGCAGGTGGTGGTCTTCGTCGCTCTCAACAAGCACAGGTTCGGGATCGTCTCCTACAACTGTACTGAGCATGTGGTGGTTCTTGAGTTCGGGTTCCTGGTCCTCTGCTTCTCCCGAAGCCTCGATTTCGCTCTCCAGGTCCTTCTTTTTCCTCCACCAGTTCATTTTCTGGCCCTTGGTCTTGGTTTTAGGTCGGACCCACATTTCTCGGTCCTCAGCTGAGATTCGCAGAGTTTCAGGAATGAAAAAGAGCATAGCCACGGTGAGAACTCCTCCGAGAATCAGGAGCAGGTACTGAGGAGCTCTCCAGCCCAGTCCTTCGACCAGAGCTCCTCCGATAATGGGAGCCACAAGAGGAGACACCAGGATACCCACATAGTAGATACCCAGACCTTTACCTCTAACTCGAGCTTCAAAGAGCTCAGAAATGGTGCCTGCTCCTACACTCTGCACTGAGCCAGCAGCTCCTCCAGAAAGCACTCGGAAGCCAATGAGCATGCCGATAGACGTGGACAGGGCACATCCGATGGAAAAGGCTGTGAAGAGAGCAAAGGAAATCAGGTAAATGGATCTTCGTCCAAAATGCTCAGATAGAGAAGACCAGTAGATGGGAAACACTCCCAGAGACAGGAGATAGATACCAAAGGAGATGTTGACGAGGTTTTTAGTCGTGTTCAGACCCTCAGCGACGTCATCGATGCCGGGAAGCATGATAGAGGTACCTAGAGGTGCAGCCATAGCAGCTAGAGACACGACTCCCGTGAGGAACCATTTGATGTTGCTGGGGTAATCTCGGGGGTCTGTGACCTCTGGCACGACGCAGAACGACGACAAAAGTCCCCGTCGTTCGCTTTTCGGCACGATCGTTTTTCTCCATGCCTTGGGGTCTTTTTGCTCTATCGAGGCGGTCTCCTCCTTTTCTGATGCATGAAGGCCATCTGCAACTACAGATCCGGCCTCTGGCGACGGCGAGTGGGTTTCTCGTGACGAGTACGACTCGCTATGTTGCAGTTTCGTCGGACTAGGGTGGTGTTGACTATGGTCCGAGTCGGCATGATACGGTCTCAAGGACGGATGGGACTCGTTGGATGCAAGAGAAGTGTGCGAGTGCACCGGTTGGATGGGTGAAGGGTGACCCATGGTTGTGGAAGAGAGTCAGCACGAAATTTGGCCGTTTTTCCTGCTCAAATTTGCAAATTCTCAATCGGGAAATAGTTTTTCCACCTGCTTTATGGTTTATGACTGCTCGGACGAGGGGGTCATAAACTGATTACGAAAGCTAAATTAGTATGGTGGAGGAAGCTGGTGGAGAGGGTAGTGCTGAGGGCTGAAAAGTGGTCCGATCGGGCTGCAAGTTTTTGGAATCGAATCTTGGCGCAAAAATACTCGGACTGCGCTTTTCAGGATCCCGCTAGCGGCTCTGCTCGCCAAGATATCCGGTTCCTGGCTCCTCAGTTTTTCAAATTTCATTTTTCACGCGCGTGCCTCAGCCTTACACTCAGCCGAGCGAGGCTGATACTAGGCAGCCGTATCTCAGATTGGTGGACGTCCAAATCTGACCAAAAATCCAGCTCAAATACTCACAAATTGGTTACGCGCACGTTGGAAAGACAGCGGTGTATATATAAGCTGGGCATTCGGTTTTTTCTCACCCGTCGGGGTCCGTTCATACACTGAAATGCAAGCACGCACGGAAAGTTAAATGGTCCCCCACAGTAGAGTGTTAAGCGAGATGAAGAGAAATTAGGAGCAATATTATTCGCTGTGGGGGGCGGTATTTACGAACTAGAAGAGCACATGTTTGAATGGAGACGATAAGGGCACAACACAGAGACGAATATGCCCACTCAAACACCACCTACCCCCACCTGTCACGCCTCATATTGCTTGTTCATATGCTTAATACGCTAAAGTCTCTTTGTCAGCTGCAACCGCGGACCCTAACTAAAGACTTGTTCTTGGGTCTAACCAGAGAGAAAAAATTACACTACCAGCGCGAAACAAGCGTTGGTCTCCGACCTGTTCCGAAGAAAACCAAGTGATGTGACAGAATATCGGCGGTCGGCGAGAATAAACGCCGATAGGTAGAAGCAATACTGACTTAAAGATGGCTTAAGAAAGAGACACTGTGGTACGGCTCACACCACTGCTGAGACAGAACTACGGCAGAAGTAGACTGCTGGAGTCCTCCAACCTCCCCTCTTCCCCTCTTTAACCGCCGTGCTCTGGACAACTCGCAGATACGAAGGGTCCGTGGTCTTGGCAACAGACTCACCAAACTTACGACTCCGACTGAGACAGCGAAAGTGGTGACAGAAGCGGAAGAGCGGAAGGAAGCAGCAAAAGAGCTTGATTTGACGTGATAGCACAGTTTGTCGTTTTCGTCTTTTTCGTGCGGCCTTGACCGAGTGTCTTAGGGTAAAGCTGGCTTAAAACGAGGCACGGCTGGCTTGGAATGTATATCTGCAGTAGCAACTGAGGGAAAGAGATAGGAGATCAGCAGGCTGTGTGGGTACAAGTAGTGGGTCATCATGGGGTTCAAAATACTGGGTGGTGGTATTTTCCTATGTCCCTGACACTCGTCACTGTGCCTCGAGTCAGGAGTAGGTCATAGTATTTTTAGTCAACTAGAGCTTAACAAAATGGGATACCTAGCCTAAGTAGACTTATCACGTCAAATGCTCAAGGGTGCCCCAGAAAAGCCCACGAACACTCAGATGTGAACTTCTCACTAAAATACGTCACCTGGCCCAAAAACTTCGCAACAGCTTCACTGGAACACCGAAAACAGACCCCCAGGTGGATTTCACCTTTAACTATATCTTAACACAGTGGAACTGAGAAGGCAACTCCAAGCAGATTCTTCACGCACTGCTCAGATAGTAACCGGTGGACGATGCCAACCCTTTAAAACGACACTTCGTCTGTTCTTGACTAATCCCCATCTCTCCACTATCACATGATGGTATCAACGGTGTCAAGCGGGGTACATCTTAGTGTGGAGATAGTGTTGGGTGTGTAGAGGAGACTCATCAGATCTCTGTTGTAAGGTGAGAACATGAGATATAGTGTTTAGACATATATCACTGGACTCTCTGAGATACTGTGATAACACCGATCCTCTTGTTTGCGTAATATCTCAATTATCATCATGTACACTGTTGAGCCCTGTTCTGTTGAGAATTATCATGATAGCTTCACTGTGATTTATGCTCTGTTTACATGGCCACAAGAAATAGCAATGTGAGATATTTGGGGTTGCAGGGGAGTTAGAGGGTCTTTGAAAGTACCGTCACACTCAGCAGAGCAGTGTGATCAGAACCAGCTACTTTTTCTTGCCAAAAATTCACCATGGCACCCCCCATCCACCCTCCACGTCCTCTTCACATGGTCCACATGACAAGGTTGTTCCCGCTACATATACAATGGCACTGTAAATGTAGACATTGGACGATCATAAAAAGCTGTGAAATAGAGATATACAGACGAAAATTACACCAAAATACTGCTCACACCTTCCTCGACAAATCGGCGCTACCCCCTTCTCTCCACCACCCCCACAACAAATATCTCCTCGTGTTTTGCCCCACCCTAACCCATGCACAATCACCTGCGTCAATAAGCTAATTAATATATAGCCTTCTGTCTAACCGAGGGATATCTCATCTCCCTTAAATCCTCTCATCTCCACACAACCACCACTCCAATGGCTACTGCAGAGGCTGCCAAGGCCTCCGGTGTGGCTGGAGAGGCCACCACGGCTTCCCAGAGAGCGTCCAAGACGGCAGATCCCGTGATTCCAGTTGATATTCCGCTGGCCGTGCCTACCACCAACAAAGAGCTTCCTCCCCCTCGACACTCCAAGCCCTCTCAGGTGATTCGGGGTATCATTGCCGTTGTTTACTTTTTAGCCGCCTGTGTCTCGATTGTCGTCACTCAATGGCTCGGATACCCGCTGAAATACCAGTCCAAGATGGCCTGGGTCGTGTGGGTTGAGTACACCAAGCAACAGTTCATTGTGGTGATGCTGTGTCTTGTGCAGGCTCTAACCAGCACAGAAATGCGAGTCTCGGGTGACGACACCATGAAGGGCGTGTTTTCTGTCGATGGCAATGGCTATCTCTCTTCCAGATTCGAAGAACGAGCCATTGTCATTGCCAACCACCAGCTGTACACAGATTGGGTCTATCTGTGGTGGTTTGCCCTCACTAGCGGCTTTGGCGGATGTATCTACATTCTGTTGAAAAAGTCGCTGCGAAACATTCCCATTCTGGGCTCTGGAATGGCCAACTACAACTTCATCTTCCTGTCTCGAAAATGGGCCGAAGACCAGCAGAACATGAAGGAGCATTTCCAGGGTCTCAACAAACTCGAGGCTCCCGTGTGGCTCACAATGTTCCCCGAGGGAACCAACACCTCTCACAACGGAACTAACAACTCCAACAAGTTTGCTGCCAAGATTGGAGTCAAGCCCATGAAACACGTCCTGCTGCCTCGAACTACAGGTCTCAGATTTGCCATTGAGAACCTGGCTGAGACCGTGGACTACCTGTATGACTGTACTCTTGCCTATGAGGGTGTTGGTCGAGGAGAATACGGACAGGACTTTTACACTCTTGGAAATGTGTTCCTTCGAGGTCAGGGTCCTCTCTACGTCAAGGCTCACTGGACCAAGTACGTTATCAAGGAGATTCCCTACAAGGACGAAAAGAAGTTTGAGAAGTGGCTCTTTGATCTGTGGTATGATAAGGACCAGATGATGGAGAACTTCATTGAGACGGGCAAGTTCTTCCCTGAACATGAGGAGTCCGAGAAGATTGCCAAGCTGCAGCTGGCTCATCCTCTTCAGGGCCTGCAGGTATTTGTTATTCCTGCTGCTGCCGCGTTGATTTTGAGACTGGGATGGAAGTATTGGCAGACCATCTAAGCGAGGCGTAGCCGAGTT
Organism: Yarrowia keelungensis; assembly: GCA_001600195.1. NCBI lineage: Eukaryota > Fungi > Ascomycota > Dipodascomycetes > Dipodascales > Yarrowia > Yarrowia keelungensis. Next base: position 398,065 of record BCJD01000013.1, on the reverse strand, counting down.
TAGATCACCACTGATTGAACAGCCAGCTGTCCTAGAGAAAGAGACTCGAGCAATTGAGTATAGACGCCAATTGAACGAGTCTGAGAGCATTGTGCTCCGTACGTATATTAGCAATAGATGTTATGTTTGTACTTAGAGAGGGGTTGATCCATGCTGGAATTAAGTGGGGATCGACTTTCCAAGATAATGTGTCTATACTATTCGTTGTAGTTACTTCTTAATATACATTATTGACTATACGACTCCTTATCTTCTCTTCTCTTTACTCTTTCGTAAGCTGAGCCTTCACCCACTTGTTGATCATCTCAAACACCTCCTGGGGCTTGTTTCCTACCACGTCTTCAGAATAATCACCGGGAATGGCAAATCCGTGAGGAAGAGGAGGTTTCTGAGAAATGATCTTTCGTTCAGCATCTTTACCCGGGATGACTCGGAAGCCCTGTTCCACTGTAGTTCGAGGAAGCATCTCGTTATCGTCAGAGTAGATGAACAGCAGAGGCTTATGAACGTGTTTAAAGTCGTCCAGGGTAGTCAATGATGGGTTGACTGCCACTCCAGACAGAATGTGGTCCTCGGCATTAGCTCGTTCTCTCACTTCCCAAGGACTCGAGTCTTCATCGTCTTCCTCCACAGGGTTGAACAGAGAGCTTCGTTTCAGCAGAGGAAGCACGTATCTTGCTCCAAAGCCGTATCCGACCACAATGATTTGTCCAGGCGTGTACACCTGGTAAACGGTCTCGATGGAAGATCGAACAATGTCAATGGTCTTTTCGTACGAGTGTGCGGCCAGCCACATATCGTCGAAGAAGCCAGACACCGATCCGGCAAACCAGCTCTTGAATTTGCCCAGAAAGGAAGGTCCAGACTGCGACTTGGGCTTGGTTTGTGGGGGAGGCAGATGGGGCAGCTCTTCGTCGCCCTTGAGTCTCATGACATGCATGGCAGGGTTGTTTCCCGTGGAGTCTACTAGGACAACAGGAAGACCCGTAATTTCATGAATAGAGTCCGCACAGAGAAGATTGTTGTTGGACTGGAATCCCAGGTAGTTTGTGAGCACGACGATGAGCGTCTCGCAGTTTTTCGCCTCGCCAACAGTGTAGAAAGTGGTATCGTTGACAGTCGAGGTGGCTCCTTTTGGAGGACGCGTAGAAGTCGAGGTTTTGTGCAATGAAGGGGCTTGAGAGGATGAAGAGGATGTCGTAGCTTCAGGTTGTTTGTCCTTTAAAGCTGGTTCATCCTTCTTGTCTGTGTCTTTTTTGTCCTTCACTTCTGTCTTCTTAACGTCGTTTTCATCACCAGCCTCTGGCTCTTCCTTCTTATCTTCAGACTCCTTGGCTGGCTCATTTTCAGGCTTGGAAACGTCGTCCACCTTCACTTCCTCGTCGCTCTCATCTCCCAGATGAATATCGTCGACTTTGTCGGCCGCCATGGTTGTATAGAACTCGTAGTGTTGTCTGTTAGCGCGTAAAGTGTGTTGATGCTTATATGCAATCTGATACAGTGTTTCAGGTGATAGTGAATGTGAAGTGGAGTGAAGTGAACTTACAGTGATACAATGAATGAGGGTGAAAATATATAAGACGAGTAAGAGGGTACAATTTCTAAGAAGAAAGGGAAAAACAAATACCTCCATTTGACGACTCAATTGTGATATTATTACTAACAGTTCTTAATATCTCGCTACAGTACACAACTCTGATATTATGAGTACCCCACATAACAGTGCCCTATTACGTGATGAACAGAAGACACCTTCAGATCACTACTTTTACACTCAGCTACACACTCGCAAATTCAATAAATGTAGTTGTACCTACTTTGTCATTCGATAATCATCTAGTCATGCTCATTAGAGTTTTATATAGAGGCTTACTCCAGAGAAGAGGCACCGGTAATAATGTCGACCAGCTCGTTGGTAATGACGGCCTGTCGAGTTCGGTTGTACAGAATGGAGTACTTGTTGATCATATCGGAGGCGTTCTTGGAGGCGTTGTCCATGGCGTTTCGTCGAGCAGAAATCTCAGCGGCGTGGCCCTCAGCCATGGCGGCGTAGATGGTGTTGGCCAGAGAGAAGTCAGCCAGGTTCTTGACAACGTCGTCCTCAAGCTCGTACTGGCCGAACTTGGGGGCGTCCTCAATGGCCTTGGCGGAGAAGGACTCCTTCATGATGGGCTCGAAAGAGATACCGGAGAGCACCTTGTTGTAGACAATCTCAATGTCGTCGTACTGGGTGTCCAGAGCCAGGATCTCGTCGGCAATGTGGGCAGCCTCCTCGAAGGTGGGGGCCTCCTTACCGGTTCCACCGAAAGACAGACGCATCTGCTCGGGGTTAGATCGGCCGAGCTGGGCCTTGATCTTCTCACCGACAGCAACAATGTCAATGAGCTTCTCGCCAGACTCAAAGTCGAGCAGCTTTCGTCGAACGGTTCGAGCGAGCTGGGAGTGGATAGATCCACACAGACCCTTGTCGGAGGAGATGACCACCCACAATCGCTTCTCGATGTTCTCGGGCAGACCGGTCTCGGAGTTCTCAAACACCTTCTCGGATGCCTCGTTGTAGAGCTTGGAGGTGGCCATGGCTCGCTGGGCCTTACCGAGCTTGGTGGAGGCGACAATCTTCATGGTGTTGGTGATCTTCTCAATGTTCTTAATGGACTTGAGTCGCATCTCAATCTCTCGAAGAGTAGCATAGTTTCTGGGTTAGTAAGAGAACGAGAGTGAATATTTGACGTGCAAATATCAATTGTACCGATGCCGGTTGCCGTTATCCTGTTTAAACGTCTCCATTGTGTGTGTTGTGCTGTAGTGTTGAGCGCTGCCTTCACGTTACCTTGTAACATGGTGTGTATGCATAAGCACATTGGTCAGAATAGAGATACCTTCAACGAGCTCTCAACTCAACCAATCAACCACAATGCCGTAACGCCATCCTCAAACAGCCATTACGACACCCATTGCCACACCTTACAGCACCCAATAACCCACACATCCTCCCCCACTACCACCACGGTCATTTCCCGGAAGTCCACGTCATAGAGCCAACAGCAGTCTTGTAAACCATCCCACCGGCGCAATTAAAAACGCCCGTCGAAGACACCACCACTATGACGTGTCCTCATCCATCCGCAACGCTCTCCTTGTCGATTGAGCCGTCCAATTGTCTTCTGCGAGCCCCAGGGTATCATGTCATGTCGCCAGTCGTGGGGGGTGTATAAACCCGGCAATCCAGCACCATCAGCACCATTATTTTTTTCTCTACTCACCGGGTAGCGCCCACGCTTCGGGCAGCGGGTCGAGCAGCAGTTCGAAGAGCAAACATCTTGCCAGTTGATTGTGGTTGTCGTTTAGCGGTGATGCGACACTTCCAAAGGGAGGAGTTTACGGTGTGGGAAAATTCAAGGTGTTGTCAGGATTTGGGCCAATCAGCGCACCAGCTGGGAGGTATGCAGTTTACGCGGTGCTGGAATCTGCGCAGGAGCAATTTGTCGCCCGAAACCTTATTTTCGGGACCTCCGGAGTCTCCCAACTTGCCAACTTGCTGTCTCCCTACCCTAACCCATATCTCCCAACACCAGGTTCGATTCCCACCGAAATATATTGATGAGCCGCACACCAAAGATGATAGAGTCGCCACTGAGTTTCAGTTCGAGACACTCTCCAAACCCCCAATCACCATGAGTGGAATCGCGCTCAAGCTCACGTCGCTGCTGGTCAGAACCATAGCCAAGCCCATGGCCACGGCTATCAAGGGCCAGGCCAAACAGCATCCTCGCTTCAAACAAATCTGCATTTCGCTGGCCCAGAGACTCCATCAGACAGACACGAATCTCAAGATGAGACTGATGGGTAAGTCCACGTTCAAGGTGCGGCCTCTCAATGAAGCCAAGGCCATTGAATCGGGTGCTACATTTGTGGCCGAGGGTTTCATCTTCTCGGTTGCTGGAGGTCTGATTCTGTACGAATCATTCCGAGCTCGAAGAAAGGAGCTGAACCGACGAGAAACCGTCGCTGACGATATTGAGACGCTGCAGGACGAAATCGAGTGGCTCAAGGAGAAGCTGGTCAAGCGAAAGCTGCTGGAGGACGACTACAAGGCTCCCGAGGGTCTCAATCCTCAACATCTGGTGGTGGACAAGGATACCAACAAGGTGTCCAAGAAGGTGAGGGAGGTTGTTGAAGACGTGGCCGCTAAGTCTGATGAGCCTCCTGCTGCTCCTAAAGAGCCTAAACTGTCCACCATGGAACACATCCAGAAACTGGTGGAGAACCACAACAAGCCTGGTCACGATAAAGTGATTCATCCCGATTCTCCAGTTCCCAAGAACGCTGTGTCAGCTAAGGAGAACTAGAGGAATGGGGATAGGCATAACTAACATTGTAAATAGCATGTAATATAGATGATATGTGAACATTTGAGAACAGGCAACAACTCAGGCTGTAGAGAAGTTGCTGTGCTATAAAACAACTTCAATGAGTCAATTGAACTGGTAAATGACGTAGTTCAGTTGTGATCCACTCAATTGACCCCGTTGTGTATCCATGGAACGATCTGTGCTGTCCTGATGGTTCTATACGTCTTTCACAGAATTTTCTTAACAAAAGCTTAAGTAATAGGGAGATGTGAACATTGCAGAAAAACATCAATTGCACAATATTAATTATAGACGACATACAATTTTGAAGATCTCATTTCAATTTCATCTAGTATGTCACTCATTTGAGACTTTTCTAAGCTTCGTTAGACCTCAGGAACCCCAAAAAAGAACCCCTAGCTGAATTTTACCCTCAAGTAACGTTCAACTAATTAGAGTGCATGCATTTTCAATAGCTACAAGATGGAATATTATTAGGGGTAACCAATACGCATACAAGTATTCTGTTGAACACTTCTCAATTGAGGGTAATAGTCCGATCTCGTACCCATCTCTAGTATCATCATGATATATTAATACGTATAATTTAGTCAGTCGTCTCCTATTCATGCTCAATCACCCTACTTGAAGTACTTGTGGGCGACAAAAGGCATCTTGACCACCTCGGCAGGTCGCTTCTTGTTTCGGATGTCAAGAGTCAGCTTGGTGCCGCTCTTGTTGAAGGGCTTGTTGACGTAGCCCATGCCGATGTTCTTGTTGAGAGAAGGAGACTTGCAGCCAGAGGTAACAACACCAACCTTCTCGCCAGCCTCGTTGAGAATGGCAACGCCCTCTCGGGGAGCGGGGCCGTCGTTGAACAGACCGACTCGGGCCTTAGTGGCAGACTTGTCCTTGATCTGGGCAAGAATCTTGTCGGAGCCGTTGAAGCCGGTTCGGTCGCCAGATCGTCGAGCCTTACCGACAACCCAGGTAAGACCAGCTTCCACAGGAGTCAGCTCCTCGCTCAGCTCGTGGCCATAGAGACACATGCCGGCCTCGAGTCGCAGAGAGTCTCGGGCAGCCAGACCAACGGCAATGACGTTCTCGTTCTCCAGCAGAGACTTGGAGAAGGCGACGGACTGGGCATCATCAGGGATAGACACCTCGAAGCCGTCCTCACCGGTGTAACCTCCTCGAGCAACGTGGTACTTGTGGCCTCCAAAGTCGACCCAGGCGGACTGGCCAAACTTGATCTGGGAGAGATCGTAGTTGGTGAGCTTCTGGAGAGCAGCAGCGGCCTCGGGGCCCTGGAGGGCAATCAGACCGCCGCCAATGGTCTCATGGGTCAGCTTGTCTCCGAAAGCCTCCTTCTCCTTGGCCAGGAAGGCCAGATCCTTATCTCTGCAGCCTGCGTTGGTGACCACGTAGTAGTCGTTGTCGCCGTGCTTGGAGATGATGAGATCGTCGACAATGCCTCCCTCGTTGGTCAGGAGAACGGACAGAGTGGACGAGAAGGGCTGAAGGGCCTGGAGATCAGCAGGAGTGATCTTCTCGAGGAACTCGGTGGCAGCAGGACCCGAGAACCGGTGCTGGAGCATGTGCGACACGTCAAACAGACCGGCCTTGTTTCGCACCCAGTTGTGCGACTCAATGTGTGTAGTGCCCTTGTACAGCACGGGCATGGCGAAGCCCGCGTAGTCCACAAACTGGGCGTTCAGCTCCTCGTGGAGAGGAAACAGGGGAGTCTTTTTGAGACTAGCGTCCACAGAGTAGAAGGCGACTCTGTTGAGAGTGGCTCTGGAGAAAGCGGTTCGAGAAGCAACCGAGGCGACTCGGGGAAGGTGTGCGATTCTGAGCATTTTGTGTGTGTGGAGAAGGTGAGTAGAGGGCTGCAATTTTCCACCGTTAGAAGGCCAAGATATACGATCTGCGCAAGGTTTCACTGAGTCAAAAAGAGCCCAAGCACCGAGTAAGGTTTCTGCTAACGCTTGGGGAACTGGGGAGCCGTAGCGTTATCGCGGCGAGGGTTGGGACATAAAAACCAACGAGAAAGGGAAGGGAAATGAAAACGAGAAAAGAGAAATGGTGGGTCCCATGCATATATATAGAGCTGAGGGAAGAGTGGCATCGCGACTGTGGTGAGGGTGTGTTAAATGGAATTATTCACAACCCCAGATGTTGACCATTTCTTACTTCTTGTACCTTCACTTCTACCTCGTCCTCCTAACCAGCCCCCTACATTCCAAACTTGCACCACACCTACACCACCTCAACAATATACAAATACATTTATCCTAGGATTATAAAAATACAATATGACAAAAATGGTGTCGTCAGTTCATCCTCCTTTCCGTCCGTCTTACTTCTTCTTGTGCTGCTCCACCTTGAGCAACAGAGCCTTGTTAATGTGGGGCATGACTCCTCCGTAGGCAATGGTGGCCTGGATAAGAGTGTCGAGCTCCTCATCTCCTCGAATGGCCAGCTGCAAGTGACGGGGAGTGATTCGCTTGACCTTGAGATCTCGGGCAGCGTTACCCGCCAGCTCCAGCACCTCGGCCGTCAGATACTCCAGCACGGCAGCAATATAGATGGCGGCCTTGGCTCCCACTCGCACCTTGTTCTGGACGCTCTTCTTCATGTATCGCTTGATACGGCCCACGGGGAATTGCAGGCCTGCTCGGCTGGAATGTGACTGCTGGGCGCCCTCCGCCATGGCCGAGGCCTTTCCTCCCTTGCCCTTGCCGCCCTTTCCCTTGCCGCCTTTTCCTTTTCCGCCAGACATGGTTGTGTAGTTGTGATGGTTGGTGTAAAGGGTGGACTTGTGACCGGGTGTTGCAGAAATAAACGCGTCTGCGCGTAATTGGGACTTGGGCTTTCTCTTATACTTTGCTGATGTAAACATCGGGTTACCCGGCCGCACCCAGCCCAAACTTTAGCCTAGCGTATAAGCTCCAAGGTTCGATTCTGCATGGGGTGGAGATGAAAAGACGACGAGGAGGGGGTATAATGAGTCATGGGGGTGGTGGGTGGCAAATAGACGAGTTTTTGGCTATGTTTATATTTTCACGTGACCAAAACAGCCTTGTATCGCTCTGTTATCGTATCCCTTGTCTCACCACATGCGGCTTAATTATAACGGTTGGAATGTCCTAGCAGAGGGGGTAATAAAGAACGGGGGATGAATGGTAAATAAGATCACGTGGCAAAGAAACGGTTGATCACGTGATCGCTAAACAAAACATTTCATCATTTGCCACAATATTGACAACCCGACCTCTCATATACCCTCCCTCATCTCCAAACATACATACCGGTTAATAACCTTATTTTGTTTAAGGTTCCGTTGACATCATCGAGAAGGGCTCCTCATATTTGACCTGGAGTGTCAATTGGGGGTAATAGGAAGTGGCGAGTGCTTGTTGCAGTGCCTGTTTGTATTCTTCTTCTTTTCCAACTCTAATTGACTCGGTCTTGGAAAGTTTCGAAATATCGTATTTTTCCGAGATATGCAACGTTAACTTATAGGGAGTGTGAATATGGAGATAGGTGACAGATGGAGGTGGCAGTATCTAAAACAAGCTTGATCTGTATCTTCTGAGTCCTTATAGTGCGCTAAATCGATTAGTATAGTTTTTGTCTCTCTCAGATGAGTATTGATCGTTTTATTTATTATTGGACGGAACACTACTACACCTCATCTTGAAGATATCAAAGAGATGATAAAGCAGCAGTTGCAGCTTGGAAAGCCATACCATTTCAGTCAGCACTGCATTTCGAGACTATCAGTGAAGCCCTCATTCATTTCCCAAATCTATTGCCCCTTCCTTCTTACCATCACAACGACCTATACCATACTGAACTCGATCACTGTTTGGTAAATACCTCACCAGCACCCTCAAGATGTACACCATTCGAATCCCCCAGCTCTTCTGATTCCATTGGTGAACTTCCCGTGTCGATTGAGTGGGTTTTGGCGAAACTGGGACAGGCTAACTATCTATAGCACATCTACACTGGTCTACACTGGTTCACTCGTTGGCTCGTCGGCTCGTTGTTCTTGTCTCATAAATCATATTTACATATATACATCTTTGCTTAGAAGCCCATGCCTCCCATGCCTCCCATGCCTCCCATGCCGGGCATGCCTCCAGCAGGAGCGGCGGCAGGGCCCTTGGGCTCGGGGGCGTCGACAATGGCGCACTCGGTGGTGGCGAGCAGCGAGGCGACACCAGAGGCGTCAACCAGACCGGTTCGCACAACCTTGAAGGGGTCGATGATACCGGCAGCAATCATGTCGGTGTACTCGCCCTTGGCGGCGTTGTAGCCCTTGTTGAAGTCCTCTCCGAACTCGTCGGTCAGCTTGCCGACAACGACGGAGCCCTCACCACCGGCGTTCTCAACGATAGTTCGAGCAGGCTTGGTGATGGCGGTTCGGATGATGTTGACACCGAGCTTCTGGTCAAAGTTGGCGGTGGGGACGGAGTCCAGGTTTCGAGATGCCTTGAGCAGAGCGGTTCCTCCTCCGGGGAGAATACCCTCCTCGACGGCAGCTCGGGTGGCGTTAAGGGCGTCGACGAATCGGTCCTTCTTCTCGCCGACCTCAACCTCGGAAGATCCTCCAACCTTGATGACGGCAACACCGCCAGAGAGCTTGGCAAGTCGCTCCTGCAGCTTCTCCTTCTCGTACTCGGAGGTGGTGGAGTCGGCCATGAAGGCTCGGATCTGCTCGCATCGCTGGGCAATGGAGTCCTTGGAGCCCTCGCCGTTGAGGATGATGGTGTCCTCCTTGGTGATGGTGATGGCGCCACAAGAGCCGAGCATGTCAGCGGTGGCGTTCTCGGGCTTGACATCGAGGTCCTCAGTGAAGACGGTACCGCCGGTGAGGATGGAGATATCGCCCAGGATGGACTTTCGGTTGTCTCCGAAACCAGGGGCCTTGACAGCGGCAACCTGGACCTGTCCTCGCAGCTTGTTGAGGATACAGGCGGCCAGAGCCTCGCCGTCAACGTCCTCGGCCAGGATCAGCAGAGGTCGTCGCTGCTTGTTGGACAGCTCCAGAGAGGGGAGAATGTCCTGGATGGAGGAGATCTTCTTCTCGGAGATGAGGATCAGGGGGTTCTCGAACTCAACCTTGCCGGACTTGACGTCGGTGACAAAGTAAGGGGAGATGTATCCTCGGTCGAATCGCATACCCTCGGTGATCTCGAGCTCGTCCTCAATGGTCTTGCCCTCCTTGACGGTGATGACACCCTCCTTGCCGACCTTCTCCATGGCGTTGGCAATCAGCTGGCCAATGTGGGTGTCGCCGTTGGCGGAAATGGTGGCCACCTGGGCAATCTCCTCGGAGGTGGTGATCTCTCGCTTGTTCTTCTGGAGGAACTCGACGACAGCGTCAACAGCGGCCTGGGAGCCTCGTCGCAGATCCATGGGGTTGCAGCCGGCAGCCACGTTCTTGACGGACTCGGTGAAGATGGATCGGCCGAGAACGGTGGCAGAGGTGGTACCATCACCAGCGGTCTCGTTGGTCTTGGAAGCGACCTCCTGCAGAAGTCGAGCGCCCATGTTCTCAAACTTGTCCTCGAGAGTGATGGATCGGGCCACGGTGACACCATCCTTGGTGATCTTGGGAGAACCGAAAGACTGCTCAATGAGCACGTTTCGGCCCTTGGGGCCCAGAGTGACGGAAACGGCCTTGGCCAGAGTATCGACACCCTTGAGCAGAGCGGCTCGGCCCTCGACGCCAAACTTGAGCTCCTTGTGAGCAAAGCCTCGGATCTGCTGGGGTCGCAGTCGGCTGGATCGTGCAATGACTCGCTGCATTTTAGTTGTAGAAGTGACTGTAGTTGTGGAGCACGCACGCAGTTGGGACAAGGCGAAAATTTATACCCGACCCAAGGTTCTCGGTGGAAAGTTCCTTAGAGTTCTCTGCTGGGGTTAGGGGAGGCAGTAAATGAGTGGCAAGAAACAGTGGCGGTGGGGGTGGGGGAGTGTTCTGATTAATATTTTCGCCCTGTTTGTCGGCTTACATAATCACCCCCTATCCTCTCGTCAGGCACCAACGCCTCAATTTTCCATTTCCAACTCATCTGTCTTTCCTCTCTTTCAGTCCACAACCGGCCGAAGAGTATCCGAAAAGTCTGGGGTCGAAAGTTAGTTTTGAGGTGAATAGAGGTGCCACAGGAGCTGCAGTAGCAATTGATGTTAGGTGGGTGGCAGAAACTGATTTTATGTGTACAGATTCGTTTTCTTTTGTCTATTTTCCAATTGCCAGTGTTATGACCCAGATTGACCCCCCTCCTCTCCTCCGATCCAACTGATCTAACATTAGAGTCTAACTTGAAGGCGTGCAACAGACTTGGGAAAGTGACTAATGAACTCTTCAGTCATATAGACATACGTAAATGGCGCTCTGGGCTTTACATGTCTCATGTACACGCACCAAATGATCCGTCCAAGCGGGGTATGAGGTGTGGTGTTAGGGTAGTCAGGTATGACGGTAACTGGCGGAAAAACTGATCATAGATTTTGTTAGGTCTGATCCAAGACATGAGGCAGACAAACTAAGCTAAGCTTGAAGGCACGTGTTTAGAATGGAGGCATTGTTGATGTGTTAACCAACTGGTATTGCAGAAGCAGCTGGAAGTCGCTTGACGCAACCCAAGTGGATCCTCTTGACTCATCTCTTGGACCTACAGCGTCGGGTATTATAGCTATGAATTCACACAGTTGTGTTATGTGGGGTGCGGCTGTGAAAAATGAAATTTGAATCATGGGTGTAGATAGACAGGTTAAGGTGAAAGTGAAGGCGGATAATCTTGTGATAGGGCAAACAGAGAGGAGCTGGTGTGACTTCAAATTAATTGAAAGGGTGGGTTGCATGGCCATGGCTTTTATTGCAATGTCAGTCACTTAAAAATCATTCTCGTGCTTTTGTGTAGAGTCGGAAGTGTTAATCAGTCTTCTCATTCTTGGGTATCTATTCCAGATCACTCATAATAGCCATGAGCTCTATTCTCTCAGGATAAGGTCATCCGAGCTGGACAATCTGAGGTAGACATTACGATACTGATGAACCTCACAAGGAAGATACTATGCATTTCATGGAGCTGTCAGACTCCTCTTTTAGGTCCATTATTCAATTGGAAATTATCAATCTGTTTTTGCTAACCCATCTCGACACCTTCTGTCTTCCTCTATACCGTCAACTATACATCCACCTCTCCCAACCAATCTAAACAAGAAATATACCCCCAAGACATGTTCCTCAAAAGCACATTCCGTCCCTCAAATATCAAAAGCAATATAACAGACTGCCATTATTTTTCCAATTTACCCCATTCCCCTACTCCCCTCTTCTCCACCACTTCTCTACAGCTCCTTGAAGTCCCCCCAACTCCCCCCACCTCTCCCCATACAAATATCCTTATCATGCAGCATCTCCACCACTCACTAAATTTCAACCTCCACAACACAACACCTCCACCACCATGGACTTCTACGGATTTGCGCCGATTCTGGCCATATTCTACTCCACCTTCCACCCTACGGAGGGTCCGAGAGTCGAAGTCCAAGTGCCTCGCAACTCGATTGTGCCTGATGCAGAATCTCTGGATCAACCTGGAGCTCTGGTGGCTTTCAACGCTGTGAAAAACTACGTGATTCCAAAGCCTCCTCTGTGCAATCGAGTCGTCACAATCAAAAGCAACGCCTACCGGGTCTCCTCTTACCCGGTACACATCTACTCGAACGAATATGCGCGAAACTCGTTCATTTTCAACTTTGCATTTGTCTTTAGCTACGAGTCAGCTTCAGGAGCCTATGATGCAGCTATCAGACGAATAGGAAAGATGTTTGAAGCCTTGGAGATCCAAAGCAAACTTCTGTCGGCTCGTCCAGATATTGTCTTCATCGATAATATCATCCAACAGTTGTTTCAGGACTTGAACAACTACTCAGAGTGTCTGGTTGCTATCAACGACTCTAACGCTATCAACATCAAACTGTTCCCCATTTTCCCCTCTCCACCGGATCTGAGAGCCTCCTACGTTCCCATAGCAACGGTGCGTCTAGAACAGATGGTGGACGAAAACTGGGACCCTACTATGGAGAAGATTGTGCCCTTCATCAACGGAATCAACTCCATTCGAAGAATCGCCGATCTCGCTGACGCTGATTATAACCTCACAAAGGACTGTATCCAGCAGCTCATGTATTATAGATGCATCATCATTGTGGACTTGTTTCAGTTCTCAAACATCTACGCTCCCACTTCTGACATCGGAGACTTTATTGAAGACGCAGATATGGGAAGAGAGTGTCAAGCATACGTGTTCTCACCAGCTGGAACGCTAGGAGGCATGATGCCAGCACCAGGACTTAACAGAAAGAGAATGTCGAGAACGAGTCTTTTCTCTAATGAGCTATCTACCTCTTTCAGACAAAGATACGAACGTCAAATGAGAGACCAAGGTCATTTGAGTATCCCTCCGTTGAGTTCTTCGGCGACTTCTGCATTGTCCACCTCTTCGTCATCTTCTCTTTCTCAACGATCAAACTCCTTCTCTTCCTCTCATTCCATGTCAGGAACTGTTCCTTCGGTCGTTCAGCTCTTCAAACTGTACAAATCGTTACATCAAGGTCAGACTCTCGGTGATTGGTACGCTGAGAACCAAAAGGAGTTGATCAATATCGATATCCGACGTTTCATCACGTTTGGTGTCATCAAGGGAATCATCTACAGAGCTCATTCGTATCCTATTCTGGAAGGTATTACCCCTTTCAATCGAAACAGACACGTCCAGGACGTTTCTCAGACTCCACGGGGAGGAAGACGAAGAGTGGGTCTAGGTCCTGATCAGGAAAGAATCAAAAAGGAGGAAGTTGATGGTGTTCTTGCCAAGCTGGTGAAACAGCCGAAGAACTTTGACGCTATTTCGACAGCTCTACAGTTGCCCAAAGAGGACGTGGAGAAGGTCCTTAGTTCCGAAGGTGAGTGGGCCATTGTTACTGCTTAGAAGTGGTATGGTTAGTTATTTATATGCATTAGTATACAGTATGATATGTAGTGTGCGAGTAGAAGGCGTAAAGGTGTTGGTTCTCACTCTTTGAGTCTGTAGCTGGATTCCAGACATCTCTCTAACAATAGGTATCACTCTTACCCTTCTGTCTTAGGTCCAACAAAGCTTCATTCAAGTTACCCTCCTTGTTCGCCTTCTTCAGCCTTGTCACCTCCTCAGGATCAAGAGCACGTCCAGCTCTTTCCTCCAGAGCTTTCGTGCTCATAGCATGGTATGTGACGGTCTGTTTTTCGGCAGTGGTCTTCTTTCTGTGAGAAGATTGCAGTCTCACGGTGAATAGAGAGGCCTTTTCGGGTTTTTCAGTGACAGATATCTTGCCATCCTCAACAGCGATGTATGCACCATACGACGTCTTCATAGTCCACGTGTATCCCTTTTCTTTATCTCCTTGTCTCTTGAAAGTAAACTGTTGAGGAGCTCCAATAGCTACACTATCCAGAGACACAGTACCCTCTTTATCCACGCCCATAAAGACACCCAGAGACGGCACTTTCAAGGCAAACCTCGCCACTGTCTCGTCGATATCGATAGTCCGTTTATTCGTGTCAAACTCGAGAGGTGAGAGTAAAAGGACCTGTTGAGTAGATGTGGGTTCAGCAGTATCCATCTTGTTATCCACAGTATCGATTTCTCGAGAAATTGTCATAGTCGGAGTCTTATCCTTGTCTTCTTCTCCACTCTGGTAAGCCAAACAACACGGTTTTCCGTCACTAGTAGTCACTATCAAGGTAGGACCATGGAACTCTTCAGACGACTTTGCTGAGATCCATCCTGCCGCGTTATCGTCATCATTAGTGTCTGTTCTCGGCCGTTTTTTGTCCACCGGCTTCGATGCGCTTGATTTCGGCTTCTTTGTCTTTTTGTCGCCCTTGAACGACAGCTTTTTGACCATTGTGAAAAGTGGTGGTGGTGATGATGATTCAGTTTGGGTGGTGCATCTGGGTGCATTAGTGCAGGCCAAGAGGGAAGAAGGGAAAAAGCAATACCGATGAGAAGCAAGCAAAAGATGTGAAATTATAAAAATCAACCGTTCTCGTTGTATTCAATAGATTTGTCTACTTTTTGTACTTTTTGTACGTACACCCTTCTGTCTATCAATCTATCTATTACTTAACTAACGTCTACCTAAAGCTTAGCTCTAGGAGTAGAACCAATTTCCTCAATGTCAATGAACCGCTGAAGACCAAGTCTCTTGAACTCAGCCTGGCCCTTGAGAAGGTCCTCCTCCGCGTATCCGGCCCGTCGGAAGGCTTCTCCGGGAGGCACGGTTCGTCTACCGTCTTTAATCACGTACTTTGTGATGGCAGTCGCAGCAATGGTGGGGTTCTTGGGGTCGTTCATTTCGAACTGAGACTCGACAAACATCCACTTGTGGTCCCAGCCAATGACCCGCGAGACCATGGTGTATTTCTGCAGAGGCGCAATTTCGTTCTTGAAGTTGCAGTAGACAGATCCAATCGGAATGAAGGCCCAGGATCCGTCATTCTGCTTACTGTCCTTGAGGAACCGGTTGAGAACCCACACAATGAGCTTGGTTCGCGCACTGTCGAGATCCTCAAAGTACGTCGCGTTACTCTTGTGGATGTTGATGTCCAGCTCCATCAGGTTGCATCGCGAGTCGTATCTTGACTCCTCAAACGGACTGGTAGGAAGGTCAGCCTCGGGATAGCCCAGCAAGTTTTCGGGCAGAAACAGGTACCGGAAAAAGTAGTAGAAGAAACGGACGTGCCAGGCAAAAAGCAGGTTTTTGGCATTGACGCCGAGGTACGCCGCCAGCGCGACTTTGGCAAGCGTGTTCATGTCCGGAGCAGCGGTATGAAGACAACTCTAGGGCCTCTCCTCGGCCTCTTTACCTACTCCTACCAAATACAGTTTGATGCGCGGACCTAATGGCTGCAACCACGCATTCCGACAAGTGTGAAAAGCATATGAAAGCTGAGACAGTGGGGAAGATAGATGAAAGACAATTAAGCGAATGTGGGGAAGAGGGGGGACCACAAGTATACTAGAGGTGGAAATGGAAGGGGTTGAGACGAGTAAAAAATTAGTATAATTAAAAGATCATAGATATAACAGAATTCGTTCAACTGCCACCTGCCAACCATCCCCCACCAAGGCTGTCAATGTCACTTCTCAAACCGTTGTCCTAGCTTAACTTACAGACTAAAGCAAAGACACCGTTATAGGTGCCCCTCAGGTCTCACCTCGGATCTTCACGTGGTCGGCTGATGACATATCGAGGATATAGATGGTACTTGCTACTGAGCTCTTCTACTATGGTATTCTTGTTAATGCTATATGGTGGTAGAGGTATGATAAGATAAGGCATGCCTTATGATAGGAGATGTCTTGTATCCTATAGAAGCAGGGACAGAGTCGTACTCCTGTTTATCAAGGAACTCGCACGCTCGTTCTTCTGGTAAGCTCGCTTCGCTCGCTTACGTCAAATCCACATACCTAGTCTGCTCCAAATGCTCCTCTCTTAAATCCCACTTGCTCTGGATTCTCAACTGCTCCTGCTTCTCCACAGGCTCGCCCTCAATAATGCTCATAACCTCCTGGTGCAGCCGGTTAAACAGTCCCACACTGACCAGCTTCACTCCCATAGGCTCAGCACCTCGAGGGAGAACCACATCGGCGTGTTCCTTAGTGCCCAGAATGAAGTTTGACATTTCGACTCTAGAGTGAGTGAAATAGTCGTCCAGAACCTCGGCAAGATTAGATCCAGAGGGGTCTGCCTTCTGTTCGACTAGTCGACACAGACGAATGTCGGCGTCACTGTCGACAAAAATCATCATACTGCTCAGTTTTCTGAGATCTTCATCGTAGAGAGCATAGTAGCCTTCAATGAGCACAATGTGAGGCCAGTTGGGATGATGTGTATCAACGTAGTTGCTCAGGTTATGACGAGACTCGTTGTAGGTGGCGGTTTTGGAGAACTCCAGGGCTCCAGCTTCGATATTCAGAACACTCAGTTCGTCCAGGTCTTTCTTCAGACGAGCAATATCGAATCGTCGAGGATGGTCGTTATACTTTGGATCATATCCAGGAATGATGTAATCATTCATGTGGATGGTGTGGACCTTTGGTTTCCGCAGCTTTCCAAGCTCGCCAATTCGCTCCTCCACAGCTTTGCATACTTCTTTCTGTGTTAGAACTGAAGCAAGAGATATATCCCTCTATGTGGTGGTCGATATCAACCCTCTGAGCAAGAATCTCTGATTTCCGTAATTTGCCACCATTTTGAGCCGATTTTTCACTCCTCCTCCGTCGTACTCACCTTACCGGCACACAGTCCGCCGCCAACAAGAACAACAAGACTTCTGAGCTGATTCAAGTCCTGGTGGTTCATTTTGCAAAAGTCGTCAAAAGTTCAGATAAGGTGCAA
The DNA here is from genome assembly GCA_001600195.1 of Yarrowia keelungensis. NCBI lineage: Eukaryota > Fungi > Ascomycota > Dipodascomycetes > Dipodascales > Yarrowia > Yarrowia keelungensis. Next base: position 381,248 of record BCJD01000013.1, on the reverse strand, counting down.
GTGAGTGCAGATTTAATATGCACGAAGTTTATGTTGAAAAAATGTGTACCATAATTAAATGCAGAAACAGGACTAAACCAAGTTGCAACATCACACACACACTAATACAATGGCCGACTTTGATCGAGATCTCGATGACGAGCTGGAGTTCAAGACGTCCAAGGACGTGGACGTGACGCCGACTTTTGAGTCCATGGACCTCAAGGACGATCTTTTGCGCGGCATCTATGCTTATGGATTCGAAGCTCCTTCTGCTATCCAGTCTAGAGCCATTACACAGATCATCAAGGGTCGAGATACCATTGCACAGGCGCAGTCCGGTACGGGAAAGACGGCGACGTTCTCCATTTCGATGCTCGAGGTGATTGACACCAAGCACAGAGAAACACAGGCTCTGGTTCTCTCTCCTACTCGAGAACTGGCCACTCAGATCCAGAGTGTCATTCTCGCTCTGGGAGACTATATGAACGTGCAGTGCCATGCCTGTATCGGTGGAACGTCAACCTCTCTTGATATGAAGAAGCTGGAGGCCGGTCAGCAGGTGGTTTCAGGTACTCCTGGTCGATGTCTGGACATGATCAAGAAGGGATGTCTTCGAACCAAGAACCTCAAGATGCTCATTCTCGATGAGGCAGACGAGCTGCTCAACAAGGGTTTCCAGGAACAGATTTACGATATTTACAGATACCTGCCTGCAGCCACCCAGGTTGTGGTTGTCAGTGCCACTCTGCCTCACTCGGTGCTGGAAATGACCTCCAAATTCATGACTGACCCCGTGCGAATTCTCGTCAAGCGAGATGAGCTGACCCTCGAGGGTCTCAAGCAGTACTTTATTGCGGTGGAGCAGGAGGAGTGGAAGTTTGACACCCTGTGTGATCTCTATGATACACTGACCATCACCCAGGCGGTCATCTTCTGCAACACTAAGAAGAAGGTCGACTGGCTGACCCAGCAGATGAAGGACAACAACTTCACCGTGTGCTCTATGCACGGAGACATGGCCCAGAAGGACCGAGACTCGATCATGAACGAGTTCCGAAGCGGTAATAGTCGAGTGCTGATTTCTACCGACGTGTGGGCTCGAGGTATCGATGTGCAGCAGGTGTCGCTGGTCATCAACTACGACCTGCCTCCTAACCGAGAAAACTACATTCATCGAATCGGTCGAAGTGGTCGATTCGGCCGAAAGGGTGTGGCCATCAACTTTGCTACTAACGAGGACATTACCACGCTCAGAGATATCGAGCAGTATTACAGTACGCAGATTGATGAGATGCCGGTGAATGTGACGGATATGATGTAAGGAAAGAAGCCAGCATCGAGGAGCTTGCTCCGAGAGGATGGCCTGAGTTGAGGGTGAACACCGAGCTATGAAGGAGGGTCTGACGGTATGTCTGCAGCCTTCATACCGAAGCCTCTGACTTCAGGTGCCTCTTACTAATCTTGAGATAAAACACAACTGCTCTACAGAGCTATATAGTTGAATGAACATATGTACAGTAGAATGGGGTAGTCCTGGAGGATTGCTGTTTCCAGTTGTTTGTATTGGTAGACGGATTGAGGTGGTAGCAGTACTAAGACGAGTTCTCAGTTATAGTGTAGCAGCAAGCGATCTGGGCAGACTTGAAAGCACAAAACTGGCAACTTTTGGATCTAATGAAACCGTTACAATAATCATAGGTTTGCTATTCTATTCTTCTAGAAGAGGTGATAATACAAGATCTGAGATGCATCATGATCACACTCCACATCGTTTTCTGACGCACACATGTGCTTCTCCACATTAACGGATACTAATCTTTACCGGTAATACTGCTATCGCAATCTCAGCTACCGATAATTATCCTCCCTCAATCTCTCCTGTTTGTTTACTAATACAAGAGTGCCGAAAAGAGGTTCGATTAGTCCCAAACGGGATTAAGGTTTTGGGTAACGTCTGACGCGCGTGCGCGGTTGCCATGGTAACGTAGGGGGTGGGAGGCCTTTGATATGAGAAAATGGCTATCAGGGAGGATAAGCCCTTCTTCAATAATTGTTTTTGCTGTAACAAATCCACACTGTTGCAACGTATTACTTTAAATCCCACTACCAAAGCTAGTGTAGTTCACCACTTGCACTCTCAGTTCCAGCTCAATGTTTACTTCATGCACGACCCAGCAGCCTAATTACTTTAATTCTGGAAATACCGTCAGATCTCTACAACACCACTACTTACTACAACTACTACGATACCCCCTACACTGGCCATGTCTTCTCGCCACAACAGTTTGGGAATGAGGTCTCGTTCCCACGGGGCGGCCAAACAAGCTACAAACACAGCTTCGCTAAGGCGTCAGAGAACCCACACTGAGTCGCCTGCTCCAGAAGCGCCAGTCTCAGGTTCAAATTCAGCCAATTCCTCTAGTCAGCTGCAAAAATCAATCTCAGGAGAGAACATCAAGGTCGTGGTTCGAAGCCGGACGCGAAACGAGCGGGAAAAGAACCAGAACTCGGAGGTGGTGGTGGACGCGTGTGAAGCCGATGCTACGGTGACTGTGAACGACAACCAGCGTCAGAAGACGTTTACTGTGGACCAGGTGTACGGTCCTGAGTCTGACCAGAACATGGTATATGACGGTGTGGTTGCTCCTGTGTTGCAACACGTCATGGACGGTATCAACTGCACGATATTTGCCTATGGTCAGACTGGCACAGGAAAGACGTATACTATGGTGGGAGATGTTGAGGGACAAAGTGACGTGGGAGGACTGTCACACGAAGCTGGAATCATCCCCAGAGTGATTCATTCGTTATTCAGAAGGCTGGAGATTGAAGGACTGGACTATGCTGTCAAGTGTACCTTCCTGGAGCTCTACAATGAAGATATCAGAGACCTCAATGATACCACGGAGAAACCCAAGACTGTGAAGCTGTTTGTGGAACGTGATGGTGTCAAGGTGGACGGACTGGACGAGGTGTATCTCAATTCGAGTGCTCAGGGTCTCACTGTTCTGAGAGAAGGACTTCGAAGAAGACATGTTGCTGCCACTCAGATGAACGACCACTCCAGTAGATCGCACATGGTGTTTACCCTGACTCTCAGCATCATGGTTCCTGGCTCGGTGGAGGTTGCTAGAACTGCTAAAATCAATCTCGTCGATCTGGCGGGTTCGGAAAGCATCAAAAACTCAGGGGCTGTCAACAAACAGGCCGTGGAGGCTGGAAAAATCAACAAGAGTTTGTTGACACTGGGACGTGTGATCAATGCGCTGGTGGATAAGGCACAACATGTCCCGTATCGAGATTCAAACCTCACTCGTCTTCTCTACGACTCGTTAGGAGGAGCTACACGTACTTACATTATTGCTACTGTTTCTCCTGCTCGAGTCAACCTCGAGGAGACCGTCAACACTCTGGAGTACGCTTCTCGTGCCAAGAACATCAAAAACAAGCCCCAGATGAACCACATTCAGAAACGCATCTTGCTCAAGGAGTTCACGGTGCTCAACGAAAAACTGCGATCGGATCTACTAGCTGCACAGAAAAACAACGGCTTTCAGATCGCCGAAGCCAACTACAGAGCCATGGAGGCAGAGCTGGCTTCATTACGCACGCAGACTGCTGAGCAGCAGAGAAAACTGGACGTTTTCGATGGACAGATGAAGAGAACGAGGGATGACGCAGAAAAGTCACAGGTGTGTTATCTCGAGGCAAAACGGGAACTGGACAGTGAAAAGGCCAAGACAAAGCAGGCCCAGAGTGCTCATGACGCGCTGAAAAGCAGTATGGCACTCATGGCTAACCAGACGTTTGGTCATGTGTCTTCCATGCGCTCTTCTCAGCTTCAGTTTGAATCTGCATTGATGGAGAAGCTGGAGTCGTCGTCAAAGATCCAGGTGAGCAGTCTAGAGAGCGTTTCTTCGTCGATAAAGCACTCGCTTGCTAACCTGGGAGACCAGTTCAAGAGTGTTCTCGATACTCAGAACCAGAGTGCGTCTACCACTGGAGAAATCGTTGCAGGAATCGAAAAGGTCAAGGAGGAACTTGCTGGAAGAGTGGCTGCTGGACTCGAGGAGGCTGCCAAGAGCTGGGAACAGGGCATGGTTGGATTGCAGAGTGAAATGAGAGGTTTCTCAAAGCAGGTGAACGAGAGCACGTCGAGAGTGTCCACTTCTCTGGAAAATGCATTCAAGGAGCTTTCTGGAGGGGTTGATCGCCAGATTCAGGCGTTTGACAACAAGCAGTCTGCTGCTGAGTCGGAGCTGGCTTCTCTGGTTCGTTTGTTGGCTTCCGAGAACCAAAAGTTGACCGAGAAGCTCAAGACTCATCAGCATCGAGAGAAGCAGTCGCGTCAGGAACTTGTCAGTGATGTTTCCAAGCTGATCACCTCCTGGGGACAAACTCAGGACCAGTCGTCTTCTGAGCTTGTGGGTCTTCTTGATCAGAAGATGCAGGTTGAGAAGAAACAGGCAGCTGCTGTTGGTTCTGCACTCTACGATAGCAGATGTACTACCAACTCCAACTACGACGCTTTCAAGGACTCGCTTGGATCTGCTCAGCGGTCGCTTCTGGCTACTTGTGCTGCTGCCAAGACTGCTTCTGATAGCTCTGGGCTCCTTCACAGTGCTTCTGAGCTCACAACCGAGGCCAAGATGGCTCTTGAGGAGCGACAGCAGGCTTTTGTTGGTCAGCTGAGTGCTCTGTCTGAAGCCGTGGCCAAGGCTAGACTTGAAACCGAGCATGCTCAGAGTGCTGTTCCAGACGCTCTTGCCAATCTGCAAACTGCCACTCAGTCAAGTCTCAATGGTCTTCTCGCTACTCTTGTCACTCCTAGCTCTCAGGCCAAGGATATTGACGGAGTTTTGCATGTTGTTGGACCCTTCAAGCAGTCCATTCAGCAGTCTGACAATGAGCTGGAGTCTTGTGTTCGAGAGATGCTGACTACTTGTGGAGAGACTGTTCCTGAACCACAGTCGTATGACCACCACACAGCTCTTCCCCTCACACAATACAACCAGCCACCACCTGTCAAAGCGACCAGGTCGACGTCGGTGCCTGCCATCATTGTTCCTGCTTCAGTGAACGAGTCTCCTCGACGAAAACGGTCGCATGGACAGCTCGAGGATAAGGAGAATGAGCTGCCAGAGAAGGTCTTGGCCACGAAAACTGCTTCGTTGCAATTGAGCTCTGCGGAGGTCGGACATGCTCAGAGGAAGAGTATTCCCAGATTGGTGCCCCCGAGAAAGTATAGAAAGCAGTAGATGTTACATTAGTCATTAATATTATTTATAGGAACGAGCGAGCGAGCAGTAGGGGCCAAGTAGAACAGTAGGAACGCAGTGACTGCTGTTTTACTGCTCCTTCTGAGAGCCTGTACTTGTACTGTGAGCTAGTCTATAGCAGTGAGAATAAAAAACACCTCTATTGTTACGCATTCAGATATCTGTAACGATGTACCCTATGATACCACCTCCAATTTCCCCATGGGTTACACAAGCAGCAACTACATTGATCCATGTGGCCCATTGTAAAGTAACTAATGTCCTCAATAATCGTGTAAGAACTTCAGCATATAGTTCACCTGCAGTTGAGCTCCATCTCTTGTAGAACTTGTTTGTATGCTGCAGTTTTCAAATAAATACGTTAGAATAAATACTGGTGCTGATTTGTCTCTTTCTCACTTGTCTCCTTCTCACTTGTCTCCTTCTCTCTTTGTCTCCTCTTCAACATCGAAATCCCCCTCGGTAATCGGCACCTTGCTGACAATCTGATGAAGCAGATCATTCCTGGACTTGAAAAACTCCTTGAGTGTTCTGAGATCTGTCGTTTCCAGATCCACAGCAGACCTTCCCCCATCCAAATCCAAATACACCGGTTTCGACTGAATACCCTGGATAGTCAGTCTCATGGCTTTACTCAACTCGCTGTTCTTGTCTTCAATGACATCGCCCAAAGAGTCCACTTTCACGTCCGTCACCTGCCAATCCGGAATCTCAGAGTGAAACTTCGTCACCTTAGTGCCTGACTCGTCAAAGTCCACGTACACTGCTGGTCCTGCGTCTTCTATGGGTTCATCGTCCGCAAAGATGTACTTGACGTTGGGAAAGTGCTCGGACTCGGGGTTGCCTGTATTTGTGTCTCTCACGGTGTGTGTAGATTTGTCATTCGCCACAACAAAGAATGGTTGGTTCATGTCAGAAGGGGGTTTGGTGAACTGAAGTGACGAGTAAGTAGTGTTCTTGTCTTGTTTCTCAGTTTCGACCTGTATAGCGACCTGTATGGTCTATCTACAGTCAGTTGGGAGGTTTGGACTGCATGTGTGTCTGTCCCAAAGTCAAAGTGAAAAGTTGAATTTTTGAAGGTTTTGAATCTCAGTTGAAAAGCTTGACTAACACGTCACGAGAACCACATCCCCCCAAATCGTGAAAAATGCTCGATATCATCCAGTTCCTTGAGGAGAAGGGCGGCAACCCCGAGGCCATCCGAGTGTCGCAGAAGGCCCGAGGCGACCCCGTCGAGGTTGTCGACGAAATCATCGCCGAGTACAAGGCCTGGACCAAGACCCGATTCGATCTCGACGAGCTCAACAAAGAGCAGAACAAGATCCAGAAGGCCATCGGCCTCAAGTTCAAGGCCAAGGAGGACGCCAGCGAGCTGCTCAAGCAGAAGGACGACGTGGTTGCCAAGAAGGCCGAGCTCACCAAGCAGGAGCAGGAGCAGGATTCTGCCCTTCGAGCCAAGGTCAACACCGTTGGTAACCTGGTGCACGAGTCTGTGGTTGTTTCCGACAATGAGGACAACAATGCCATCATCCGAACTTTTGCCAACGACGGCTTCGACCCTGCTGTCAAGGGCAAGCTCTCCCACCACGAGGTTCTCACCCGTCTGGACGGCTACGATCCCGAGCGAGGCACCAAGATTGTCGGCCACCGAGGCTACTTCCTCAAGTCGTACGGAGTGTTCCTCAACCAGGCCCTGATCAACTACGGTCTGGACTTCCTCACCAAGCGAGGCTACGTGCCCCTGCAGGCCCCCATGATGATGAACAAGGACGTCATGGCCCGAACCGCCCAGCTGTCGCAGTTTGACGAGGAGCTGTACAAGGTCATGGACGGCCAGGACGAAAAGTACCTGATTGCCACCTCCGAGCAGCCCATCTCCGCCTACCACGCCAACGAGTGGTTCGAGCGACCCGAGGAGCAGCTGCCCCGACGATACGCCGGCTACTCCACCTGTTTCCGACGTGAGGCTGGCTCTCACGGCAAGGACGCCTGGGGAATCTTCCGAGTCCACCAGTTTGAGAAGATTGAGCAGTTCTGCATCACCGACCCCGAAAAGTCGTGGGAGGAGTTTGACCGAATGATCGAGGCCTCCGAGGAGTTCTACAAGTCTCTGGGTCTGCCCTACCGAGTCGTCTCCATTGTCTCTGGAGAGCTCAACAACGCCGCCGCCAAGAAGTACGATCTGGAGGCCTGGTTCCCCTTCCAGCAGGAGTACAAGGAGCTTGTCTCGTGCTCCAACTGTACCGACTACCAGTCCCGAAACCTGGAGATCCGATGCGGCATCAAGAAGCAGAACGAGCGGGAGAAGAAGTACGTCCACTGCCTCAACTCCACCCTGTGTGCCACCGAGCGAGCTCTGTGCTGCATTCTGGAGAACTACCAGACCGACGAGGGTCTCAAGGTCCCCGAGGTTCTGCGACGATTCATCCCCGGCGAGCCCGAGTTCATCCCCTACACTGCCGAGCTTCCCAAGAACTCCACTTCTCAGAAGCAGGCCGCCAAGAAGTAGGCGAGGGATAAGTGATGTATTGGTTATAGTGAAGAAGATCTTGGATAGTAAGATGTGTAGAAGAGTAGCTACAAGAATAGAAGAAGCTGAATAAGAGAATACGCAATTCATCGTTGATCAGTTGAATAACTGTGAGTTTTATTATTCTGGCGATAATGTGGTTTCATTGAGGCGTACCTACACATCTCGTCCCTCTAGTGTTGGTGACTGTCCTGTAACAAAATGTCACTGCTGTAACTGGCATCTACACGTTGGTACCAGGTACTCATACGTCAAAACAGTCTCTCAAACACATGAACCCATCCTGCCATTGACTCTGGTGACAACTTGACTTCTCACATTTAAGGTGAGATAGCTCTACTGTATAGCTACTGTCAGAATGGGCAGTGATTCTAGTAGAGTATTTCTGGGTGGACAATGAACCTGGAAATAGTATTTGATGCCACTCCTGCGTGCTTTGTAAGAAATCTACAGTTCCAGTCATGTTTTGGTTTCTTTCGATACCTTCCTTCTGAGCATCATGGTGTTTCAAAGTCACGCCTGATCTCAACTAAAATATGCCCTCAATGGTTAGGTTTCGTTAACAATGTTACTTCATGCGCTCTGACTGCATCTTGTCGATGACTAATCACAGCCTGCACTTGAGACGCAGGGATAGCACAATCACCCACTCCCTATGAGTATTGCATAGGGTGCTTATAGATAACGTGGCTGTTGGGGATGATACGGTGGAGACTTATTTGCTTGAAACAAGTGGGGCCTTCGTATTTGTATTGTGAAATTAGGTAATCATTGACAGAATAGAGCATGAAGATCTATACAACTACAATACTTTGAGGCACTCATACTCGTAGCAAACGGACTACTCCATCCACTAGGACACGTGCCCAAATCATCTCACCACTTCTTACCCCTATGGCTCGGCTCAATAATATACCACAAGCCTGCTATACCTCCAGACTTGTCCGTGTCGGCGGCAATCGACAAACTCTGTTGACGATGCATAACGCGAGACTAATGCCTGAACTGTGGGGGAGTCTGCGGCTAATTTTGCCCTTCTAGAGCTAGTCAACCAAAGTCGCACAAACGTGTTCATTTCCACCGTCGTCAGATCAATTCTCGCCGGTGCATATCACCTGTTTTATTCTCTACTCCCTCTCCCCACGAATCATGCGGTTATTGATGCATCTCCCCCACACGTCCCCCGAGACTAGCCCGACAAACCCAAAGTACAAATCTGGGGTGAGCCGCAGCGTAGATAAAGTAGACCAGAGTAAGACCTCCTATTCTTCCTCCAACTTCCCCGAAAACACACAGAAATGCTCTCTTCCACTTTCAGAAGCTCCGTCAAGGCTCTGCGGCCCCTGCGAACCTCCCGAGACCTGTCCTACGGCTTCATTGGCCTCGGAAGAATGGGTCTGCCCATGGCTCTCAACCTCCAGAAGAAGCTCCCCGGCGTGGACGCTGATTCCAAGGTCAACGTCTTCGACATGAACAAGGCTGCTCTGGAGCAGATTGCCAAGGACAAGGACCCCAAGGGCGCCAAGCTGGAGGTGCTTGGATCAGCTGTTGATGTCGCCAACAACTCCGATGTCATCTTCACAATGCTCCCTGAGCCTGTCCATGTTCGAGGTGTCTACACCGATCTGGTGAACAACCTCGGAGACAAGACTAACAAGATCTTTGTCGACTGCTCCACCATCGATACCCAGACCTCCATTGAGTGTGGCAAGCTTGTGACCGGTAAGGACGCCTCTGCTGCCTTCGTTGACGCTCCTGTCTCTGGAGGAGTTGTGGGAGCCGAGAACGGAACCCTGACCTTCATGGTCGGCTGCAACAAGGACAAGCAGCAGGTGTACAAGCAGGTCGAGGATCTGCTCAAGCTCATGGGCGGCCGAATCGTCAACTGCGGCACCCAGGGCCAGGGTCTGGCTGCCAAGCTCGCCAACAACTACCTGCTGGCTGTCACCAACGTGGCCACCGCTGAGGCCTTCCACCTTGCTGAGAAGCTCGGCTGCGACCTCAAGCTCTTCTCCGACATTGTCAACTCCTCTTCTGGCCGATCCTGGTCCTCCGAGGTCAACTGCCCCGTTCCTGGCGTCAACCCTGCCACTCCTTCTTCTCGAGAGTACGTTGGAGGTTTCGGCATCAACCTGATGCGAAAGGATCTCGGTCTGGCCATCGACGTGGCCAAGCAGTCCGGATCTTCCATGCTGGTCGCCGACAAGACCTACGAGGTCTACCAGAGCATCGAGAAGGGCGAGCCTTACCAGGGTAAGGACATGTCCGTCATCTACAAGTTCCTCCAGGACAAGGACAACTAGATGCAAAAATGGTATATAATGAATGATGATATGACTTGATGGTGGTGGTCGTAGTATAGATCAAGGTGGACTGAATGCTCTATAAGGTATGCTCAGAGCCTGGAATTGTAGGACGATGTTAGATCTGATGCTTACTGTGATATACAACTCTTGGTCAATTGAATTAAGAAGACATCTCAACCCAACCAGCAGTTCTACAGTTCTGAATTTCTTGAAGTGTGTGGTCCCTCAAAGGTGTCCCTCGTAGACTGTAGTCCTGGATGATCTATTCATTGCCATAGACTCTAGACTGTGTCTCTCAATGAAGGTACAGTAAGTCGTAGTGATTCAAGTACACACTTTCCATCTTTAAGCTGTAGACTGATCGCACCCTTGCTCTACAGCAGTTTGTTCCTACCCTCTATACATCCCCCACCATTAGTCCCCTACAATTATCAACCTGAATACAACACCATTCGTCTAAAATCATTAAATTCACTTCTACATGTTCGGAAACTCGGTCTTGCCCTCGTTTCCTTGCCATAGTATACGTTAATGCTTCTATGCTTACAGATACAGCCCCTCGAGGTTCTCCTCGACCTTGTTCTTCATGACCCGCTCCTTGGCGGTTCGGAAATCCTCGGCAGTCACCCGCATTCGTCGCTCTCGCAGCGCCAACAGACCGGCCTCGGTGCACATGGCCTTGATGTCGGCTCCAGACAGGTCGTCCTTGGACGACACAAACTCCTCGAGATCGACATCGTCGTTCAGGTTCATCTTGGAGGTGTGGATGCCCATAATCTTTCGCTTGGTGGTGGAGTCGGGGTTCTCGAACAGAATCTTTCGGTCGATTCGACCGGGTCGAATCAGTGCGGGGTCCAGCGACTCAATCTTGTTTGTAGCCATAATCACCTTGACGTCTCCTCGGTCGTCGAAACCGTCAAGCTGGTTCAGCAGCTCCAGCATGGTTCGCTGCACCTCTCGCTCTCCTCCAGACGTCGACTCGTATCGTTTGGTTCCAATGGCGTCAATCTCGTCGATGAACACAATGGACGGCGCGTGTTCTGCGGCAATCTGGAAAATCTGTCGACAAAGACGGGGACCGTCTCCCAGGTACTTTTGAATCAGCTCGGAACCGACAATACGCAAAAAGGTGGCGGAGGTCTGGTTTGCCACGGCCTTGGCCAGCAGCGTCTTTCCGGTTCCGGGAGCTCCGTACAGAATGACACCCTTGGGGGGCTTGATTCCCATCTCCTCGTAGAGCTCGGGATGTGTGAGAGGCAGCTCGACGGACTCCTTGATCTCCTGGATCTGCGACTCCAAACCTCCAATGTCGGCGTACGACTCTGTGGGGGCCTTGTCCAGCTTCATGACCGACACCATGGGGTCAGCGTCGTCTTGAAGCACTCCAACGACAGACACAGTCTTGTGGTGCAGCAGAACAGAGCATCCGGGCTCTAGCAGGTCCTTGTCGACAAAGGACATGATGGACACGTAGTACTCGGGGCCAGAAGTGGACGAGACAATGGCATGATCGTCGTCAATGATCTCCTCCAGAGTACCCACACCCATAGGCGAGCCTCGAAGAGTGTCGACCTTGGATCTCTCCTCAGCGACCTTGTCGTCCAGGGGGTTGAGTCGCTCCTGGTTCTGCACGAACTCCTCCTCCAGCAGCAGATGGTCCTTGATTCGCTCCATCTTGAGCAGCTTGAGCTTGCATCGTGTCGTGGGGTACACGCCGGGCAGTTTGTTGGCGTTTTCGGGGCCCTTCTTCTTCTTTCGATGCGATCGTGTGTTCACGGGAGGCTCATACTTGGGCTTCTCGTTCTTCTTGTCGTCCTTCTTCTTGTCTCCGGGGAGTGATGGTCGGTTTCCCTGGGTTAGTATGGGTTTGAGGTATTCGCCACCTTGTCAGCATTGCATCGGATTCGGTTCTTGTGCTGTTCTCAACGAGACTGTCACATCACCAATGTCATTCGCGCCTTTCTGTAGCATCTCCACTTCTTTTACTCACCATGATGTGTTGTGTTGTACTGGTTAATGAGTGCTGGAACTCCTCTCTCTTGCTTGGGTGTGTGCCACCACGGTGATTTGACTTCGCTTACGTACACAGTGCCGGGTAACTTAGATAACCAGGTTAAGTAAAGTGAAGAGTGAGGCTGACTGAGAGAAAGGGAATCATCTGGTGAGAGCCCTTTTGTGCCCCTTTTGCCACCCAATAAAATGTGAGTCACATTATACCCTCTATCCGCTTACTAATCTCAACACCCAACACACTGGAACGTTCCAACGATTACTAAGCTATAACCTCAAGGCAGTAAGCAAGCTAGCCTGATGGGGTTATATCCAGATCGAGTGAAATTTGAAATTTGAGATCGAACTGTTCACAAGTAGAATGAAAAATCGCACATCTTCCTCAGATCCACCGTTAGTTCTACAATTTGCATCAGATCACTCTCATCATGACGCCACAGCGCCACATCTACGATACGATACAGCTACGAATCAGGTGTACTCGTGCTAAAGCACTCGTCCAATCCTACAACTTCATCAGACATGCAATAAATTAACGCCTAGTTGAGCAGCTCCTCGACGACCCGCTGCTCGTCCTCCTGGGACTGGGGCTTTTTGATCTGCAGCTTCTTGAACACGGCGATGATCTTGTTCTTATCGAAACCCATGCCTGCAAAGCCCTCCACGGCGTCTCTATCGAGCCCCAGACGGGCGATTTCGTCCTGGTCACCACCAGCGTGGCCTCCGGCGTACCGGGCGGTCCATTCTGCGGCCGTTCGCTCAAAAGCAGCCTTGTCGGTGAGGTAGATTTTGGCCACCTCGGCGTCCTGGGGGTCGTTGGGCTCGGCGGACTGCAGCAGCGACTGCAGCGAGATGAGCGACGATTTGAGCGTGAACACGGGCGACCATGCGTCCTTGAGAATGTCCAGGCAGATGGCGCCGGTCTGCGACGAAATGTTGGGGTGGTAGATGCGGGTATCAAACTTCATTCGGGGAGGTTTGAAAGGGTCTGTGTTAGTGGGGCTGATTACAAAGAGAACGTCATGTTGTTTCAGCGATGATCTCGTTTGTCTCGTTGTTCAGCGACAACAGTCTTGTTGTCTCCTTTTGTTACTCACAATCGTTGGGAATCTGAATATCAACAATAAAGGTACCGCCCTGGTAGGGAGTGCCTGGGGGACCGTGGAAAGTACCCTTCAGATGAGAGATATCGGCATCGTTAATGGCCTGGATCGTGATGCCGGCGTCGGAGTCCGACCGCACGTCCTCCATTTCTCTGGCAACTCGTCGAGCTCGTGACATTGTGGTGTTTGGTTGAAGAGTGATGGAGAAGAGGGTCTGTCTTTAGGTGTCTATGCTGCGCCGATAATAGGTCCCAACTTGGATAAAGACTAGGTTGCAGTGGAGCACGTGAGGAGATGTGAGGGGGGTAGCTGGTGACTAATAGGGGAGAAATGGGGGTGTGGGGGGTGAGGTAGGTGACGTGATTCTTTTCATCTGCTTCATTTTCTCACATCTTTCTTCCTTCCTTCTCTATGATGGTTGCTAATGACTATCGCAATTAACCATCCGCACCAGTAACGTTGAAACTTTATAGAGTGGATACGACATGGATGAAAGGGATAGTGGAGGTGTCATATAGAAGGTGCGATACGTAGTGTTGGAGAGTTGGGTCTTGACAGGGTGGGTTATTTGGGGCTGATGGGGTGATGTTTTTATTTCTGGGTTGGTAGGCCAGTGGTAAACGACAACAGAGTGACTCATCTATTTATAGGAACAGCCTCAAAGTCAAGTATGGTACCAACTAAAGTGATAGCTTTACTTGTGAGTAAAGTGCTTACTTTGACACCTCTCAGACACACATATATTCGATTTATATTCATTTAAGAGTTATAGGAATAATATAGTAGGCACTAAGAAGCCACAGTTGAAGTTCACAACTTCATCATATCACCGGCTCTACTCTACTTCTGAAGAGACAACCACTGCTCAGAGAAATCCTTCAGAGACTTCTCCAGGGGGATCCAATCGTAGTTCAGAGCCTTCAGGGTCTTGTCGTTGTTGAACTGGAAACCTTGCTTGTCAGTCTCCTTGCCGGTTCCAGGCTTACCAGTAGCAATCTTGCCCTTCAGCTGAGGAACACTCTTGTTAATGGCATCCAGAAGATCCTGGTTGCACCACTTGGAGAAACAGAGCATGAGTCGCTGGTTGTCAAGATCTCGAGAAATAGCAGAGACATGAGCTCGAGCGACATCTCGCACATCAACCCACATGTGGCACACTCCCTCGGGAGTATCCTGACCAGGCTTGGTAGATAGAGCTCCCTGAACAATAGTCTCATTGGAAGTGTTGAGCGACTTGGCATCAATAGCGATTCCAGGACCAAAAACATAGCCAGGGTTGATAGTAGTGAGTCCAAAAGAGGGCTTCTCGGACTCCATGAAGTCCCAGGCAGCCTTCTCGGCAAATTTCTTGGAAGCCAGGTAAGTGACCACGAGGTTGCCCTCGGCAGAGGCTTCTTCCCAGGTGACGGGGTTCCAGGACTTCTCAGTGACAAGGGAAGACGAGTTGTTCATCTGGTCGTTGTCCATCATAGCAGCGAAAGACGAAGTGATGACAAACTTGTCGACCTGAGGAGCGTACTGTTTGGCAGTCTTGAGAACAGTGAGAGTACCTTCAACAGCAGGCTCAAGCATGTCCTTGACAGGATCCTCGACGTTGAAATGGAAGGGAGAAGCGGTATGGAGCACATACTTGATATCAGGGTGCTTCTGGAACAGCTTCTTGAACTCTTCCTCAGATCGAACATCAGAAACAGTCTCAAAGGTGAGTTGTCCAGACTCAATGGCTTCAGGGAAAGCAGCAGCGAGTCGCTTGCTCTTCTCGAGAGATCGGATAGTGCCAATCACCTTGTGATCAGCCTCGAGAAGCTGCTGGATAACGTGTCCAGCAATGAAGCCAGTAGCTCCAGTGATGAGAGTGGTAGGAGAAGACATTGAGAGTAGGTGGTGGTGTTGATTGTAGCCTAGAGAGCTTGAGGGTGCTACTGGTCGGACAGAGTCTCCATTATATAAACATCTTCACCCACACTCTCCCTCAAACCATCTCATGTTAAGTCCGTCACTTTGTCAGGAAACGGAGTCACGGACGGACAACCATGAAGGTTGTAAACAGGAGTGTAAAGAGTGCCAGTCAATAACACTGGATTGGGTGTCATAAAATCGCTTGCAGGGGTCAATTGGGGTGGAAACTAAGGAAATGTAGACAAAATGACACGCTGAATTCATTTATCTAGTTTTTACACAAAAATCACGTCATCCTCACCCACTATTCACCCCCTTGTCGTCTACATCTCGTGAATAGAACTTATGCCTTGGGCTATCTTCTTCTGGAAGGAAGGTTGACGGAGACACTAAAATTGCTGATGAAAGACGGAGATGCTAAGTCCGTCGATTCGATTAAGATCGGCACGTGGAAGCGGGGAGGGTTATACGATGCTATACGTGAGAACAAACGAGGGTTTGTAGTCTTCCGCAGAGGCCTTAGACACGTACCCCACTGGAATTATCACATGTCTACGACAATAATTCACTCAAGGACGTTTCTGTTGCTCAACTATGAGTTCAAAACAGTCCAGTTCGCTCTCCAACTCATTGACTCAAATGATCTTTCATTCGCTGACACAAAACTCCATACAGTTACTTGACATTACTTTGACTGAAAAGTCACCTGGGGGTTCATTGTCATGGTTCCAGAAGTATCAGAGGGAGCCGGTCTAGACCAAACGATGCATAAAGCTGTGTATAGCCGTATTAGTTTTAGTTCTAGACCGCTCCTATACAACCTTCTGAAGTTATCACTGTTCTATTGCATTATCCTTAAGTAGAGTTACCAGGCGCACCCTCATCGCATCTTCCAAGGGGCACCTCAAATAGATGCATGACATCTCAGGAACCAAATTTCACTCTTCATAATTAAGCAATTGCTTAGATGTGTAAATTTCAGATCGACAGATGTGCAAGAATGCAGCCAATAAGGAGCAGCACAGCTGGCAATAACACTGTTCATATTTCATACACTGGTACAATCATACACCAGATACTTGGCTGCTCCTCGCATCTTCTACATCTCTTCTCATCTGTTTAAATATCATAATCATTAACTAACTACTCTCTTAGTCCTTCTTGACGTACAGGTCAACGTACTCGTCGATGTCCATGTTGACGATGTCCTGGTTGGAGGCGGCGAGAATCTTCTCGACCTGGCCCTCGGGGAATCGTCCTCGCAGATGTCGAGCAAACTTCTCCAGGAGAACGGGGGTACCCTCCTCTCGTCGCTGTCGGTGGCCAATGGGGTAGTTGACCTCGATCTCGTCGAGAACGGTGCCGTCCTTGAGGGTGATCTCAATGGCGTTACCAATGTATCGCTTGTCGGGGGCGTGGTACTCCTCGGAGAATCGCTTGTCCTCAACACACTCCATCTTCTCTCGGAGGGCATCGATTCGGGGGTCAGCGGCGATCTCGTCAGTGTAGTCGTCAGCGGTCAGTCGGCCGTGGATCAGGGGGATGGCAACCATGTACTGGATGCAGTGATCTCGGTCGGCGTAGTTGTGCAGAGGACCCTTCTTGTCGATGATTCGCATGGCGGCCTCCTGGGTTCGGATCTTGATGGAGGCAATGTCATCGGAGGTCTTGCCGAGCTTCTTGAGCTCCTCGTGGAGCAGCATGGCGGACTCGCAAGCGGTCTGGGCGTGGAACTCAGCGGGGAAGGAGATCTTGAACAGAACGTTCTCCATGACGTAAGAGCCGTAAGGTCGCTGGAACTTGAACTCCTTGCCGCCGAAGAGGACGTCGTAGAAACCCCAGGTCTTGGCGGTCAGGATAGAGGGCATACCTCCCTCACCCTTCTTGACGAGCAGAGCCAGGTTGACAGCTCGAGAAGTGGCATCACCAGCAGCCCAAGACTTTCGGGACATGGTGTTGGGGGCGTGTCGGTAGGTTCGCAGAGACTGGCCGTCGACGAAAGCCTGAGAGATGGCGTCGGCGGTCTGCTCTCGGGAGAGACCGAGCATGCCGGAGACAACGGCGGTGGAGGCGATCTTGACGAGAACAACGTGGTCGAGACCGACTCGGTTGAAGGAGTTCTCAATGGCGAGACCTCCCTGGATCTCGTGGGCCTTGATCATGCCCTCAAGGACGTCCTTGACCTTGAAGATCTTGCCCTCAAGACCGGCCTTGGCGGATCGAGTCTGCCAGTCAGCAACGGCGAGGATACCTCCCAGGTTATCGGAGGGGTGTCCCCACTCGGCGGCGAGCCAGCAGTCGTTGAAATCGAGCCATCGGATGATGGTACCAATGTTGAAGGCACCTCGGATGGGGTCAACCTGGTAGTCGGTACCGGGGACCTTGGTTCCATTGGGCACAATGGTGCCGGGGACAACGGGGCCGACAATGTTGGCACACTGCTGGTACTTGAGACCCTCAAGACCACAGCCAAGAGTGTCGAGGAAACAGAGACGGGCGGTCTCCATGGCGACGGAAGAGTCGATCTTGTAGTCATGGATGTAGTCGGCAATGTCCTGGACCACCTTGTCGGTGTTAGGTCGGGCGTTGTCGGTCATGATGGAGCTCATTCTGGCAGAGACAAATCGGTTAGAGGCAATAGAAGCGGGGGTGAAGGACTTTCGGTAGATGTTGTTGGCAGCTCCGAAGTTGGCGGCAGATCTGAAGGCTCGCATTATATTTGTCTTGATCCTCAATTGGGCTGGGGAAAGAAAGGGAACTCACTCAGGTATATATATGTGCTTCGGGGCGCAGACTCGGGGAGAGAGAGAGAAAAGAAGGGGAAAGGGCTTCGGAGGAATAACGCCAGCGGCTTTTCACTTTCCTCTTTTTCCCTTGTGAAAAACCGACCCACGACTTAATAGACACCCTTAACCTTTGCGCCAAACAAGGAGACCAGACCACTGCAGCCAAATGCTAAAGGTACAGCACACAACATTCTGGGGTATTGGTGTGGGTCGGGGATAGAGAAGACCGTCTAAACTGGGCCACAGACTACACGCACACAAGTGACTATATTCGTTTTGCTCAATTCGTCGCGGAGAAGACGATGGTGGGGTTAGCTTGTCACGTGACCCCCTCCTTCACCCCGTACCTCACCCCCAAAACCGCTCCTCAAACGCGAGAGCTAATCCACCCCAACCCTTCCCCATTTTCAGTTTGCTCGCACATCTTTCCGACTCCACGCCGGCCCACAGCCAGTAACACGTTGGATTAGCCTTTTTCATTGAGAGCAGTATGATTTTCTTGACCGTGGCTGAGAAATAAAGGGGGCTCCCTTAAGGTGTTGGTCATCGTTGCATATCGAAGAACCGCACACTGTAAAAACCGAGCAATCGCTTCGAAACCAAGACTACACGGCAATCGACTGAGCTCTGGTGCTGGCACTAACACAAACCGACGCGGCAGAGGTCTGCGGCCGACTCGGCCCCGATCGCCATGCACGTCGCAAAAAGCCAAACTCTGGCCATGTGCATGTGTTTCCGAGTCGAGTCCTCGATGCAGGCAAACGGCAGGCAACGGCACGATCCGGATAAAACTTCGGATGAAGGGCCGTGTGGGGAATAGGTGTTTATATAGATTTGCTGTTACTTTGTTACACTGGCAATGTGGTGCCTTCCTGCCTTCCCCTAATATGTCTCAACCACCTGTCCTTTTCTCCGATCTCCCAAGACTTTCACTTTAACCGCTACAGGTCCTATTTTTCAGTAAAATTGACACCACCTGTCCCCCCAATAGCCTCCAATACCCCTCCTGCAAAACGCACCTCATGGCTTGGCCATCACACTATCAAAATATCCATTACGTATTATATATCTCGAGTTGGGAGCAAGTCCGCGTCGGGGTTTGAGATGGAGGTCATAGGCCATGTACAAAAGCATCAAACCCACCACCGTTACGGTCCATCTCCACGTTCCTCTTTAACTCATTGAGTCTCGCACTCTCGAGTCTTGCACTCTTGAGTCTCATGTTGACTCAGCTCTAATTCTCTCAGTCCCCCTTGTCCTTATCCATCTAATCAATCTGATTACTCCCTTAGTTCTCATTGTTCCAGCTCAGGTACGAATGGTCACCCAGTCGTCGGGGCTTGACCAGATGCTTACCGAGGAACAGCAGGCCGACCACGGCACAAATACCGGCCACCACCACGTAGGCAATGCCCAGGAAGGGGTTTCGGCCTCCCACGGCACTTCGGGTAGTCAGCACCAGCGACTTGGTGCCGTCGTACTCCAGCACAGGGAAGTACATGTCCACGTCCACCGAGTAGGTGCCCTCGGTGAGCGCGTTGTGATCCTGTCGCATGACGAGCTTGGAGAAGGTGGGAAGAGCGGCGGTTCGCATCCAGTTCTGGAACTCCTGCCACTCGGCAATGTTGGGCAGGTTTTCCTCGGTGTAGCCGTCGGGGAACCGCTCGACCCAGTTGCGCGGAGGAACAACCTCAGAGGCGTTGTATGTGGTCTTCTTGAACCGGTTCTTGTCGGTTCCCCAAGCAATACCGTCGGTGGTCATGTCGTAGGTGACATTTCCTTGGTTTCCAGACGGGTTGAGAGCCACGGGGGCATGGAAGGTATCATTGAACATGGAGTTGGCAATCAGACCGCAAGGGTAGTAGGGCTTTTGGGTCTCTTCGTCGTACACCAGCGGCTTGCAGTCGTTCTTGTCATGCAGCTCCTTACGGGTCTTGTTCTTTCCATTCAGCTGGTCCTCGTTGTAAGAAGTGACGTATCGTCGATGGTTCTGGTAAAAGTTGGTGAGTCGGTAGTACATGTAGATGGGCGCTCCCATGTCGTGGGGCACCTCAAAGGTCAGTCTGCAGGTTCCGTTGAACGAGGGACGCGACTTTTGCTCGTCGGTACCTTCCAGCAGTTGCCACTGGACTCTGGGAGTCACGTCCTTCTTGTTGAAGTGTGTGGTGATGTACTTGTCCTCCATGGTTTTGAGCTCTGTGGTGGAAGCCTGGTCATGGCAGTGGCTGTAGTCGATGATGATCTCCTGGACCTGGTCACTTCCGTAGATCAGAGCGCCTCCCAGAGGAGCAAAAATGACGGTGATACACAGCAGCAGAGGCAGCACTGTTTTCGGGGTGAAGATGGGTTGCCATGCCTTGAGTCGCTGCTGCCGGAAGGCCGTGTTGGGGGGTCGTCGCGACTTCTCCTTGGGCTCCTGGTGCGTGGGCCGTTCGTTTTCACTGTCCGAGTCCATTTCAACGGGGGAAAATGTGTGTTTGGTGTGGTGAGTGAATTAGTCTGGGATGTTGGTGTGGTGCTGTACAGGGCGTAGCTAAACTCCCAATTTTTGGCAACAGGGTTTGGTGTAAGAGGAGAGATGTTCCGGGAAATGAATGGAGGGGGTGAAGAGGGTGGCTGAAGGTGGCAAGAGTCACCAAGGTGGCGATAGGTTGCAACCATCTCACGTGACTCTCTTCGCCACCTTCGAATCTCGATATTTCTCACCCCCCCTCTATACGCGTGGCTCAACCTAACCTAAGGAATGCTATGCACAGCCCTTTAGTCAGGTATAACCAAGCCGAGGGATTAGTAATGAAAAAGCCAGGATTGTTGATTTTCACGGCAGAAACGGTAAAAGTACTTGTACATATACGGTCTCATAACCTGTATTTTTTTACCTCTCCTGTCTTACCATCTATATCACCCTCACTACCACCCTACACCCCTCATATTTTCACCACCACCTTATCCAACGGCTTTACTTTCTTTCTCCTCGACATACCACACATGAGATAAGCCGCACGAAACACGTGACTCGCTTGCCTCTCATCTTTCCTCGACCCCTTGTGTGCAAGGACACGTCATGCAGCTTCTTCGGTTCTCCAGCCACTGCCGGGTAACCCCATAGAACAGCAGTCTGGAAAAAAGTGTTGGAAAAAGTCAGTGCTAAAAGTGTAAACTGGAAATACCGTTGGAGATGAGGGTGTTAAAAAGGGACAAACATGTGTGACAACAGGTTTTTTTAAAGGCGTACATCGACTCAAAATACTCCGTAGACTTCAGTTGCCTCCTTAGATAACCCCCAACCAGTTCCCAATATCCTGTTCTACCGCCCTCCTCTCACCTCATCTCAAGCTTAGTTAAAAGTCTGCCGCCGTACCTCCTGTATCTCCCACCACCAGAGTTTCTAAATAAGAGGTGGAGTGGTTCTATAATGAGATATAAAGCGATAAACGGACACAAAGAGCCTATTGAATGGCATAGAATAGCTCTCCTTGTAGTTACACAGTTGCACACTTGCCGTATTTTTCCTCACTCCATTGCTAACCCTATCATCCAACTTCCCAAACCAGCCGTTTCTAATTTTTCACCGCGTGCGTGGGTGCAAGTTTTTTTTCACCTTCAATCTGAAATTTTAGGGAATCACGAAAAAATGGCCAAGGAAGTGGAACCAAGCGACGCCGAGAAGAACATTGAGATCTGGAAGGTGCGAAAGCTCATCAAGAACCTCGAGGCCGCTCGAGGTAACGGAACCTCCATGATCTCGCTCATCATGCCCCCCAAGACCCAGATTCCACAGTACTCCAAGATGTTGACCGACGAGTACGGAACCGCCTCTAACATCAAGTCTCGAGTCAACCGACAGTCCGTGCTGTCTGCCATCACATCCACTCAGCAGCGTCTCAAGCTGTACAACCGAGTGCCCACCAACGGTCTGGTCATCTACTGTGGAGATGTCATCACTGCCGACGGAAAGGAGAAGAAGATGTCCATCGACTTTGAGCCCTTCAAGCCCATCAACACCTCGCTGTACCTGTGTGACAACAAGTTCCACACCGAGGCTCTGTCCGAGCTGCTGGAGTCCGACTCCAAGTTTGGTTTCATTGTCATGGACGGTAACGGAGCTCTGTTCGGTACTCTGTCCGGAAACACCCGAGAGGTGCTGCACAAGTTCACCGTGGACCTGCCCAAGAAGCATGGTCGTGGTGGTCAGTCCGCGCTGCGATTCTCGCGACTGCGAGAGGAGAAGCGGCACAACTACGTGCGAAAGGTGGCCGAGGTGGCCGTCCAGAACTTCATCACAAACGACAAGGTCAACGTCAACGGTCTGATTCTCGCCGGTTCCGCCGACTTCAAGACCGAGCTGAACGGCTCCGATCTGTTTGACAACCGTCTGCACGCCAAGGTCATCAAGACCGTCGACGTTTCGTACGGTGGAGAGAACGGCTTCAACCAGGCCATCGAGCTGTCTGCCGAGACCCTGTCCAACGTCAAGTTTGTGCAGGAGAAGAAGCTGCTGACCCAGTACTTTGACGAGATCTCCATGGACTCTGGAAAGTTCTGTTACGGTTACGATGAGACTCTCAAGGCCCTGGATCTCGGAGCCTGTGAGACCGTCATTGTCTACGAGAACCTGGACATCCAGCGAATGACTCTCAAGAACAACGATGGTGACGAGACCATTGTGCACATCAAGAAGGGAACCCCCACCGAGGAGTACCTGATCGACAAGGACGGCCAGGAGCTGGAGGTGGTCGACGAGATTCCTCTGCTGGAGTGGCTGGCCGAGCACTACAAGGACTTCGGTGCCCAGCTGGAGTTTGTCACAGACCGATCTTCCGAGGGAGCCCAGTTCGTCCAGGGTTTTGGTGGTATCGGCGCTCTGCTGCGGTACAAGGTCAACTTTGAGCAGCTGGTCGAGGAGTCTGACGACGAGTACTACGACGACTAATCTTGTGCATTCTTCATTCAAAACCAAAGTAACTGAAAAAATATAGTGGAGCGGGAATAACATGCGTTCACAAGTCCCTTTGCTCCTGTTATAGATTATGGATATGGGTTCAGACCGGAGGTTTTTGCTTCCGGGCTAGATAGTGCCTTTGCCACTACATGGTAAAAATTAATACAATGGATGGTAACAGGAAAACGGTAGAGTAGAAGTATAGAAGGTAGACAGTCGTAGGTGCTACAACGTAAGTGCTACAAAACACGCTCAGACACTGGATTAGAAGTACAAGTACTTGTATTCTTAGCAGGCCTATCATAGTCACTTGACACATGGTTCTATCCAAGTCACTTGTGAGCAGCTAAACAGCATGGACGGCTGTTGATGAGAGTGTTGATACACAACTTTCGAGTCTTCAGTCCCAGAAGCGATTGGTTATCTAAATTAGTTATCTACAGAAGAACAAAAAGGATCGACGACATTCATTCTATTTGTCTATGGAGACTGCCCCTTGAGGTCGCAGTAGTTATGACGACTACAAGTAGTGAAGTACAAGAGGTCTACTTCATGCCGCATCTTTACTTTGACCCCACTCTACCTCCTCTATCAGTCTTCAGCCCTGAAGTTTTCAACCCCTCACTGACCCAGTTGTCCACCTCCTCCAGTAACTACACCCCACCACTCTCATCTTCTCTTAATATGCAATTAGTAGCTACAAGTACAGCTGTTGTACACCTCCTGTAAGGTAGTGATGACCATCAGTCAACCTAGTCTTCCACCCTCTCTATTCCTCCACTTCATTTTCGTTAGTCCTGGGCCTCTTGGCAACCGGGGTGGTGATCTCTGGTTTCACCATGTTCACCTTGGACAACGGACTGGGGGGAATGTTGGTGGACTTGGGGTGCATGGGGATTCGAGGCTTGGCAATAGGCACGCTCTTGTTGTGTTCCAGAGTCCGCTTGATCGAGGGGCTCTGGATGTTGATGTCAAACGCCGCATTCTGCGCAATGGGACTGCCCTTGTTGATATCGGCAGCCACACTGGCCTTGAAGAAGCCCACAGGGATAGGTGAGCCGTCTTCGTCCATGGCTTCAGCAGAGATGGGCAGATCGTCTTCAAAGTCTTCCACGTTGACTGAAGGCGAGGGGTTTCGTCCGTTCTTGAGCTGGGGGACAATCGAGTCCAGATCGAGATCGTCGTCGTCAAACGAGTAGTCGATACCCTCGCACATGGCCTCTATAGACACGGCCTTGCTTCTGTTACTGGAAGCGTTAGAATGGCCATGCAAGCTGACAGAAGGAGGTTGAGCCTGAGGGGGAGCAGGGGCTGGAGCAGGAGCAGGAGCCTGTTGATGGTTATGTGTGGAAGATGCGGCTGGAGCACTGGTACTGGCCTGCTCCTGTTTGATGTCTCGTTTGACAACAAACTCGGGCTTTCTGATGAGATTGTTCTCGTCAAAGGCGTACTTTGCGGATCGGACAGTTCTCAGTTTGCCCAGGTAGTCCGAGTCGTACAGACAGTTGCCCAGAGAGGGTCCAAACTGTCGCATGGCTCGCTTGAATGCATCGGTAACCGCCTCCTTTCGAGACTTGTTCAGCGCCATATCTCGTTTGGGGCAGTTCTCCACGTTTCCGGAACCCGTGTCTTCCCGGTAAGTTCCGTCTTTAAGGTGGACACGCACAATGGCGTAGACTCCGACATCCCATCGTTTGGTATCGGGATTCTGGTCACAGTAGTCGACCTCCAGCTTGATGATCTGTGATCGCCAGCCGTTGAATCCAAAGATCTCATTGGCCAGATTGAACACCTTCCAGCCCTCGAGATAGTGCACACTTCGACCTCCAGGACTGGGTCGCTTGGAGACGAATTCTGGACCCAGGTTGTGTTTGAGCAGATCAGAGACCTGTCTTTCCTCGCTACGCGAGTAGGGAATGTTGGGGGCACCTCCAGAGCCCACGGTGACGGTCTTGGGGGGCTCAGGAAGCGCGTAGTGGTCTCCAAACTGAGGCATGGTGGCGACAAGAGTGTGTTGAGAGGGAGGGTTGAAAGAGGTAGAATAGGGGGTTCTTAGTCGGTGTTTTTTTTTTACACTGATCAGCTGTGCGATACCGTGTATGCCTCTTTGGATGTCTTTTCCCTGAGCTCCTTTACTTGCAAGTCGTAAAGTGCGTCTTGTCTGTTTCGATTGGTAAGTAACTTCTCCAGTTGTAACGCGTCTAATGTCACTGCAGAAAAATACCTGCAATGTTATGATCGATGGGAGGGAGGGAATGTGGCTGAAAAAAAGGTAGAGATGTAAAATATTAGAAAATGTGAGAAAGCAGATAATGTATATTCATTCAAAATGCCCATTATTCATCTACTTGGCTTACTAATAACTCCCATCTTTACAGTAACATTTTACGGCTCCATTTTACAGTTCATGTCAACACGTCCCACGCGAAAAGATGGAGTCCAAAAATTCAAGCTTGCTTTGGGACAATGTAAGGGAGATGGAGGAGGTGATCGAGAACCGTGACGTATTAGTAAGCACAAAAAAGGGGGAAACTGGAAGAGAGAGAGAGCTGAGTGGCTTATTTGAGGTGCTGTGTCTTCATTTCAGGAAGTATTAAGCGCCTTGATTGCCCACTCGCCATTTTGTTGAGATTTGTTGGGATTTAGTTGGGATTAAACAGTGGGCTGGAGGTACTATTTCGGGGTTTCAGAGATGATGGAAGGAAAAAGACGGTGCCAGAAGACGGGAAATAATGAGATCGGTAATTTGAAACACTTTCTGCTCTTATTGAATGTCTGTATCAGTTCCCATGATCGTGATAGTGAAGTTCCAATAAGTGAGTTTAGTTAGCTAATAGTTGGGAAACATTACTCAATTTCTTGGCATCGAGTAACGCCATATGAGAGCCTAGCTGGATACAAGACATACGCAATGAACTCCCTGAAGACATAAACAATCAAGCAATGGAACGATATCTCCAATACCACCTTTTTTCCACTCACAATACCTTTTCACAACTACTTCCCACACTCCCCTCTAACTTTGTGCATTGTTATTCTGCATGTTTGGGATAAGCCTCTGAAAAAGATTCTGGGAAGCTTGCGAGATGAATCAAGTCTGAATCAAAACAACACCCAACACCAGCTATACCGACCTACTAACGAAGAGAGAAACGATCCTATCAACTCATACAAACGAAACTAAACATCCTACATCCACACACACAATCACACACACATGGTCAGCGTATCACGAATGATGCCGGTGCCTAGTGCCCGGTCAGAACCAATCCCATACCACAGTCTAATGACCCTGGTGATGAAGTACAGATTCGGCAACATGTACCGACTGCTATTCACGCTGTGTTATCTCATTGGCATTGTGATTGAGGTCCTGCGACGGGTCTTGTCGTCTTCAGACTCGTCTTCATGGTGGTGGTGCCTGTTACCACTGCGAGCCTCATGGCTACTACTGGGTCTTCTGCCTGTGGTGATCATGCGAAAGGCCGACTTGCACATCCGAGAGCTGCCCTATCAATCACTGGCGGCTGAGATCTGTGATCGAACCTTTTCAACCACTTTTGTAGTCACTTTTGCTGCATACATGCTCTCAGCCTCAATGTTCTTTGGATACTATACCAAGGCCATGTCGACCGAAAACTCGGCTTTCACTACCAGAGCTACTCCATTGACCCAACCCATGCTCAATGAAAACGCCCTTTATCTGCTGGTGTTCCCCATTGCCCTGTCTTTCGCTCAATCAGTGCTCCACATTGCTACAGACATTGACAAGCTCATTGTGCAGCCTGTGACTGAAGAACCAGCTCGACCCATGGAGAGACTCAAGCACCAGATGGCTGGAATTGGCAAGAGCGCCGCCACTCTGTCAGCTGGCTTCTCCCTCGTGGTCTACCCTATCATGTTCTACCCTAGCTTCAGAACCAAGATCTGGAACATCACCATGTCTCTTTCCGGCTACTGGTACGGCCTGAACAAAGCCCAGACCCCAGAAATGTACCCCGGTCTGAGATTCTCTCTGGTTATGGACACTTTTATCGCTTCCTCGATTCTCCTACTCCTTTGGGGACTCGTCAACACCACTTTCTCCATCTACATGTCTCTGGGTCCTCTCAGAAAGGGCGAAGGTATCAGTGAGTCGTCTCCTGACCGAAACGGAACCCTCGTTTCGGGTCTCAGAGACTCCAAACACGTCTACCCTCAGTCTGTCGCTTTCCAGGAACTGCTCTATGTTGCTCTGTTCTCCCCTCAGGGACGAGTGCAGATGTTTGAGGATCTCAGCAGAGACCAGAGCATGTGGGTTGAGGTTTACGCCGAGTGCAAAAAGCAGATTGTGTCTGTGACCGAGGCTGCCAACTCTTCTATCGGCAAGGTCAAGTCCAAGCCTAAGCCCAACCCCTTTGACTATAAGGGCAAGCAGCAGGCTGACCTGGTGTCCACCGCTCGTCCTGAGGCTCCCCAGATTGTTATTCGAAAGGACAACATCTTCAAGAACCCTAAACCGGACTACCCCAAGGTGGTTCAGGTCTTCCAGGACAAGGAGGCCACTACTTCCAACCAGTTCTCTGAGTCCGTGTCTGAGATGTTCAAGACCGTCACTGAGCTGCTGGGTGGCTACCAGACCCAGATGATCCAGCTGTTGAAGCTCCCCATTGGAGCTCCTTTCAGACAAACCATCCAGAGACGATGCAAGCGAATCGTGCCCGAGCCATTACTCACCTGCAACGCCATCATGGCTGTCTCGTTCCTCGTGTTCCACTCCATTGACGAGGACCGATACGGAAGTGTGCAAAGAACCATTCCTGAGATTCTCGACACTCTCTGTCAGTCGATGGTTGCTCTGGATGAGCTCTTGAGAAAGCCTCCTGTGAGCTGGACCGACGTCAAGTTCAACCCTGACGATATCGACGAGGAAATGTCGGACATTGTGTTCATTCGGTCGTCTGCTCAAACTGCATTTTCCAGAATCGTTTTCCGGTTCGAGCAGTGGATCGAGGGTATGGATCTGACTCCTCTTGTTCAGCGGGAGATTCGAAAGCTCTATAGTTAGTGTAAATAAGGAGAAGCCTGTGTAAACAGACATGCAGGCATGAGGGCAATGCACTAGTACTGATACTAGCTACTACAGCACTCTTGAATAGATGTGTACAATAGACACATAGATCATACAATAATATATAATCAATCAACCTATGGACTATGACTGTGCGGCTTGTAATTGAAGTAGTGC
This sequence comes from Yarrowia keelungensis, assembly GCA_001600195.1. Classification (NCBI taxonomy): domain Eukaryota; kingdom Fungi; phylum Ascomycota; class Dipodascomycetes; order Dipodascales; genus Yarrowia; species Yarrowia keelungensis. Next base: position 353,184 of record BCJD01000013.1, on the reverse strand, counting down.
TAATGCCAAGTGTATAAATGGTAGTTAGTTATTCGAGAAGTGGCACTTGTACTGTAGCAATGTATTGCATCTCGCTGTTTTTTCATTTTCAAATACCCACCTTCACTCACTTCACTCTCTTCCCTTCACTCCACCTTACACCTGCTTCATGCATATCGTGTCGTGTAACGATTCCACTCTCTCTAATAAAGTTGGTCACTCTATCCACGTCATCTCACCACCATGAACGCGCTATCCGGGTTCATACGGGACTCACAGCCCAAAACACAGTCGGCGGACCATGCCATTCCGACACTCTGTGACCGGCTCACACACGCCACACTTCTGGAAGACCGTCGCTCGGCAGTTCTGGCTCTCAAGGGTCTCTCCAAGGAGTACCGAGAAGCCGTGGCTGCTGGCGGTATGCGAGGTCTGATTTCGGCCCTGACCAAGGACAATGACGACGACGAGACCGTGCGTGCGTCGCTGGAGACGCTGCTGATTCTGTTTCTCGGCAACGAGTCCGACGACAGATCCACACGAGGATCATTGACAAGAAGAGGTCTCAAGTACATTTCGCCGCTGCTCAGAGACACCTCTTCCATAGACTTTATTGCTCTCTGGCTGACAGACGAGTTTTCTCAGGTGAGTAGGAAGGTGACAGTCATGAAGGAAGTGGACTAGATCATTACTTCAGATCAAACAGAGTCTTCAGATCAGACCAAATGCTAACACAGAATAAAGAGAACTTTGCGACTCTGATTGGCTTACTCTCGAGCCACGATACATACATTCGACTCTACACCCTCAAACTCCTGGCAGCAGTGGTTCAGAACCGGTCTGAACGAGTCCAGGAATGCATTCTCGAGGTGCCCGACGGACTGATGAAACTCGTGGCCGGTCTGGATGACCCCACCGAGTTCGTCAGAAGCGAATGCATCATTGTGCTCTCTTCCCTGGTGCTTGGAAACGCAGATGTGCAGAAACTCGTGGTTTTCGAAAACGCTTTCCATAGACTCTTCTCCATTGTGGACGACGAGGGAGGTCTGCAGGGCGGTTATGTGGTCGGAGACTGTCTCACTCTGCTGACTCATCTGCTCAGATACAATGTTTCCAATCAGGTGGCTTTCCGGGAAACTTCCTGTGTCAGCCGATTGGCCCAGCTGCTGGAATTGCCCCCGGATATGGAGTGGAACGAACAGACGACTCGAAACTGTACCCTAGCCCTGGAAACCTGTTCTCTGTTTGTTCCTGAGCATGGTAGCGTGACTCGAGCCAACCAGGACGCCTTCCTCAAGGCTGGAGTTCTGTTTTCCATTCTCAGACTCGCATTTGGAGCCAATTCGTCGACTCCTATTCGGTCTTTTGCCCTCATTACCTCTGGAAACCTTCTGAGAGGCAACCACGCCATTCAGGCTGATTTCGCTGCCGTAGACGTTCCCTACGTGGACGTTTCTCAGCCTCCTGCCGTTCGTGTGCCTGTGGTCATGCCTGTCATTCTGGCTCTCTTGAAATGGACCCTTTCTACCCAGAGTGTGCATTTCTTCGATCTACGAGTCGGAGCAGCCTACTGTCTGCAAGCATACTTCCAGGGCAACCACCATGCCAAGCTGGAGTTCATCAAGCAGCAGATTGACGCCTACAACCGGAGAAACAAGAGTGGTTACGAGGAAGACAAGAAGAATGGAAAGGCGGACAACAACGAAGAGTCTTCGGAAGAGAAGGAAAAAGATGCCCACCAGGAGTCTGACTACTCTCAGTATGACACTGTCTCTGATAACATTATCGAGGCTCTCGTCAACTACGACCCTGACATTAAGCTGAACCCCTACCGGCCGTGGTTTGCTGCTGTTCTGCTTCTTCACATCATCATTGACTGCCATGAGGCTCAGGTGGAGCTGCAGAATGTCGTTGTTGGAGACGAGGATATCGGAGAAGACCCCGTGAGCTTCATTCAGGCCATTGCCGGTGTCATGGTCACCTGTCTGCCTCTCCAGGAGCCTCGAATCGTTTTTGGATACGCCATGCTTCTCATTACTATTCTCTATGAGAACGTTGGAGCCGTTTCTGACTTTCTTGGCGAGTCCTCGACTGTCCAGTCTCTCCTGGCAGTTGTCAGCAGATCTCAGTGCACTCCTCTTGTTGAGTCCATGTGCTGTTTGATTCTCGGTACTTGCTACGAGTTTTCCGACGTTGATTCGGCCATGAGCCGTGCTGATCTCTATTCTCTCCTGAGAGGTTCTCTTGGAGCCGATCAGTACCTGCTTAAGACCAAGCGACTGAAGGACAGCTCTTATTTCAAGGATTTTGATTCTGAAGACATTCTGAACGCTGAAAAGGATGATGTGGCTGGCTTGCCCAAGGTGTACTTTGACGAAATCTTTGTTGAGCTTGTCAAGGAGAACTTTACTCGTCTTTCTCGAGCTCTTCTGAAGGACCCCAGTTACTCTGCTGGAGGAAAGATCTCCTATGAGCTTGTCCAGAGTCTTGAAGATAATGTTAAGTCTCTCACCGACGAGCTTGAGGAGGTGTCCACTGCGTTGTCTGAAACCAAGTCTGCTACTTCTGCTGAAATCAAGGATCTCAAGGCTACCAGAGATGATCTCGAGCGAGATCTTCAAGAGACTGACACTCGTCTCAAGGAGGCTCGTGGCGCTCTGGAGTCTCTTGAGGGCAAGTTCCACACCAAGGTTGCTGCTGAGAAACAGCTCCAGAGCTCTCTTGAAGCCGAGAGAAAGAGTGGCAGTGGTCTTCAGAACGAGCTTGCTGATCTCAAGAAGAAACTGCAGACTCTGACTCAGCAAAAGACTCAACTCACCACCCAGGTCGAGACTTTGACTGCTGCCAAGGACAAGGCCGAGTCTGGAATCAACAAGATGAGCAAGGAGCTTTTCCAGCTGACTCGAGAGCGAGATGGGTCAGACAAGGAGAAGAAGGGTCTTCAGAAGGAGCTGGCTGAGCTCAAGAAGCAGGACTCGAGCAGACGAACTGAGCTCTCTGCTCTCACTGCCAACCTCAAGCAGGTGACTGCCGTTCGAAGCGACCTGGAGAACCGACTCAAGGGTCTTCAGAGTGATCATTCCGAAACTGAGTCTCTCAAGGACAAGCTGATCGAGAAGCTCAAGAGTGCTGCTTCTCAGCTTGAAGACCACAAGTCTCGAGGAGCTTCTCTCGAGGGTCAGATTCGAGAGCTCCAGGGATCTCATGAGGCTCTCCAGAACAGCCACAGTGAGCTCCAGCAGTCCCACGAGCAGCTTTCTTCTGTTAGCAAGGACAACGAGACTCTCACTTCCGAGCTGGCTTCTCTGAAGTCCAAGCTTGCTGATGCCGAGAAGGAGAGCTCTTCTCGAGCTGAAAAGGTGTCCGAGCTTGAGAAGGCCGTGTCTGCTGCTGAGGATAAGAACAAGTCTACGGCTGCCGAGCAGAAGAAGGTGTCTGCTCAGATTGCTACTCATGAGGAGACCATTAAGACTCTTAAGGAGGAGCTTTCTGGCAAGACTGCTGAGCTTGAGAAGCTGCACACTGATCTTACTGCCAAGGAGAAGGACGTGGCTTCCAAGACCGAGGAGATTTCTGCCAAGGACTCTGAGATTGAGAAGCTCAAGTCCGATCTCGAGGCTGCCAACTCCAAGCTTGAGGTTACCACCAAGGAAGTGGAGTCGCTGACCGCTGAGTTGAAGACAGCCAAGTCTGGTGCTTCCGACAGTGAGACCAAGATCAAGGCTGTTGAGTCCGAGCTTGCTGACCAGAAGACCAAGGTCGAGAAGCTGACTGCAGAGCTGGCTGAAAAGTCTTCCAGTGTCGAGTCTGGAGCTGCCAAGCTTGCTGAGAAGGTGGCTCTTGTAGGAACCCTGACCACTGAGGTTGCCGACACCAAGAAGAAGCTCGAGGCTAAGGAGGAGGAGTTGCTCAAGAAGACTGAAGAACTGGAGGCCAAGAAGAAGGAGTTGGAAGCTAAGGGTGAGGAGCTGGAGGCGAAGGACAAGGAACTGAAGACCAAGACTGATGAGTTGGAGGGTAAGGCTGAGGAGCTGAAGAGCAAGACCTCTGAGCTGTCTACCACGGAGGAGAAGCTCAAGACTGCAACCTCTGAACTCGAGAGCAAAAGTTCCGAGCTGAAGACCAAGTCCGAAGAAGCTACAACCCACTCCACCAAGGTCAAGGAGCTCGAGACCTCTTCTGCAGCTCTGGAGAAGAAACAGACGACTCTCAAGGCCATGGCTGACAAGCTCACCAAGGATCTCGCTGATAAGACCAAGGAGCTGGTTGCTGCCAAGTCTGAGCTCGAGTCTTCTTCTGCTTCTTCCAAGGAGGAGGTCGAGTCTCTCACCAAGAAACTGAGTGATGCCACTGCCGAGGCTGTCGAGCTGAAGAAGTCTTCCCAGGCCGCTGAGACTGAGGCTACTTCCAAGGTCACTGCTCTCGAAACCAAGCTGAGCAAGGCCCAGGAGTCCAGCAAGGCTGAGCTCGACAAGGTCAACAAGCTGCTCACATCCTTCAAGGACAAGCTTCAGACGAGCAAGGACGACCACTCCGCTGAGGTTGCCAAGCTGACCGAGCAGGTTCGAGAGAGCACCCAGAAGGCCGAGAACCTGGAGCACGACATCTCCTCTCTCAAGGAGGATCTTGCTCAGGCCGAAAAGGAGCGTGACAATCTCAGAACCGAGCTCGACACCAGTATCAAGGAGATGGAGAATGAGCGAACCTCTCTGACCAAGGATGCCGATTCGGCCACCAAGGAGCTCACCAGCAAGGTTTCCCTGCTTCAGACCAAGCTTGACGAGCTCACCGTCTCCCACAAGAAGGCTCTTGGTGACTCTGAGACCGAGGCCAAGGGTCTTAAGAAGGAGATTAAGGCTGCTCAGGCTGAAATCAAGTCTCTGGAGGAGGTCAAGGCCAAGTACGAGGCCAGTCAGACTGACATCAAGGGTCTGGAGAAGCAGGTTTCTGAGTTGACCGAGTCTCTGGAGTCCAAGACTTCTGAGGCCGAGGCTGCAAAGACTGCTCTTGAAGAGAAGCTTGAGGAAGCCTCTTCTGCCAAGTCTAAGCTTGAGACCAAGGTCACTGAGCTAGAGAAGGAGTTGTCTGATAACCAGGGCAAGGCTGGTAAGGCTGCTTCTGAGCTGGAGGCCTCAGTGAAGACTCTCAAGGGTGAGATTTCCACTCAGAAGGCCACAATTGATGAGCTCAAGAAGAGCGCTGAGTCTGCAGCAGCCGAGTCAAGCTCTGAGAAGACCGAGCTTGAGAGCAAGGTGTCTGATCTTGAGACCAAGCTTGCAGACACCGTCAAGGAGCTTGCTTCTGTTAGCGAGGAGCTGACTTCACTCAAGGCTAGCCATGCCGATGGTTCCAAGAAGCAGGCTTCCGAGTTGACTGAGCTTAAGGCCAAGCTTGAGGAGGCTTCGTCTGCCAAGACTAAGCTGGAGACTGAGCTCAAGGAGGAGAAGACCGCCACGACCAAGCTGTCTACCGAGTTGGAAGCCAAGACTGAGCTGTCTTCCGATCTGGAAGCTCAGATCAAGGCTGCGAAGACCAAGCATGATGAGGAGGTTGCTGCTGCAAAGACCAAGCACGACGAGGAGGTTTCCGCTGCCAAGTCTAAGCATGATGAGGACATTTCTGCCGCCAAGTCTAAGCACGACGAAGAGATTGCTGCACTCAAGACTGAGATCAAGAGTCTCAAGGATGAGCAGACGTCGAGTGCCTCTTCTGCTGGCGAGTTCCAGGGTAAGATTGAGAAACTTGAGGGCGAACTGAAGGAGAAGGCATCCGAGCTGAAGACCAAGGAGTCCGATTTGGAGTCCAAGACAGCCGAGCTCAAGACCAAGTCGTCTGAACTCGACTCCAAGACCGCCGAGCTCACCAAGGCGACTTCCGAGCTCTCCAAGGCTTCCAAACTCGAGGAGGAACTCAAGACCAAGTCTACCGAGCTTGAGTCGAAGAACACAGAGCTCAAGACTGTGTCTGAGAAGCAGACTTCCGTCGAAGCGGCTCTTGCCGAGCTTCAGAACAAGTACGACGAGCTGCTCAAGTCCAGCAAGGCCAAGTCTGCTGCTACCAAGGATATGGTGCTCAAGTCCGAGTACGAGGAGCTGATGCTGATGATCACGGATCTGGACGAAAAGGTGGAAAAATACAAGGAGAAGCTGGAGGAGCATGGTGTGGAGGTTTCTGACGACGACGACGATGATGATGAGGATGACGACGATGAGGATGACGAGTAGGAGGTACATATGGAATTGTAACTATTAATTGATAATGTAATGTTTATTATTATGGTGTAGCGATCGTAGCAAGTGAGGCTTGATGTATTACAACCAAGGTCTTGTGGACGGCAGGCAGTAAACTGCTGAATAAGACAGTACTTCCACAACAGCATTTCGATGAGGTGTGTCAGTTGATTGAAAATAACTACAAGTAGAGTACAAGTACCTGCTACAAGTACAAGTACAGTGCAAGTGCCAATATTACGAGCCCTGCTGCGTGCTAACAGCGAATACTACAATTACAATACCTCGAGGCTTTGGACTTCAATAATTAATTAATCTATTACATCTAATCTCGTGCGCTGACAACGGAGGGATCTCGCACCTCCACGTACTTGAACCGGGGGTCATCTTGCGCGCTGTTCTTGACCACCGTGGGAGAAATGAGAATGGCCTGGGCACGCTGTTTCAGACGGCCAAGAGCAGTAACCAGGTTCTTCTGGGCAGTTACTCGAGTGGCATCGTCCATAAACACCTCGTACTCATCCAGACAAATGATAGGAGCATCGACCATCTGCCAAAGAGCAGCCATGAGTGCTGTCTGCAAGTACGAGTGCTCTCCTCCAGAAGTGGTGGCGACATCTCGGGCCTCCGCCTCCTTGGAGTCCTTACCCAAAGAAGCAATTTTGTAGTTCTTAACTTCCAGCTTTCGCGCTTCGGGGTCAATGCTGATCTCGGCGGAAGCAGCCTTGGTCTTCATGTTGTTTTGGAATTCCGCACTCACCTGGAGCACTCCGAGTTCGAACGCTCGCTGTTTGCTCGCCGTTCGATCATGTCCTGTTAGATTCAGCGCCTCGATGTCTCGCTTCTGTTCTTTGTACACAATGACGGCCTGTTCGTACTCCTCCTGGGCGGCAATGTGCTCGGCATAAACTGTTCGATAGTCCCGGATGTTGTTCTGCTTGGCAGCATTAATCTTGGCCTGGATCTTGGTGATCATCTCGTCACAGTGGTCAGGGCCCTGATCAATGTCGACACCCTTATCAAGAGGCACCCTCTCTGGACTAACCAGTTGTGCGGCCTGATGAGCCTCCTTCATGGATTTTTGGCATTCGTCCAGCTGTTGCTCCTTCTCGGCAATCTTTCTCTCAGCCAGCTCCAGTTTCTGAACAGTGGAGGCCACCAGGTCCTGGTGAGCCGTGTACTTGTCGTTCACAGCGTCATACTTGTTCACAGCCTCCTGTTTTTGCGCCCTGATCTCCGCCAATTCTTGTTGGGCCGCGGCGGCCTTTTCATCAATCTGCCGTCCTAGCGCCTCGGCCTCTTTGAGCGCGTTTTCCGTCACCTCCAGCTGGGCATCACAGTTGCTCAGCTCCTCCGTCTTGGCCTCGATCGCCTGGTCGGTCTCGTCGGTGCTGGGGGCGTCGGGAATCGACTCCTTTTCGGAAATGGCGTAAGCATGAGCCTTTCTGCACTCATGATACCTGGCCTGCTCCCGCGTTAGCTTGTCCTCCACATTCCGCAGCTCTCTGCGAATCTCCGATTCCTCTTCCCTGTACTGTCGAGTCGTTCTCTCCAGGGGCACTAGATCTCTCTTGAGAGCCTCGACTTGTCTTTTGGCTCCTTCCACTTCTTCTGCCGACACAGTCACCTTGCCCTCCTGTAGCAAGCCCATGTTTTTGATATCCGAAGAAGACATACTGGTACCTCTCTGCGACACATGCACCATGTGGTGCTTCGACGTTCTATGAGGTGCCAGCATGGACTCCAAGAACCGGTGAGACTGCTTGAGAGTGTTCACGGCCTCATCGGTGCTATCCGCAATACCCACAGTGTTGATGGAAGCCCACTCGACCAGTGCCTGGGCGACACGAGGCTCAGAAATATCCAGGCATCTCAGAATCGTCTTGAACTGCGGCGAGGGAGAAACAGACTCCAAGCTGTAGTCATCGGGTTTCACTCTGTAGATGACGGGCTTAAAACCGTGAGGCAGCAGACTTCGCAGCTTTCGTTCGTCGTCAGCATCAACCACAATGTAGGCCTTCAATGCACTGGTCAAACCGTTGTAGTTGTTGATGAGGGTCTTTTCCTGTATAGAGGTGCCTCGCTTCAGCTTCACGTACTGACCCATGGGGCCAAGAGGAGGTAGCTTGAACTTGCCAATGTTTTTTTGGATCTCTCGGTCGGCGTTGATGAAGTCTCTTCCAAACACCGCAATGGGGTTGCCCTTGTCTCCGAACATTGCCTCCTTCTGACGAGCATGCTCCTTTGCGTCACTTAGCTTCGACTCTAAGTGGTTCTGTGCTTGATAAGCTTCACCGCCTTTTGATCGGATCTCCGAAGACTTAGCCTCTAGCTCCTTCACCTTGACCTTGTACGAATCCACCTTTACCTGGGCAGCTTTCTGCTTCTCGTCCAACTCTTTGATCTTGGCATCGGCCTCCTGGTGTTTAGAGTCGGTGTCTGTCTGGTCTCGTTTGGAACGCAGTCTCTTGATGGCTGTTGTGAGTTCTCCTACCTGTTCCTTGATGTCCTCCACATCTCGCTTAGACGACCGCACCTGCCCCTTGTTGTCATTTTTCTGCGTTCCAAGAAGTGCGAGCTTAGTGTTGACGGTTGTCATCTTCTCGTCAAACTCGGAGAAGTCTTTCAGCTCGTCCAGCTCCTGCTTCTGAGCCTCCAGCCCGGCCTTACGCTTCTCATGGACCTCCTTCAGCTGCGCAAGCTTGGCCTGGAACTTCTCCATGTGGCCGACCACGTTGTCGAGTTTTTTTTCGTGAATCGTGTAGTTCAGCCACAGTTTCATGGCCTCGTACCGCTGCAAATCGTCGTGGAGAGTCTTCGTGTGCTCTGTGGCGTCGAGCTCGGTCTTGAGTTTGTCTCGGACGAGCTTTTTGGCCTCAACCGTGGGTTTCATAGACGTTTTGAGTAACTCGAGCTGGTCCGCGACCTCCTGGCGGAGCTTCAAGATGTCATTGTCCAAGTTCTCGAAGCCCGATCCATTGTAGAAGAAGTCAAACAGACTCTTGGGGTCGCCTCGTTTCTTGGCATTCTCCTGGGTCTGGATCACCAGCCGGTTATCAAACTGGTACGAAAAGTGGCGCATAATCTGCAGCAGCACGTCGTTCTTCTCGGAAATGACCGTTTTATCCTCGCTCATAATCTTGAGTTTTCTGGTTCTCTCAAAGATTTCTCGCTCGATGATAATCTTCTCTCCATAGGTTTCCGGCTCAAAGGGTCTCATGGAGTAACCCTTGACACCTCCATCGGTGAGATCGAGATCCTCGTCGGCCTCCTTGTTGGCGATGGTGACAATGATCTTGGCAGACTTGGCCTTTTGGTTTCCCTCAATGTTTCGTCGAAGGGCTGATCCGGTTCCTCGCTCGCCCTTCATCTTACGATCGGTGGAAAAGACCTGGATCAAAGCCGTCAAAATGGCGGATTTACCGTGACCATTCTGACCAGACACAAACGTGATGCCGGGACCGACGTTGATCTTGAGGTTTCTGTGGCACATGAAGTTGATACACTCCACGGTTCGAATGAAGCCCGGGTGGTGGTACTTGAACAGGCTCTCGTCATCAGTGGTGTTCTGACGCTTGCGGGGCCGCCGCTGGGCCACGTCATTAGCGTCCTCGTCACGAGCTCGACTCATGGTGGCTCGTTGCAAAGTCGGGGTGGTGGGTTGAGTAGTAGAGGTTTGGAAATCGTTTGGCGACGCGTTAATTGAATTTTAAACGTTATTTTCCAAGTGGCGAACTGAAGGGGGGTTTAAAAGGTGGAGGAGTGATAATCTGTGAGAGGTGAAGACATGAAAATTATGATAATAAAAACCTCTTTCGAAGCCGACTTTCACCTTTATGGTACCCCTTCTCTATGTTGCTCTGGAGACTCCTTTATGGTGACTATGTATTGACGTGACGACCCTATTATAGGATTCACTGCACTTGCCAACTTTGACAAAATTCACATGCTCCTATTTGACAGGTGTAATTTGTATCATGCGTGAAATTTCCAGTAATGTTACGGAGGCTAGAGCCCTCCTTGTTTTCTCCCTGTGCTTCTTCCCCTCCTGTGATTTGTTTCGCCAACTTCTCTATCAATCCAATCAGTATCCTTTTCGCTGAAAACGTTAAAAACGCGTTAAGGAAGACAGTCTGACACTGTAGGGTAAAACTGTGATTAGTAACTCTACTCATGATGCGATTACTCAGCATTTGTGTTTGGCAGGTCTAAGACAAATTGTGTGAGTGCCGAACTAATAAAATGAGCGCCACCACTTCCTGACTAATCTATCGAGGATAACAAGGCTGAAGCTATTGATATGTTTTAGCGTGGGGGTCTGGAAACTGGATTAGGTAAGTCATAAATAGTACTAATTAGTAGTGAGATCGATTTTTGGAGGAGAATAATACTGGTTGATGTACAAGTACTCGTACGAAGTAGTTCACTATTGAGCTGCTTCAAAAGCCCGCTCTTTGGTTGACTCTGAGAACAGACTTATTCGTCAGACTACAATAAGTACATAATTACTGGCTACTTCTCACATAGACTCAAGTTAGTACCTTGCACTGGTGTCTGACGGCCCGTAAAACCAATACCCGAAGCATTTAATGGTTCCGGCTTCATGACGCCAACAATAGGCCGACTCTCATTGTCTCGAGTCGGTTCGCACAGCCCATCTAGGCTGTGTACTCAGCCCAAGTTACAGTACCAACTGTAGCATATTCTCTCAACTACAATGCTTCAATAGGCAACTTCACCTCCCACCTCTGTCACACCACCAAGACCTCATCACACGACTGCCGGTGTTGTTTACTCATATCCCCATTCGGCAGATCAACACTACAACGTCTTCAAACGTCTTTCGGGCTGGTGATCTCGATGCGGGACGTCCAGCCACGCAGGGATAACGCCTTTCTCTGCATTTTGACGAGACTTCCGATCCGGCGGCATGACGCAGGTGTCACAAACCTACGGCGACTATCTCATGTCAAGCGTGCGTTATATTAATGAGAGTGAGATGAGCAGATGAGGTAGTGGCAGGTGGCGTATCCTTACTGTCACATTATTGCTTACAGAGAGATCTACTGCTGTGCAAGCGCAATCGCCTGTGCTGAGAGTGCCGGTACCTGAGACTCGGTTACCAAGTTACTGTACCTCTCACTCAATGTAACTCATCTCTCATCTGACACCAATATAGGCCAATATCGACGCAATAATTGCGACGCACTTGTAGCGACATACAGCCGAGACGTCTCGGGCTAATGATAGCTCTTTCTGAGACAGGTTAATTGGTCCAGTGGGTCCACTCCAGGATTCTGCCCATCCCAGCATCAAGAATATTGGGAGGTTCACCTTAAACTGAAGCACGAAATAATATCACTGAAACATCGCCAAAACTCAAGAACCGAGAAACCAATCTCATTTCTCAACCCCGATCGATATACAGATCGATCTCCGGACACCCATCGACACCTTCCTCCGCGTAATATCTGCGGCGGGCTTGTGACGCGTGTTAGAGTTCCAATTAAGTCCCAAAGGGGTAGCATCATATCACAAGAGACCTCGAGGGCTGGTTGGGAAAAAAAAATAGACTCTCGGGGTGGCTAGCATATGTACACTTGACCTCGAGATGAGCAATGACTTTGGATGCGATTGGAAAAAGCCAGCCAGCCTTGCTGCACGCTGTCAGCAGTTGCCCTTGTGAATCACGGCATATTTCGGTTTCCCGGACACTCTATCTGCTTCGGAGGAGCGCCAGGCACATGTCCAAGTTGCACTTCTAAAAATAACCAGTGCTAATGTTTTAGCCGAGTTAGCCTTGCACCTTGGACAAACTAGTGACGAACAATAAACAAGGCGTAGCTGGACAGTGACCAGAACACAGCCCCAGCGTGGTAGCAAGGCGCGCGTATCCATTCGCGTGGCCGAAATAGGAAACATAATTGCCATCAAACCATCTGGTCGTTTACTGTTTCCACGTGCATGGCAGCCGCAACAGAGAGAGACGGGGTGCCTTTCAGAAGTAGGTATGGGACGCCAGACGGAGATCTGAGAGATTTATGAAGTCAATGAGGAGTAAATTACTTTCTCTTGGCCATTGTGCTATCTTGCCGTTGTCTTCTATTGGCCATTGTTGTTGTAATAATCAGCCACAATGTTCCATCCACCTCGTTTCAGCTTGTCTCTGATACCTGTTGTGTTGTTTTGGATGACCCCATTTCTAAATTTTCTTGTCCAATTCTGTGGCACTCCAATCTCAGAGCTAAACTCGGGAAAACGAAAAAGACAGGAAAACGAGTCAGAGAAAGCACTGTACGGTTTGAGGTGTACAGTGCCGCCTGGGCTGGTTACGAATTGTCGGGTGGGGTGAGCGAATGGTTATTCCGTCGTCCTCTTCAGTGCAATTCGCCCTCTTATACGTTTATTATCTTCACGTTCTTCCATTCCTGCCTCCACGTACCCTACCCTTACTATTATTTTGTATCCCAACAGGCCCATGTCCTGGCCTTTTTGGGACTTGCAAAATTTTGCGTTTTCGCGCTCCCCCGCCTGCTCCTTGTCTGGTCCTATTTTAAGCAAAAGTGAAAAGTCGGTTTAGAATAACCGTGCAGCGCAGGTCACCTAGTCTCCCTAACGCTGGAGAGAGAGAGACCTTGGAGCCAAGCTAAGGTGAATAACAGCATTAATATATAAGGGAGAGGCGTCCCTTCTCTCGAGTCCCTTTCCTCAAGCCAAAAGCCTACAAAGCACTCGCACTTTCGCAGCACTTCACACTCTCACACACAACACAACAATGAAGTTCTTCTCTGCCATCATCCCTCTTCTGGCCGCTGCCATTGTCGCTGCTCAGGACAACTCCTTCTCTCAGCCCCAGCCTGGCGATGAGCTCAAGGCCGGCGACGCCTTTGTCATCCGATGGAATGCCACCACCGACGGCCAGGTCGCTCTGGTTCTGCTGCAGGGCAAGTCCGACAACCTGTCTCCCGTTCTCACCATCTCTGAGGGTCTGGACAACCGAGGAGCCGTTCGATGGCTCGTTCCTTCCGATCTCCCCGACGGAGACAACTACGCTCTGCGAATCAACCCCGTCGGCAAGGCTGACGACGTCAACTACACTGGCCAGTTCAAGATCTCTGGAGGCAAGGCTGCCGAGGCCAACACCACCTCTTCTGAGGCTGCCGCTGAGGCCACCTCTTCTGCCAACTCCACCACCTCTGCCTCTGCCGTTGTCCCTGTTACCTCCGGTGCCAACTCCTCCACTACCGTCCCCGTCGCTTCTACCGTTGCCAACACCACCACCGAGGTCTCCTCCACCGAGGCTGAGACCTCCACCTCTTCCGCTGCCGCCGTGACCACCAACATTGTCGGAGCCGGTGTTTCCAACGGTACCACCAACGGCACTGTCCCCAACTCTCGATCTTCTGGCGATGCTTCTCGAACCACCCTGTCCACCTCCGGACGACCCTCTGGTTCCGCTTCCCGATCCTCTGGATCCGCATCCGCCGCCTCTGCTACTGGATCTGCCGGAGCCACCGCCTCGCGAGCTCCCACCAACGGCGGAGCCGTCAACGCCCAGAACCTGGGTCTTGTCGGAGTCGCTGCTGGTATCGCTGCCCTGATGATGTAAGCTGTTTGACCGAAACAGATACGATTATTTATTATTTGAGCTTCCCCGGGCTGTTTAGTCCCCGCCAATTGGCATTTCTTGGAGACCTTCTCTTCTCCACCGAGCACCTAAAAAACTAGGTATCCATTCAGTTCTCACTGCATCAACAAAATCAGGACTTTCCATAGTGTATATAATTTAATTACGATCTAATGACGAAACATATGTGTGTACTTGTAGTTACAGTATCAATTCGGTGTATGTATTCCGATCTATTGTATACAGTTCATTGTATTCAAGGCCCATTAAGGTGATCCTTATTTCATCTTCAAGTTCTGGGAGCCCCAAATGAAGCACTTCCTTCAGACCTTTAACGAGATCTCCAAGACCCCTATTCGTTAAGACCCTTACTTTCGACCTACATTTCTTCTTGTCTGACCATTTTGTCCACAACCACTTACCTCCACCATACATTCAGTCACACCTTCACGTTTGTCCGTATTATTCTCACCGTTATTACCTGCACCCCTATCGTCCTTGTACTCTTACTACAAAGTCCCACCGGTGGCGCTTAAGCACGTCTAAACTCCGCCTCTCTAATCCACATTGCAATCACCTCCTATTACTGTACTCGCTTAGATGCTCGATATATTTCCACATCTGCTCTCTCGCTAACTGCCTCATCCCATTAAGATTAGGGAGTACCCCTATTGATGGACTGAAGATGAGTGTCAGTCAGCTTTAATGACAGGCTTTTCGCACAATAACAGTCAACACCTGCTTGTGGTGCTTGGCCCGTTTCTTAGTGCATTCCTAAAACCAGCCTAACCACATCCGTTCACATTCTAAACCGCTCGTAAACCATCTGATATATCACTCTCTTCAGAAGACGTTCACATTCCAACCAAAGCCTATCTGGCGCAACATTGGCAGCAGCGCGCATCCCGGGCTCGTATCGGAAGAGAAGCAGCGCAGGTGACTCCGAAAGCCGTTGTTTGGGGCAGTCAGGAGGACATGTTTTGATTCACTCCGTGGTTTCATATTTCTCCCACCTTGTATCTATACATTTCGCTCCACCTTATTGGTGTCCACTCTAAATGAAGTCCATATTTCCACATTTCTCCACCTTAAAATAAAAATATATACCATCCCACATTATAACCAAAAGAGCCTTGTCCATGCACCTATCGATTTATTTGTTTTGATGGGGTTGCATGACACATTGGAGCTGGCAGCACAAACAACGGACGTCTGTCTCTCGTATCGCTATGCGCGCTACAGACGCACCCTCTTATGAATATCCAGGACAAGGACCCATGCTATGTCCAGGTATAAAAACAACGTTGGAGGGGAGACGCGCGCTGTACGTGATGAAACTTAAAGAAAGCGGGTGAATAGGAGTGATTGAGAGTGGATACAACTCGTATAAGATATGTTGTCAAATTAATAATATTTCTTGGTGGCAATAGTACGGGATCTATATTGGCGCCGGTATTGTGAATCTGTCAGTGTCATCTGGTAAGCAGATGTCAGAGACATTGAAAGACATGGATCTTCAAGGCTCGCTTTCTGAAAGCAACCTGTCATGTCATAGAGCCATATGACGAGTGTCTCAAAGCCCACTCTGGCTTGTCCCACACCCTCTTGTTCTCTCTTGTTCTTCTGCACCGATCACTAACCTGCATTGAGAGCGCTTCTCCTCTTTTCTTGAGACAGCCACCGATTACAGTTAATGTCGATCGTTACTGGGGTTGTCGAGGAAAACAGGTTTCAGAACCTGGTCGTCAAACTCCTTGAACCACTGGCCCGGGTTGTCCACCGTTCGGGAGAGAATGTTAGATAGAGACGTAGAAGATGCTCGTGCCTGGTCCTGCTGGCTGGGATGCATGGGTGGCAGACCATCGTCATCGCCAGATCCAAACTCGCTGTCGTCATCATGGTAGGAAGTGCTTCGTCGCATTCTTCCAGCAGGCATGGAGCCACTGCTGTTGCTGAGAGGAATGGCTGCTGCTGCTCCTCGAGACTCAATATCGAACTCGTCGTCACTCTCAGTCTCCTCAATGACTCCAGTTCGAATACCGAGAATCTCAAGCATTCGAGCAGTAGTACCTCCGAAGACAATGACGGTGAGCACGACCACAACGAGCACAGTGGCTCGCAGAGCATTGGAGTGCTCACCCTCCAGACCAGCAGCAAGGGCCACTCCGACAGCTCCTCGCAGACCAGCCCAGAACAGCATCATCTGGTAAGGAGGAGGAATCTCCTCTGTAGTCTGGTGGAGTCCCAGATGGCTGGTTCGTGCTCTGCTCACAAAGTTGATGAGTCTAGAGAAGGGGAACACAGCGGCCCATCGAGACACACAGATACCTGCTGTGGTGACCAGAATGAGCATGGGCTTGTAGACCAGTTCGACCTCGGTGAAGAGAGAGAGACCGAGGTAGATGAAGATGAAGTTTTCCGACAACTGGGCCAGAAGCTGGAAGATGTACTTTGTGGCAATCTGGGTACGTCGGCTCATGTTGTAGTAAGCATAGTGCTTGAGGGTGATACCGCAGAAGAGCAGCGAGACAATTCCAGACATGTGACAGCCCGTGGAGAAGAAGTAGGATCCGTATGCAAAGAGAAGGACCAGACACGACTCGATTTGAGGGAAACGTCGAACATGGGAGTGTTTGAGCACCAGAGCAGTCATGACTCCAACCAGAGCTCCAATCAGCAGGGAGATGGTGAAGGTCATGAAGAACATGCCCATACCCTTGAACAGCGAGGAAAAGTAAACCTTTTGGCCATGGAACTTTTGAGCAGTCTCAAACATGACAATGCAAATGGCGTCGTTCAGCAGAGACTCGCCGAAAATGATGGTGTACAGCTTGGGGTCGACCTTGTATGTGTTGAAGATGGACAGAATGGTGACTGGGTCTGTCGCCGACAGGGTGGCACCCACAGAGATGGCATCAACAAGAGACATGTTGAGACCTTCCAGACCGATAGCTGTCCAGATGTAGAGGATGAGACCAAGTACCAGAGCTGAAAAGAATGTTCCTGCAATTGCAAAGGTGAGAATTGAACCAATGTTTCTGAAGAAGTTGGCCTGGTTCAGTTCGTATCCGGAATTGAGAATGATGGGAGGAAGTAGCAGGTTGAAGAACCACGAGTACTTGAAAGTAACCACATCCTGAATGTAGTGACCCGGGGAGATTCGAATGATCAATCCCACAATCATTCCTGCGAAAATAGACACCACAGTCTCGTGAATGGCCTGGATTCGCTTCTGCTGGAGGTAATACGAAGTCCATAGAGAGCCAATCAGCAGCATGATGAGAATGAACAGCGCCCATGACGAGAAGATTTCGTTCTCGACGGGATTGTTGATATCCTCATCGGGAATATCAGGGTCAGCATCTGTCGAGTCTCGTTCTGATGTTAGTGTCTTGTCAATAATACGACATATTAAGCCGTCGGAGATTAACGGAAACGAAAATCACCCGGGTAAATCAATTGCGCGGTACTCACTTAACAGCTGGTTCAAGCCGGCGTACGCCAGTTGTGTTCCGAGCTCCGATATGCCCATGTCGTTCGTATATGCCACTAGACGAAATAGTGACTTTAATACTCGCAACAGGTGCATATTTCCTGGTGATAAGCGAGAGCCGAGTTACCCTACCTGCCATTGTTCAGCGAGAAGACCGCTTTAAGATTACGTAAACTCCCAATCGTCAGTTTTAGGCCAATATTTATCAGACAGTATTTCAAAACTCTATGCAGATCACTCAACTGTACAGTTGTGGAGATACCAACTAAACACGCTACAACCATGAATGTTCTGAGACTGTCTCGGGTCCAGATAGCCCGGCCTTCTCTGCAGTGTCGGCTGGCCATTCGTCGTTTCACGAATGCCGCTGTGGCTGCCAACGTGCAACAAAGTGGAACCAACCCGTTCACCGAGCTGGATGCCAAATGGAGAGAAAAATGGAAGCAGGATCCTCCTCGACTGGCCCGAAAGCATCTCATTGAGAATCCCACCCGGGATCAGCAGCACTTTGTGCTTTCAATGATCCCCTACCCCTCTGGAGTGCTGCATATGGGTCATCTTCGAGTGTATACCATCTCCGATGTTCTTGCCCGATATCGAAGAATGGCTGGTTATGACACTGTGCATGCCATGGGCTGGGACTCGTTTGGTTTGCCTGCCGAAAACGCTGCTATTGAGCGACAAATTCACCCTGCAGAATGGACTGTAGACAATATGGCCAAGATGAAGAGCCAGATGGACGAGATGCTGGCTGAGTTTGACTGGGAACGAGAGTTCTCGTCCTGCTTCCCTGACTACTACAAGTGGACCCAGAAACTGTTTCTGATGATGTACGAGCACGGCAAGGCCTACCAGGCTCTTTCTCCCGTCAACTGGGACCCTGTGGACCAGACTGTGCTTGCCAACGAGCAGGTCGACTCTGAGGGCCGTTCGTGGCGATCTGGAGCCATTGTCGAGAAGAAGATGCTACGACAGTGGTTCCTCAAGATCACAGACTACTCTGACGCTCTTCTGGACGATCTGAAGCTGCTGGATCAGTGGCCTGCCAAGGTCAAGACCATGCAGGAGCACTGGCTGGGCCGATCTGAGGGTGCCACTGTTGTTTTTGACTCTACTGGTGAGGGAAACTTCCCTGTTTTCACTACACGACCTGACACTCTGTATGGAGTGCAGTTTGTTGCTCTGGCTCTGGACCATGCTGATGTTCTGGAGGCTGCCAAGTCTGATTCCGAGCTCGCTGCCTTCCTGGAGCGTGCCAAGGACCTTCCCGATGATACCAAGGAGGGCTATCTCATGAAGAACCTCTCTGCCGTTTCTCCCGTCACTGGCGAAAAGCTTCCTGTTTTTGCCGCACCTTATGTTATTGGAGACTACGGAAGTGGATGTGTTATGGGTTGCCCTGGCCACGACGAGCGAGACTTTGAGTTCTGGGGCAAGAACGGTTCTGGACCCGTCAAGACCGTCATTGACCCTGCGGAGGGAGAGGAAGCTACTGTTCCCCTCACTAGCCGAGGTGTTCTTAACCAGAACTGTGGCAAGTACGCCGGCTCTCCTTCTCTGGAGGGAGGAAAGTCTATTGTTAACGACCTTCCTGACGGCCAGGGTGCTCTTAAGACCAACTACAAGCTGAGAGACTGGCTGGTTTCCCGACAGAGATTCTGGGGTGCTCCTATCCCCATTGTCTACTGTGACTCTTGTGGCACTGTGCCTGTTCCCGACGAGCAGCTGCCTGTCATGTTGCCTGAGACTGTGCTCCAGAAGGGCGAAAAGCCTGCTACTGCCGCATCCCTGGCTTTGGCCCACAACGAAGAGTTTAAGAAGTGTAACTGTCCCAAGTGTGGAGGTCCTGCCCGGCGGGAGACCGATACCATGGACACCTTTATGGACTCTTCGTGGTACTTTTTCCGATACACGGACCCCCAGAACAAGGAGATGCCCTTCAGCTACCAGGCCGCCTCCAACCTGATGCCCGTGGACATGTACATTGGTGGCATTGAACACGCCATTCTGCATCTGCTCTACGCGCGATTTGTGGCCAAGTTTCTGGCCGATAAGGGCTACTGGTCTGGCGCAGACCTTAACGGTGAGCCTATTAAGCGTTTGGTGACGCAGGGTATGGTTCATGGCCAGACTTTCAAGGAGCCCTCCACTGGCCGGTTCCTCAAGCCCGAGGAGATTGACAGATCTGGACCCGTTGCCAAGGTTCAGGGCACCGACGTCGAGTGCGCTGTGTCCTGGGAGAAGATGTCCAAGTCCAAGTACAACGGTGCTGACCCCAGTGCGTGCATCCAGCAGCATGGAGCTGACGCTGTTCGAGCCCATGTTCTCTTCCAGGCCGCTGTCAACGACGTTCTGGACTGGGACGAGGGCAAGATTGTGGGCATCAAGCGATGGCTGCAGAAGGTCAAGACCATCACCGAGTCTGTGGTCAAGCTCGAGCCCTCAAGCAAGGGGCTCGACCCGGCTAGCTTTTCTGACGCTGACCGGACACTTTGGAACGAAACTCAGCACTACGTCAAGTCTACAGCCGAGTCCTTCCACGACTCGCTGCAGCTCAACACCGTCATCAGTGACTACATGAAGCTCACCAACACGCTGCAAAAGTCGACCGACGCCTCCCCCGACGTGCAACTCTACGCCCTGGAGACTTTGCTCAAGATTATGTCTCCCGTCGCTCCTGCTACGGCCGAGGAGTGCTGGGAGCTGATTTGCAAGTCCAGGGGCCAGGAGTGGAGCTCGGTGTTCCGTAACGCGTTCCCCGAGGCTCAGGCTGAAATCCAGTCCGCTACGGTCCCGTTCAAGGTGATGATCAATGGCAAATTTCAGTTCACCGCCAATAAGCCTCACGACTTTGGCTCTCAAAGCGAGGCTGAGATTCTGGCCCAGTTGCGGGCCGTTTCCGACAAGCTTGGAGACAAGCCCGTGAAGAAGGTGATTATCCCCAAGTCGGGCAATGTGGTCTCTCTGGTCATTTAGGACCCTAGTGGACCGTCTTGCACCCCTCTTCACATTCCTGTACATATGTAAATAATTGATTGCCCTTTCACGTTCTCGCCTACAGATGCTCTTCATTTTATTACCTTTAACCCTATGCGATCCTCGCTCTCTCCCTTGCTTGCCTTAAATCCGAGTCTGTGGGAAAGAGAGGGATATTCAACGCCGCTCCGTATGTCCGATTCCAGCCGTTTAAGCTTGTCAGCCGTTCTCGTGGCCTTCAACGGTTTTTCTGACAGCAATGAAGATGAGGATGGTGTCTACAGTGCGAGTGAGAGGGTCAGGGGGAAGTAGAAACACACAAGACAGCAATACATTTCGGTTGTAACACGAAAGGGATGAAATTGCAATTGATTGGACACCTCAATTTCATCTCAAGCCCTCGATATAAGTCACCTGTTTTTTTTTAGGACCCATCCAGGGTCACCACCCCTTGGGAACTCTGAGGTGTACCCACCTTTACTTTACTCTTAGTTGAATCAGGCTCTGCGCCATTTTACGATCTTCGGTCTTATGACCTCCAGCGAGGGTTGAACTCTCTTGATATGCGCTCTGGAGCAGGTTCCAGTGCCAGAAGCCAAACTTACGTGAGCTGTACTGCAGTATATATACAACGAGGGCGAGCTCTTTGTAAAAATATTATCCCTTCCATTCTCATTTGCATACTAACAACCACTACCACCGGCCACTACAACCACCCACTAACCACCCAACCCTCCTGCATCCAAACTCTTTTTGACACCTTACACTATCGTCACCAACTCCACCAAACCACATCTACAAACACACACAATGGTCCAAATCTCACCACTATCGAAAATCATCACATTGTCGACCGTCCTGGCAACGGGCTTTCTGCTCATCATCCTGTCCTGTGCATTGTGGAACAACTGGCTGCCATTGATTGTCGTGGCGGTCTTCTGTCTAGCCCCTGCACCCAACGCCATCTGCCAGAGCTGGGCAGGCCAGGACGACTTTATGAGCGAGAGTAGCAGCACCGTGATCGACTTTGGCCGGTTCTCGACCGGCTTCATGGTCGTTTCTGGTCTTTCCATCCCCGTCATGCTTGCACACAACTCCATCATCAACACCGCGGCCATGTGGATGTCGCTGTCCGGCGGTCTTCTCATCTACGCCACCATCATCACCTTTGGCGCCTTCTTCTACGAGCCCGAGGAGTTTTAGAGCATATTTATAGCATGACATTGAATGATTTATGACACGAGAATTTGTAGGCGATTGTAGAGAGAGAACAGTAATGATTGTACATACATACCGGTAGGTCAATTGAGCAATTGAGTCATCACATACAAGTGTACGGTGTCTGCTGAAATATCATACACCCTCTGACTGTCTCACCATTTGATCTATCATGTGAAGACTGAAGCAATAACCATTCTCACCGTCTCACCATTGCATGTCTCATTTCTATACCGTAGCATGCTTCTTGCTGCCCCGCAATCTACTCTATGCTCGATCGTTCTAGAACATGCCACAGGGCTGAAAGCTACCAGTCTCGTATCCGCCTACACTAAGCTGCAACCGTCTCCAACCAAGACCAGAGAGGTGGTCCGATTGCTGCCGTTGTCGAGAGTCTAACTCTTGTCTTTCCACAGCAAACACCCAATCCCCGATGCCCATTGACCCAGCTCTATGCACACCCGCCTTATCCAGTCATGCAGGCGGTGGCGAAGTATAACCCATATATAGAGTGGCCGCACCAAGTAATCTGACCAGTACAATTGAGTAATCAGTACCAAGAATAAACAATGGGAAAAGACGACGACGACAAGAAGGGATTCCTCGGCTCTCTGTGGAGCAACGACGACAAGCCCGGCCGATCGGACCACCAGTCCATTGACGACTTCTTCGAGCAGTGCAAGAAGCACCTGGACCAGATCCACAGCCACACCACCTCCGTGGCTGACTACACCAAGGACCTGGCCAACCAGATTCCCGATCTCAGCGCCGAGTGGGAGAAGGCCAAGGACACCGACTGGACCGGCTGGCTCAAGCGACTGCCTCCCTGGAACGACAAGCAGCTGTCCCACGACATTCAGGAAATGGGTCCTGGCACTGGAGATCTGTGGTCCACCATTCTGACCACTCTCAACAACCGAGACAATGCATACAAGGACCTCATTCCCCAGACGCCCGTTTTGGCTCGATACTTTAACGGCTACCGAGTTCTGGATCGACTGGTCAACACCAACCCCAACCTGGCTGGAGCCATTCCTACCAAGGAGATGAACGAGGAGTGTGCCGATGTCGGCGGAACCGGTGCCTGGGACGTGGGTGGAGTCTGGCGATGTCTGTTCATGAAGAAGCAGGACCCCCAGCACAGCCAGAACGAGAAGATGTTCCTCAAGTACGACGACTTCATCGACTGGCGAAAGCAGATGATCGACCAGATCCGAGAGAAGGAGGTGGCCTCCGACAAGGAGCGACGGGACAAGCTGCAGGCCGCCCGAAGCAAGTGGGAGGAGGACCGAAAGTCCAAGATGATCACCGAGAAGGAGGCCAAGGAGCAGGGTCTCCAGGTGACTCGACACTCTCACCAGACTGAAATGTACTACGACCATGCCAGCCGAGAGTGGGTCAAGCAGGACACCATTCGAAAGTTCTACAACAACGGCACCGAGTCCGAGATTGTCAAGGAGTCTCGAGACCCCGTCGGCAAGTAAACAGCCGGATTTTAGTAAATAGTTGTGTCTCAATGGTCCCCGTTGAGACGCCTTATATATAGCAATTTATTCTCATACTGAATTGAGGCAAATTAGGTTTGTTATCTTATCGTGCTTGGTGGTGCTAGTGAAACGAGTACAAGTGCGTCAAAACGGAATAATTAGATGAGATATTGTGAATATCGGATGAAGTCAAGAGAAGACGTGACTTTGACCACGTGACTTTTTCCAACACCAAAACGAGACATGCTGAAATTTCACCCACTCATCATATATACACTCTCAATAGCTCATGCAATACAGGTCGATCTTAAGTGATCATGCGTGGTCACATTTCTCAGAAAAGTGGCAAATCCGTTCACCTACTCTTTTTCGCGACATTCAAATCCCAAATTCATTCTTATATACATGCTTAGCCCCCTTATTCATCGTCCTCATCCTCCTCCTGCTCAGCAAGCTTTCGAGCAGCAGCAAGATCAATCTTCATATTGTAATGCTGGTTTCGTTTCTTGAGAAACTCTTCATGCTGGGCCTTATCCTCCTCTCGCATCTGTTCTCGCTCGTCGATTTCGTCCTCGTCATCATCGTCCTCCACAGAGGGATCCTTGATGATTCGTTCCTTCTCCAGAGTTCCATCCTCGTCAAACTCGGGCTCTCCTAGCGAGAATCCCGTGGCCTCCTCGTCGTCCTCGGCGTAATACTCATTGTCTCCAAGAGTACCAGCATACGGAGTCTTGGGCTCGTCAATCTTCATATATGTTCCCTTATCCTGCTCATGAAGGTAGATGCCAGCTTCGTCCCACGTAATGTCACTGGGCTGTCCTCCATTGGGTCCATTGGGGTTAGGAGGGAACTCCGCAGTGCCCGAGGAGGCCTCATCAACTCGGACCTTGCCTGTGCTAGCTCGTCTGATTTTCTCAGAGTTCTGGCTATACAGCTGAGCGTTGGCTCGAGTGTTTTCCAGGACCTGCTGTCGGTCAATCTCAGGGTTAGGAGCAGTCTCCGTCTCCGGCGTCTTGTGTTTCAGAATTCCCTTGACCATTGTGTGTGTGAGGGTGTGTGATTGGCAGTGTCGAAAGGTGGTGTGAGATGTATGTATAAGTCAACTGATATGTCAACTGGGTTCGCTGCGGAATGCTTTCCAACAAGGCATCAATAAAGGTTTGGAGGTTAGGGTGGAAGGATACGAGCTGGATTTGGGGGAGAAAAAGTGAATAAGAAACTGCAGTCGAATAGGGTAGGGGCGGGTGTTGAGGGCAGATTAAGCCTTTGGTGGTGTCAATATTTAGAGATTCCAATGAAATCTAGCACCTTAGTACGAATCCTTCTTGCTCTCATCCTTCCACTCTCTTCGGAAATACTGGCTACCTCTGTCATGCACTCTGAAGTCATTCAGCTTATCGGGAAGTCTAGTTGTCGTACTCGTTTGAAAATATGTAGAATGACGCGGCAAGAAGAGCGAAAACAGCGAAACCAACGTGACGGTTGGACGGTTTCAAACAGGGCGTTCAGTTCTAGATTAAAGGTTGTGGTATTCTATGGCACCAAGGAGTGGAAGATGTACAGTAAGGCGTCCAGCAACTACAACAGCACAGCAGTAAATGATGGCAGGTGGAAAATGGAAATCAACATCTGATTTCTGACACTGACTCGCTTCACGTACACACACTCACACGCTCAATACACCTCTCACGCCCTTCACCCCTCTTAATCCCTCGAAGAGCAACCAAGACGTATGTATATCACGGTTAAGCATAGACATCGCATGGGAGCTGCATGGAGCAATCGATATCTGAAATAGTTTGGACCACGGGTGTCAGACTACTAATATAAGCTGGCTAGGCTCCTGTCTTCCCCTCTTTGACTCAATTGCACCCGTACAACATGTCTCTCTTTTCCCTTGCCAAGAAAACCGCCGTTATCACCGGAGGAAGTGGAGGTCTCGGAATCGCAGCTGCCAAGCAGCTTCTTCGAGCTGGTGCCTCTGTTGCGCTGGTTGACAACAACCTGCCTCGAATCCAGCCTGCCGCCGAGCAGCTTCTTGAGTGGTACAAGACCGCCAACGAGGCCCACCACAACGTCAGACCTACCCCGATCTACGCCTCTCCTACAGGAACTCACAAGGAAGGAGGAGATTCGGCGACTACCAATGGCCTGAATGAACACAACCCCCACGATATCACTAAGCCTGATATTTCTCTGGACGCTTCTGCGGACTCCAGTGGCTCTGCTGTGGCTCAGGACGCTGCACGAGCTCACGAAGCTGCCGGAAATCCTCCTGGAAAGGGCAAGAACTTCCCCCAGCAGCGAATCTCCGCCTGGGCCTGTGATGTTTCTGACGTCCACCAGGTCTCCGATACTGTCAAGGCTATTCGAGAGCACCACAAGTCTCCTCTGGACATTCTGGTCAACTGTGCGGGTTTCTGCGAGAACATGACCGCATTCGACTACCCCAACCCCCAGGTCAAGCGACTGCTGGACGTCAACCTCATGGGCTCGTACAACTTTGCTACCGAGGTGGCCAAGTCGCTGGTTCTGGATGAGTCTCCCGGTTCTCTGATCCTGGTGGCTTCCATGAGTGGAACTATTGTTAACGATCCCCAGCCCCAGACTCCCTACAACATGTCCAAGGCTGGAGTGATCCACATGGCCAAGTCTCTGGCTGCCGAGTGGGCTCAGTACAACATCCGAGTCAACACTCTGTCTCCCGGCTACATTCTGACTCCCCTTACCCGTCATATCATTGAGACTAACGGCGAGCTGCGAAACGACTGGGAGGGACGAATTCCTTTCAGACGAATGGCCGAGCCCGAGGAGTTTGGAGGTCCCATTGTGTTCATGGCCTCCGACGCTTCCTCTTACATGACTGGTCACGATCTGATTGTTGATGGTGGTTACACCATTTGGTAGATGGTATTAAAACATAGACAATGAATTGACAAAACACCGAATCTTTGAGATTATATATTGTAGTCCTATGATCTTCAGGTACTTGTAGAGTGCTTGGTTGAAAGCTGTCACACGTCAAACCTCCAACATGCCAAATGTGGAAACAGAGGTAACAATAGTCACACCTGTAGGATAGTTGTAATGTAATACACAAACTACATTCGCTCACTCCTTGATATTCTTTCCTTTTAATTATTATTCACTAAAGAATCCATGTCTAACTATGGGCTGATCCCTGCGGCTACCACTGATTCTCCTAGTATACATTATTTTTACATCGCGGTAGATGTCAATGTCTGTATCAAACTCTACCTAAGGGGTTGTTGACTAGCAAACAGATAGGCGGATAGCTTAGTACGGTTGGTACGGTTGGTACGCTTAGTACACCTTCTTCTTCTCGTCGATGGAGATCTTTCCGGCTCCGGTGTTGACGACCAGCAGCAGACCGCCAATGATGGACAGGGTCTGGAAGTGCTCGTACTTGAGGTAGTCTCGCACGGGAGAAGAGGCGGGGAAGGCCCAGTAGGAGTTGGCGGTGATGTTGAAGATGAAGAGGATGATGCACAGGAGGAAGGCGGAGACTCGGGCCTTGAAGCCAATGACGACCATGGAGCAGGCAGCAATGCCGACAATGGACACCAGCACTCGCGACAGGGTCCAGGTCATGTTGAGGATGAAGGAGGTGAACATGACCACGAGCAGAATTCGGCCGGCCAGCAGAACGTACTTGGATCGGTCCTTATCGTCAATGGAGGGCAGGCCGGGGAGACCTCGCTTGGACTTGTCCTTGACAAAGGCGTCGTTCAGGGCAATGAAGAGACCGCCAATGACGGACAGGTTTCGCAGAATGAAGCCAAAGTCGAAGATGAGGCCGTAGGCCAGGGCCTGGGTGATGATGACACCGACCAGCAGACCGCATCCCACCTCAATTCGCTTCTTGGCGGTGACCATGAAGGATCCGGCAATCATGGCGACCACGTTGAGCAGCAGAAAGATGACGGTGATGAACTTGGGAATGTGCTTGAAGTTGGTGATGTAGTAGACCTGGTCGGACCACTGTGTGAGGATTCGCAGCGCGTCTTCCAGGAAGGTCACGACAATGAGGAATCGGCCCAGGGTGGGCAGGTGGGGCTTGACGGGGCCCGAGTACTTGTCCAGAAAGACCTCAATCTTCTGGGTCACGGCCTTGACCTTGTCGGCAAAGTCGCCCTCTGTGATTGTGGATTTGAGGTTGAAGTCCCGGTTCTGAGAGTAGGACGAAAACTGCTGGCCCTGGGGAGCAGCAAATTGCGGGGCGTCGCTCTGGACGGGTATCTGGTGGTATTTGGCGGTGCCTCGGATCGACATTATGAGACGTGTGGCGTGTGGGGGAGGAGAAGAGTGGACCACGTAGTAAAGGTTGAAATATGTATGTGGTTTGGAGCAGTGTATGCCAGGTGGTCTTTCGAGAGTTTGTTCAGATCAGCATGCCCACTTCGCTGCAGTAGCCAAAAGTAGCCAAAAACAGCCCTGTGGAATGCGAAAGGTGGCAGTTGGAGTTTTGGCGGGCCGAAACTGCGGTCGGATACGCTCTGCTATTAATTCATTACCCCCTACGGTAAATTGTATGGTTTCATTTCGTCCCCATACATTATCCTGGACTTTCCAAGACCCTGTTTTAGGTCATCTCAGTCTTAGTTAGATACACGTCATGCGGCAAGATTGGTGGGGTATATTGCTGGTACCTGGCTCACTTAGTGAGTAGGTCTGGTCTACGATACTACCGATGTTAGGCTACTTGTACAATTCGGCAGTTATTTTGATGCTGTATGTGTACCGGCACTCGTATTGAAATTCATCCGCGTCACCTCGCTTCCACCGCCTTAATACCCCAGATCGTCCTTTCTCAGTTTCCACACCGGCTCAGTTTCTCCAGCAGTTAACATATGGCTCAGGTTTCACTGGAACACGTCCCAAAACCTTTTTTGCCTGGGTCAAACAATGACGTGGCATCAGACGAAAGAAAGCCTTCCTTTCAGGTGGCTGCAGGGCATGCACATTGGAGGTGTGAAGCTTGGGGTAATCAGCAGATGAGGGTATGATGAGTTATCGAGTGATACGAGTTCAATTGCGAGTGCAGGGTCAGGAGGGTGTCCGCTTCCACTGTAGTCTGTATGACGTGTATCTTTTGGTGTGTACAATACAATGCGTATACCTGTACACCCCTCTTACTCATCTACCACTGAATTCACATTCTTATCTCATCAGCCTCTAGATCCAACAATTTCGCGAACGGTCTTCTTTGGCACTTGCAATTAGTGCACCTTTGTACTCCACCACAACTGAAAAACTAATTAGTTACTTGTACCGATTACCTACAGCACATCCGATCGTACCCTTCATTTTCACACTCATTTCCCCCTCCATTGTTTTGGTGTACATCGAACCTAAGACTAAATCCGATGCACGCGAATCTCCAGGGAAGAAGTGAGGGCTTGCCAAAGAGGCTAGAGAAGAGGTGTGAGGAGACAGACAAGACTAGTAGACAAAGAGCGGGGCAGCCGGTGTTAATATCATCTCATATCCCATTCAAATCCATCCATATATCCATAAATATGCTTCCCCCTCTCTCATCTCACATACCCCCCCGTTGCATTAATGTTATGTACGTTTTACCAAAGCCACGTGACCCGTGCACCCAAGTGTTACCCTCCCTGACTCTGATGATGATTTGGCCTTTTTCGTCCCACAACCAACACAAACTCCTTTCTGGACTAATTGCAGCACTCAACCCAGACAGTCTTATCTATTCGATTTTGAATAATCAAGACTTTGTCATTAACTTATTGCATTTTATCGATTGCGTGAACTAGAGTGAGTATCTCTCGACGATGGATGGGCCTCGAAACAGGCCGAAATCTCTTTTCTCCAACTAGGGGTGTTTTTGTGGACCACAACACGACCGGCGTGACAACAACGCCATCGACCATCAGCAGACCCGATCAACCAGCTCCCATCAAGCCGACGCCCGAGGCACACACGTGTGTCCTTTTTTCACGCCGCTTTCACCCCCTTCATCACAACGCCACCGTGACAAAAACGACACGTTTATCTTATGGCTATGCACATGCGTATCATCATGTATGATAGGGTACCCACAACAGGGGGGAAGTGGTGGATGCAATCCAACGCCTGGAGGGGCAATCACCATGACAGATGGACGGGCGATCGTATGCCGACACGTCATCGGACCGCTGCTGTCTTTGGCTCGCGTGGCTCCCTTTATTTTTCAGCGTTTTGTGTTGCATGGGGGGCTGTTGTGTGTCAAGTCGTCGCGTCACCCTTAGACTTTTCGAGAAGAAATTTTCAACCTTCTACAACTACACACACATACTAACAACAAGATGGGTCTTTACGTTTCCAAGCTCTTCCAGAGCCTTATCGGCAAGAAGGAGATGCGAATCCTGATGGTTGGTCTTGATGCCGCCGGAAAGACCACCATCCTTTACAAGCTCAAGCTCGGTGAGATTGTCACCACCATCCCCACAATTGGTTTCAACGTGGAGACTGTCGAATACAAGAACGTCACTTTCACAGTTTGGGATATCGGTGGACAGGACCGAATCCGACCTCTCTGGCGATACTACTACCAGAACACCCAGGGTGTCATCTACGTGGTCGACTCTAACGATCGAGATCGAATCCCCGATGCCCGAGAAGAGCTGCAGCGACTGCTCAACGACGACGAGCTGCGAGACGCCCTTCTCCTTGTCTTTGCCAACAAGCAGGATCTGCCCAACGCCATGGATGCTGCCGAGATCACTGAGAAGCTTGGTCTGTCTTCATTAAGACAACGACCCTGGTACATCCAGGCTACTTGTGCCACCTCCGGTGACGGTATCTACGAGGGTCTTGAGTGGTTGGTCACCAACCTCAAGAACACTCCTTAAGAGCCCTGTTTAAGTAACTGTAGTTAATACTGTATCGGTAGTATCTGGATTCGACAAGCTCAGGTGGAGCTTTATATTAAGGAATGTCATTCTATGAAGTAAACAGTAGTGAGAAAAAGCACCGTACGAGTAGAACGCGTAGAGCAGATGGTGTTTCCTCCTTTTGTCCACTCGCAACGTCCACCTTTGCGACGCATTGTTATCTTATCGTATTACTGGTAAGATGCCAGCTGGCCTATTTGATGTCTTCTTTGCGGTAATTAAACGCTCTGCAGCGCGGTGTCAGCCCGGATATTGGCAGCTCCGGTGGCATACGAGATTGCCGATTCGTTTGATCATATTAAAAAACACACTTGTATTGATTTCCTTTGGAATTTGTTTTTACCGTGAAATTTTCATTCTCAGCAAGGGGCTTAAAATAGCACCACACTCAATTACCCAATTGAGTCTCACCCTCGTACCGAGAGGTGTGAATTTGACGGAGTTAGCCCGGGAATTTACGTGTAGCTGCTTTTCCTTGACTAATGACGACTAGCGCATAAAATGGAGTTATTACGGGGTGTTTACGGCTTCTGAAGGAGGTGGTTTTGAACAGTCGTGTTGTATCTTGTTCTTGCTGTGTGCCGTTCATTGCACTGCCATCTTTAAGAACGTGTTCATAGCAGCAGATGAGAGGAGATGAGCGACGAGAGGTTATCAGTGGGGTATACGAGTGATGAGTATTAGTCTGAGTCCTTAGAGGAAATGGAAGGGAAATCGGTCAATGTAATTGCCTAGTGCGCTGAGTTATTTCTTGCTATTTCTTACTGTTTTTGTACCGAATATTATCATTTTTGTTCAGGTCATCTGTTCCTTTTTTTCATTGTCTGGAAAACCGCTCGTTAATGAAGTTCATCAAGTGCAGCGGAACATGAGGTTTACGACGCCTACTTGGCATATATGAAACTGGGGTAATAGGGGTACCAGGGGTAAATCAGTATAGCAAAATGATACAACAACTGCAATTGACCCCAGTAGTTGCTTTTACCTCCTAAAATACGACACTCTCTTGCAATAGTCACCGCTCTAATAGTTGCAACCAGCCACTCTCACCTCCTAAAGTTACCCTACCGGCAATACTGACATGCAGCTAATCGCTCACTAACAGACACTATCGGTGCCACATCATGAGTGCTCAAGGCAAGCTGGAGGAGTGGGAAATCAACAAGTACTGGGACATTTTCTCAGGGCTCAACCCCGTCAACAATGTGCTCACCGGCGACCAGGTTTCGCCGGTGCTGAAAAACTCCAATCTCTCCGAAGACAAGCTGGCCAAGATTTGGGATCTGGCCGACGTGGACAGCGATGGATGTCTGGATTTCGAGGAGTTTTGCATCACGATGCGCCTGATTTTTGACCTGCTCAACAACAACATCAACGACGTGCCCTCCACGTTGCCCCAATGGCTGGTTCCGCAGTCCAAGGCCCATTTAATAGAGGCCAACAATGCCATCTCCCAGCCCCACACCAAGCTGGACGATAGCGACGACGAGGACCTGGAGAACCTGGGTCTATCCACAGATTTCGATTGGTACATTTCGCCTGCCGATCGAGATTCGTACTCGGCCATTTTCACAGCCAATTGCGACAGACATGGCCGAGTGTCTTACGATGCTCTGACCGAGCTGTACCAGACCCTCAGCCGAGTGCCTGAGGGAGATATCGCCATGGCCTGGAACCTGGTCAATCCCAAGTCCGACGAGCGAATCGAAAAGGAGCAGTGTCTCGTCTTTCTACATATGCTCAACTATCGAGAAAAGGGCGTCCGTATCCCCCGAGGCGTTCCTGCGTCTCTACGAGCCACGTTTGAGAAGGCCACCCCCGAGTTTAGCATAAACTCCAGCCAGGCCGAGCTGAAACCCCAGAAGAGCAGTGCTCCTCCCTCCAAGAAGGAAGCATTTGCCAACGGATACCTTCAGAAACTCGGCATTGGAGGAGGCTCGTACTCGACCTCGGGCACGGACTTTTCGGCCACCAAGGACACCGACTGGGAGGAGGTGCGGCTGAAGCGGGAACTGACGGATCTCGAAAACCTGGTGGAAAAGGCCGAGCGAGCGGCCGCCGACTCAAAACAGCACGGCAACTCGTACTCCACGTCGCACACTGCATTAATCAAACGAGAGCTGGAGCAGCTGCTTGATTACAAGGAGGAACAGCTGCGCAAGGCCAAGAGCGGCGCACCCGCGTCGGTGGGGGAGACCAACCTCAAGGAGAGCGAGGAGGAGGTCAGTCTGCTCGAGCAGCAGGTGAACGAGCTGGAGGTCCACCAGCAGCGCAAGCAGCAGGAGCTTGACCAGCTGGAGGCCGAGCTGGCGTCTTTGAGAAAGTAAGCCAACATGGGGGGAGAGCAAGAGTAACCAGGGGCACCGCAGTTTAGACAGGTGGCGCACCTCTGAGCTGTATATTTAATGACAAATTTGACGAGCCGAAGTGTAGAGAGTGAGCAGGGGGAGATGGTTGGGTCTTTGAGACTCAATTGAAGGGAGTAGTGCTCTGGGAGGGTGTTACGTGACTGCTCCTCTTGTATCATCAATTGAGTGTTGCATTATGTCAGCACTCGAATGATCCAGATACAGCTCAATTGACAGGTGATTGACGTCTGATGACAGAACAATGTCTTAAAACTGTCTAGGAGTGACATGCTCTACTACAAGTGGGCCTTGAACTAACCATAAAGTGTTCCAATGTCAGTCTTTAGATATGTATTCAATGTACAAGTAGACCACTCAAGGACAGTGTGAACTGATACTTGCCTGTTATGATTTGCCTGACTACTTGTATTATCACAGAGTTATGTGCGCGGAAGTCCTCAATATCTATGCTTTCAGGTTGAAGTGCCTCTATCTTTAACTTGAGCTTCAATAAGTTGGACCTGCTCTTAGGGTCATCGAGGTTTCCATAGTAATGGTAAGCTTGAAAGTCTTACAGGTACAGTACTACAGTGAAGGTGAAATTGATGTTGTAGATAGTGAAACAGTGGCTTATTTCAGGCAATCATCTCAACAACATTGGTGTCAAACACAAACATCTTCACCATGAGATCATCGTTGTATCAAGCTTCTACAATGGAGATGTCAGTGATACAAGTAGTAAGAGCAACTACAGTGAGAATAACAGCTCAATGACCACAATTGGAGCATAGAGCCCATTAAATACGTAATCGCAAGCTTCATTTTTTATATTTGAAACATTAGTAGTCACAGTACCCACTCGTAATTAGCAGAATTCACTCAATTGTATACAGACGTCTTACTCAGCAGAAACATACTAAAAGAACACTTCCAGAGGTCATTGCATCAATTCCTCGGGCAATTCCACACTTCCCAATCATGTCATCATTTCCCCCACTCCAGTTTCCCACCCCCTACACTGTTCCTTCCTTCTACACCTCCACTACTCCTTCACGCTCCTACACTATTCACATCTGGTCTATTTCAACTTGTCATTTATGCATCTACTTCTTGTCAGCCTCCTTCTCCTCGGGCTTGGGGGTGGGGAGCTTGAAAGAGTCGGGTCGGTCGTCTCGACCGGGTCCAACGGGCTCCCAAGCGGTGGAGCCGGCAGAGAAGTTTCGGAACGCCTGGGTCAGCTCCAGAGGCTCGTAGACCACTCGTCGCTTCTCCTCGTCCCATCGGACCTCGGTGTATCCGGTGAGAGGGAAGTCCTTTCGCAGGGGGTGGCCCTCGAAGCCGTAGTCGGTCATGATTCGTCGCAGATCAGGGTGGCCCTCGAAGAAGACTCCGTACATGTCGTAGGCCTCTCGCTCGAACCAGTTGGCGCCCTCGTACAGGCACGTGATACTGGGCACGGGAGTCACCTCGGTAGCGTATGTCTTGAGTCGGATTCGCGAGTTGTGTCGAACAGACAGAAAGTTGTAGACCACCTCGAATCGGTTTTCTCGAGAGGGGTAGTCCACGGCGGTGATGTCGATGATGGACTTGTACTGGGTGGAGGCGTGGTCTCGCAGGAAGGTGGCCACGGGGATGACGGCCGATGGTGCAACGTGCAGAGTCAGCTCGTCCTTCCACACGGAAAAGCCCTGGATGTACTTGGGCAGCGCAGCCATGATGTATTTGGCGTACTGGTGGAGATCCGACACGTGCTGGAGGTACCGGTCTGCGGGGTTGACGATGGGCTCGAAGACCTCGTCGACATGGACCTTGGGCTCCAGACGGATGTCCTTGATGTTTTCCCACGAGGGAGCGGCCTGAGCGGCTCGAGCGGAGCTGACAAACGAGGCACGGGCACCTGCGACGGCGGGCCGCACGCCCTTGCTGCCGAGTCGGGCGAATCGAGAGAGCATTGTGTTAGTTTCGGGGTGTGGTGGTGTCTATCTCACGACGGCTCCTGCGTATCCAA
Source organism: Yarrowia keelungensis (assembly GCA_001600195.1). Taxonomy (NCBI): domain Eukaryota; kingdom Fungi; phylum Ascomycota; class Dipodascomycetes; order Dipodascales; genus Yarrowia; species Yarrowia keelungensis. The sequence goes on along the minus strand of BCJD01000013.1, from coordinate 318,901 downwards.
GTCTTGTTAGCTTTTGCAGCTTGGTGGTGAGTTGGGTTTGACAATTGAATTTTGGCAAGTTTGATTGGGCGAGAGGTGGGAGGAATGGGAGGTAGCTTCACGTGACTGGGAAAATACGGAGGGTGGATATATGGGGGAGGAGATGTGGTGGAGAAAATGTGAGAAATGATGTGTATTAATTGGGATGGGTTTAGTATATTTACGGCTTTTCCAGTTTGATTTGGGTGCTCACATCCCCATTTGTAACGACCTATTTCCTCTGTTATTCTATGAGAGCTTCTAACGTTCTGATGCTGAAGTCCCAACCGTGGTTTCCTAGTCCAAGTTAATAACCTTCCATAAATTGGCTTACTCAGCTTTATGTAGTCGTCCCACCTACACCAAAATGTGAACTTACCCGGCACTAAATACACTCTCACTTGGCGATATACTCTTGCAACACCACACTACACAGACGCCACTGATCTGATCAGACAGATAAGAGCAAGAACCACATTACCACAGAGAGCATCAAATCACACAACATGGCATTCCAAGCAGACTCTTTCATCTCCGATGAGGAAGAAGAGGTGTGTCCTCTTTGCGTCGAAGAGATGGATATCAGTGACCGAAACTTCAAGCCCTGTCCGTGCGGCTACCAGATCTGTCAGTTCTGTTACAACAACATCCGGCAGAATCCCCAGCTAAACGGTCGGTGTCCCGGTTGCCGAAGACCCTACGACGACGAGAGTGTCGAGTACAAGGTCATCTCGCCCGAGGAGTGGAAAAAGCATCATGTCAAGCAGACCAAGCAGGAGCGGGAGAGAAAGCAAAAGGAGCGGGAAAAGAAGGAGATGGAGCAGAGCTCGCGCAAGCATCTGTCCGGCATGCGGGTCATCCAGAAGAACCTGGTCTATGTCATTGGTCTCAACCCAGACATACCCACCGAAGATCTCCACAACACTCTTCGAGGCGAGCAGTTCTTTGGACAGTATGGCCGTATCCAGAAGATTGTCATCAACCGACGCAACAACGTCAACGGCACTCCTGGTCTCGGCGTCTACGTCACCTTTGCTAAGAAGGAGGACGCCGCACGATGCATCGCCGCCGTGGACGGCTCCATGAACGACGGCAAGTACCTGAGGGCAGCGTACGGCACCACAAAGTACTGCTCGTCATACCTGCGGGGCCAGCCCTGCCCCAACCCCAATTGCATGTTCCTGCACGAACCCGGGGAGGAGGCAGACTCGTACACCCGGCAGGATCTCTCCACAATCCAGCATGCTGCCCGTCAGGGCATCCAGAAGCAGCAGCGACAGCAGCAGCAGCAGCAGCGATACGGCGACTTCCAGCAGCACTCGCAGCCTAGCCCTGTGCAGCCCAACACTCCTCTTAGACACCAGAGTGGACACGCTGCCGTGGCTCAGCATGCTACTGAAGACATTCACGGAAACGCTCTGCCTGCCACTGCTTCGTGGGCCAAACAGAGCCCCACCACCCCGGCTGGCAAGCTGCATACTCCCGCCCAGCCCTCGCCTGTGAAGCCTGCTCCAGTAGAGCCTGCGGTCAACTACCCCATGCCCGATCCCGATCCCAAGCGTCAGATGGACTTCACGCTGCCCTTGTTCAAGAACACGCTCAAGTCGCTGTCCAAGAACAAGTTTGACTTTGTCTTCAGCTCGGCCATTCTCAAGTCGCTGGATCTCGACGAGGACAAGAACTCGCTACCGTCGCTGTTTGCCTTCTCCAAGGGCAACATCATGGACCCCGCAAAGCACGAGTCGACCGAGTTCCTGGAGGGCCAGTTCACGCCCTTTGCCATCTTCTCGGGAGGCAAGGCTGCAGCTCTCCCTCTGGCTTCTGACGAGACTCAGAGCTTCCAACAATTGATGAAGGGAGGCCCCACCGACAAAGTGCCCGACCAGGCCGCAACCCCTCCCCCTGGCCTCATGGGCGACAGCAACCAGAAACAGCATCACAGCCAGGAGCTGCTGGCGCATCTAATGAACGGCGGCAAGAAAGGTGAGAACTAAGATCTTTTGATTTTGAACATTGTTAAAACTCAGGATAAACCCCCTACAGCGGCCCAACAATTTGATTTTATGTATGTTGACCATGTAGACAAAATGCAGTTTGATGAAATTCAAAGGCCGCGCTGTGTGATTGCATTGCATGTGGAGCCTGAGCGTAGATAATAACACCCATAGAGTACACCGACTAACACAGCAACTACTAGAACCCGCGCCCATAATGTAAGATCTGTGCTGGCCGCAGGCTACGAGGATTCCAGCTTGAGTCCCGTCTTGTCACCTCCTGGCATGTCTTCTGAGCTTCCTGTGGACTACAGAAGCCCAGAAGAGACTCTGAGAGCTCTCAGCGAGGGTCCCATGACTCTGACGAGAGAGTTCAACCCCGACGTGATTGAGGAAGCAGGAAGCAGCAGCTCTCTTCCGTTTGGACCTCCTCCTGGATTGAGTGCTCCTCCTGGACTCAGTGCTACTCCCGGTCCTCCTCCTGGACTTGCAGGACCACCTGGACTGTCTGGACCCCCAGGTCTGTCTGGTCCTCGACCCGAAACCTCAGCTTACAATGCTCTCGAGGTTGAAGGCTTTGACAAGTCTCCTCTGGAAGTCAACCGACCTGCCATTGTTCGGCCTGAGCCTTTCCATGCTCACGTTTCCATGACTCCCGGTGTTGGTTTCGACGACTCTGGAATCTACAGTGAAGGCGACGAAGTTGACGACAACGAACACGACTCTGCTCTCAACCGAGCTGTTGGTCCTCCCCAGGATGACGATAACGACACCGTTGCCGATGATCTGCGATCCGTCACCAGTGGAGGAGTTCCTAGCGAGATTGATTTTGCTGGCAGTCGACCTGCCACGCCTGATCTGGACCTTCCTGAGCCTCCTCGAATTCTGTCGTCCGAGCACATTTCTGTTCTGTCCAAGAATGAGAAGCGAAAGTACAGAAACTCGCTGAAGGCTTACGAGAGAGAGAAGAGGCTCGCTATCAAGAACTACAAGAAGGAGCAGGAGGATGCCGAGCGAGCTGAACGAGCTGCTCTGACAACTATTGAGGAAGAGGAGGCTCAGGCTAAGAAGGTCCAGGCTCAAAAGGCATGTGAGGAGGTTGAAGATACTGCTGAGGAGCTGAAGAAGGCTCTTGAAGCTGCGGAGGCCGAGAAGAAGGCCAAGGAGGCTGCTGCTGAGGAGGAGGCTCGAGCTGAAAAGCAGCGTCTCAAGGAGGAGAAGCAGAAGATCAAGGAGGAGAAGGCCAGAGTCAAGGCTGAGAAGGCTCTCAAGCAGAAGGAGGAAAAGGAGAAGCGAGAAGCTGAGCGTCTCAAGCGTGCTGAAGAGCGTAAGGAGAAGGAACGACTCGAGAAGGAGAGACTCGAGAAGGAGAAGGCTGAGAAGGAGCAGCTTGAGAGGGCCGAGAAGGAACGGTACGAAAAGTCTCTTCAGGCGATGAAGAAGGAGAAGGCCGAAAAGGTGAAGAGAGAAAAGGCTGAGAAGGAGCGACTCGAGAAGGAGCGTCTCGAGAAACTGCGTGTGGAGAAGGCTGCCAAAGAAGCAGCAGCCGCAGCAGAGAAGGCAGCTTCTCCCAAGCCCATTGTGGCTCCTCAGCCCAAGCTCGCCTCCAACATGTCTACTTCTACATGGGACGAGGACGACAGCTCTTCTATTGACTACAACAAGCCCCGAAACAGCGGCGATGACTACAGGTACAACAGTTACAACAGTGGTAGCAGTCGACGAGGAGCTTCTGGACAGATTGGAGGTCATCTTGCCGACTACCTGGCCTCTCCTAGTCCCAAGCCTAGCACTCCTTCCGTTACCAGCACTCCTGAGCTTGAACCTGTAGTGAGTGCTACTAGTACCGCTAGCACTGCACGATCTCAAGTTCCTGCCGGTGCCTCTACTCAGTACACTGTTGGTGATCTTCTTCGGTCTATTGTCGAAGAGATGGATCTTGCCGAGCATCCTCTTTTCGATGTTCAGAACCCTCCTCTCTTTCATGAAACTACCGAGGAGGTCATGGCCGAGTGCCAGGAGCCTGTGTCTACTATCGCGGAGACTTATGCTGAAATACAGCAGCTTCAGCCCGCGTGTCCTGATTCTACGGAGTTTGTCTTTGAAGATATCGAGGAGTTCATTGCTGACCCTTCCGACTCTCTGCTTCACATGAGTAAGGAGATTGATGAAGATGTCTTCATTGACGATCTTGATCTCGAAGAAAGCGATGACGACCCCATGGCTAATCTTCCCGAGTTTGCCCGAGGTCTTATTGCCAAGCACGCTCAACTCATTGACCCCAAGTGGCAGGAGGTGGCTGTCCATATCGATGACCTGAACCAGGTGGACGACGAGGAGCTGCCGTATCGACAGAATCTTGCAGAGGAGGTCTTCCAGCTGCAAAACGAAGTCGACAAGTGCGTTTCTCGAAACCAGCGTCTAGTGTTCCGTCATACTGGTAAGCGTCTTGACGAAGAGGAGTAAGTAGCTATAGCTAATGTATATTTGATGATGCTGGCCAAGGTGTAGATTGACAATAAGAGGGGCGTTATTGATGGGCAAGGGTGTATACCGGCAATACGAGTATGCTATGGATGGATAAGACGATGCAAGGGATCTATGGCTATCATAACGGGTACGCACGTGTGTGCTATCATCTATCGGCCTGCTGAGACGTATACGTTCTCATCCACTAGCGAAAAGCAAATGCGGTGGCTGGACTTCAATATTGGCTGCCTTGTTGTGCTCTCGTACATGCGCACATTGTTGATATTGGTGATTTCGATGTCAATATGGCTGCCAAATCAATATATGTAGACGTTTGCTTTTCAAATGACTCTCCTGAGAGTGTAGCGTGCACTGTGCCTATGATGATTTGTTTTTCGACAGCTGTTTGCTTTTCGAGGCCTCTTGTCTTCTTCACCGTTTATTTTTCAGCATCTATTGAGTCGTTCCTGATAAACGGCTTTGGTATCAGGCCACGCTAGACCATAATGTCTTTGTCTGGGTCTCCAAACTTCCAATATATTCAAATTCTAAGACCCACATAGTGTAAGTACACACTGTATTTCCTTATTTCGCCTTGTCTCGTCGACCAGGGCCTTTTACCGATGATACGACTCTGATGGTTTCTTGTTTGGCTGCCACCCATATGTCCAGTTGAACGCACGCTGCCGGTGGTGCAGCTCTTAGTTAAGACACTGGGAGCGGGAGGGCCCTACCCTAAGTAATTTCTTTTCTGGGGCAACGTGCTATACCCGCAAGTCTATCGGCCGATTGGAAATCCGATTGCAGGGCGAATCGTATCTACTTACGGAGAAGAGCAGATAAAGCTCGAGGCTACGAATACAAAGAGAAACTGGCAACTCCAGGACGGTAAGTCGTCATTTCAACGATTAGCGGGGCCCACATATACTGTGCGGTCTAATGCACCTTCCGCAAGTCTATTGGCCTTGTTCTCCAAATCATATATCTCGGTTCGTTGCTTTTTGCACAGGGATCGACAGGACGGCCAAGAGCAGTGTAATTTAGGCGAGAACGGCACGTGGAACCGAAGAGAAGGGAGTATAGACGGGTGTGAAAAGAAAATCCGAACGCATCCCATGCTCACAAGACGTGATGTATGGAAGAGGAGGTTTTGGCACTCGCTTATGCACCAGGCACGAGGTACAGCTTCGGATATCAGGCAGCCAGGACTCAAGGACAAGAATATCGTTTAGACCGGTGCGATAGTTCAGCCATCGATAGTGTGTGGGTCCGGTACGAGGCGATAGTCCGTCTTCTTCCAGGTCCAATTTGGACCAAATTGGTAATCTTAGTGACGGGGACCGTGAGTTAGTAGCTATAGTCTAAGAGCCGGGCTCCGGGGATAACTGAATACGGGGTGTCAGAGGGACGAAAAGATTATCAATTCCACGGAGTGAGACGGGAAGAACTAGTAGACGGGTGCTCAATGGCAGAACAACGGTTTTCACAAGGACGGGATTCACAAGAACGGCATTGTATATCATCTTCAGTGCCTATCATTAGGCGGTTACGTGCGTGGTTGAAGCTAGTCCATGGCTTCTGCTCGTAAAAATGACAATACAATGACAGCAACGGTTGCAGGGCGTTAGGAGTGCCGCCGCAAGTCGCAAGGGTGGCCAGCTCTGGGATTGCCAGTATTGCCTACGATTGACAGATCTCCGCTTTCTAGATTTTCATGTCACCTTCCACAGTGAGACCTCGAGCCGAGTTACTTAGACCTCTATTACGTGGCCGTCGATCGCAGTGAGACAGCAGCGAGCTTCTCCAAGTAGAGGAATAGCGGGGATTAGGGTGGTCAACGAGCACGGCATCTCTCGCTTCCACTGTCTCTCTCTCCTCCACGATAGGCTTTGAACAGCAAGCAACCATACGAGTATGATAATAATGATAATAGTGTAATAATTGCGGGGAAGCCTGTTGGCTCGTGGAGAGCGACAGGGATGGGCATGTCAAAGAGACGAGCAATAGAGCGATCCACCCAATAACAGACATGTATGCCTGTGTCCCTCAAGCGCTCTTGTTCCAAAAGTAAGCTAGGAACGACTAACGCACAGGCATAACTACCCCTCCACACAACCGGCTCGCTATAGTGTCCATGTGAATGCCCATTTCCTCGGACAATCGGTCACTCACCGGGTCGCTCTCCCACTCTCTCTTTGACACCGTGGAGCTTACACGGAAAAAAAAGACAGCGATCTGGCAAGCTGCTTACCCGTTATAACTTTAGTCGTCGTACTTGCCAGCTCTTTGCATAGAGTCGGGCCATTGAGGTTAACCATGAGGGGGGTTACAGAGGGGTGGCGAGCTGGTTTCAGGAAATATTCGCGTCACGTGACTTCACAATACCTCGGTGCGGCCAAAAATGTCCACCTATACCTCTCCTTCATCTACCCCTCCGCTCAAACGGTTGGGTTGGTGGACTTTTTCACGTCAAAGTTGCACACTTTGAGCTTATGTCTCAGAAATTCAAAGGCTGTGCGGATGAGACTTTGGATTTTTTTTTGGGGCCAAAGTTACCCGGTTGCAAAGAGGGTATAGCCCTCATCGTCCAGAGCCCATCGAAAAAACCCTTGTAGGGTCGAGATTGGTGCGCCAAGGCGGGCCGTATGCTGCACCCAGCTGAACGGAGGTCTCTCCGGCTGCGGATTTAGTGCACGCTGAACATGGCTGTGTTATTTATAGCCCATCTAGTGGTTGACTAATTAGCCTGTAACAGGCACTTTTTGGCCAAGACTTTTGAAAGTGCCCACAATTTAGTCAGGTGAAAAAATCTCGGTGGGAGGAAAAAAAGAGCCTTGCCTTTGGTCTGTCTCTGTTGCCACTCGTAACACCGTTTAACACGACAAAAGACCTCTATATTCCGCTTCCCAGATGCCGCCTGCCGGCCCTGCAGACCCACCCTCTTTTCTCACGAGTAATCTTGAGAACGGAGAGCGGGAGAGAGGCAAGGAGAGAAGGAAGACAGCCTTGACGTTTGATTGCTCATCTCTAATAGAGGCGATTGATGGGATGAGTACGGGATATATGGCCAGTGGACGATAGAAACACACTCGCTCGAGAACCACGCTGTTACCCACTCACAGCCACTGTTTCACTATCCACAGTCCCAATTCAGTAACCACTTGTGCTCGATCTAGACTGGACCCAACCTTCTTGTACATGATGCACACGAAACGGTATTCCGCTCAAGTAGGCAAAAACTGAAGGGAGTTATTGAAGTTGGCAAATGGGGGTGGACAATTTTAGGTGGACAATTATGGCTCGGGGAATTAGTGGAATTACATCATCAAACGAGATTGCCCCTTAGGGGGCGCCGCTGCAGCTCGGCTAGCGACACACGCTAGACACCCGCGACTCTCGAAATCACGCCGAAATTCACACGCTTGTCTCTTTCATCGCTGTCTAAGACAAGGGCTTCGGCCTCAAGAGTTCCGCTTGAAAATCACCCCAAATAAGGTATTGGGTTTTGGATATAACTCTCGAGCTCTTGTTCACCGTCGTCCCAGTGCAGAAGGACTGCGGGAGCGAGGAAAAAGCGGTGGGACTTGGGTGAGACCGCTGTGGGAGAGTCGTAAAAGCAAAAGTAAAAAAAGAGAAAAAAGTCGAGAGACAAGAGAGAGCGAGGAAAAGTGAAAAAGCGACAATTGGAAGCGTAGAGAAGACGGTGGACACTCTCGGGGTGTGGCAACCCGAGGTCTCGTATTGTGGTCTCACCGGGGGTGAAGAGACACGTTGCCGTTTCAGACCCCTTCTTTTGCTTTGATGACCGTGGTTTTATTTGCTAGGCTTATTATGGTGTCAGTTTTCCGCTCTCATTTCGCCTATGGCTAATACGACAGAAGACTCCCCCATCTTACTGCGGTGTGTGTACTCCCCCCAACAAGATTAACTAACTTGAGAGAGATCCAACGGACCCATGCGTTTTGCGCCTTTGGGCCCTCTGGACCGTCCCAAAAGGGTCGGGTGCGCTTGGGTCCGTTGCCTTTCACTTTTGCCCTAGCCACTCGCTTGTTGCACCCTGTTGCTTAGCGTACTGAGATTATCTCCCGGATTTTGAGTTACCAATATTCAACCTCTTGATAATAACCATTAGAGTTTTGGATAGGGCCTTGGTGAAGAGTCTTATTAGCATTACCGAGCCCTCACCTTTCACCTCCAGGTGACACTTACTGAAGAGGTCCTAGACCCGTATATCCCTCTCGCCTTCAGTTCCGTGGCGCTCTCTTTCATCTCCACCGCCCTTCTCAACCCGCTACAATCCTTGCAACTCGACGATACCTTCTTTCTTTCTCAGATCACTGAGCACCACAAGGCCAACTACTCGACTAGGAACTCGACTACTCAAATCAGCCCCATAGTGGCAGCGATACGAATAAACCGACAAAATCGACACACCCACAAGGACCAAGAGACACAAACAGCACAGCACCACTACATATTCAGCCGCCTTTGTCACATACCCTCTCCAGTCCTCTGCCCATGACATCCACACCCCCAGATACTAGAAGCCGCAGTCGCAGCTTGTCCAACATGTTTCGGGCACGCAGTAACACTGTGGGAAACAGTTCGTCGACCTATGGAACCCCTCTGGAGCCTCTGGAGCCTCCCCGACTGTCCCGACAGCGGTCTCTACAGCTCAAACACAGCGACTCCATCCCCTCTCTTTCCAAGCATACCTTCCACAAACACACCCCCAGTGTAGTGGGAGGCACGGCAACGCCACCCAGATCGCCTGTGGCAAACGAGATGGAGTTCCGGCCCTTTGACGCCAAGCCAGAGTCGCTGCGATCGCCTGTGGACTCCATCCGATCGATCGACTCGCTTCGATCCTCGGGCGAGTTCAAACCCACCACCCAGGGTCCCCACAGAAGCATGCTGCTACACAACATCCCCCCGGTCACCAGCCATACTCCCCGAGTGACCCCCCGTTCGCATCCCACCACGCCGCAGTTGCAACCGTCTCCCAAGTTCCTGAGAGATACCAACAAGGCCGACACTGTGCCCGCCGTGCCTACCTACAGCGCAGTGCAGCCTCCCCGACAGGAACCGAGATCGGTGCTCGACCGTTCGTCGTCCTACAGCGCCGTGGACACCCGGGCCGCCGATAGATCGTCTTTTGCATCTTCGTCGATCTACCAGTCGCCCGTCCAGGCAGGTCCTCCCTCTTCGCTGCCCGAAGAGGTGGATGAGGCTCGTAACCTGTTACCTCCCCTCCCTACCCCTCAGGACTCGTCGTTCCCCAACTCTCCCAGCGACGACTACGGGTTCAACAAGGCTCCCGCTCCTACCTCTGTGGCTGCCTCGTTACCTGTGTCTCCTGCCCAGACTCGTCATGCATCCATCGAGTCGGCGTCTCTGGCGTCCGACTTTGACGAGCTGTCCATCGACCATCGTTCTGTCAACCGTCACAGATCCACCTCCATCCCCTCGTGGATCCAGAGATGTGACACCTACACCACCTACAACTCCGAGTCGTCGGACTACCACGACAACGACGGAGGAGACGGAGACAACGAGGACTTTGACGACGAGGACAACGACGAGGACGAGTCGGAAATCGACATGCAGGCCTTCTCCATGCACTCGGCCGCAGACTCCAACGATCTTTGGGAGTCTGGAGCCGAGAGCTGTCCTGCTGCTCCCGAGGTGCCCAGCATCAAGGAGCGACGGTCGTTCCGAAAGAAGCGGGGCCACAAGAAGCTGCACCTTCAGCTCAGCGGTCTCGGCTCGCCGTTCCTCAACGGCAGCTCCTCTACTTCTGTGAGCTCTGCTCCCGCAGCTGCCACAGAGTACGACGGAAGCAACAATGGCAACAATGTGGGTCTGGGCTTCACAATCTCCCCCAACTCGACTCCCCTCTCGTCTCTGTCGTCGTCCAAGCTGCTCAAAAACTTTGGCTCGACGCTTAAGCGAAAGGTGTCCAACACGCCCAAGCCCCCCAAACGGTCCCAGTCTGCCACCGCAGGTCTGGCGACCGTTCCCGACGTGCAGCCCCACAGCGAGCGGTCGTCCATCTCGTACTCCACGGCTCCCTCAGTCTGGGGCGGCCACGGAGACGACGACAACGACAAGGAGCTGAGTGACTACTTTGACAAGGCCATGGAGGTGATTGAGGCCGTCAAGCGAAAGAGATCGTCCCGAGGCAGCAAGAAGACGCAGCAGGGCCAAAAGATCCAGCAGCAGCAGCTTCTGCAGCAGCAGGGTTTCCAGGGCGCCTCTTTCAAGCAGTCCCACTCGCCTGACTCCGAGTCCCATGACGACTCGCTGTCGGAGTCCACCCACTCGCATTTCCGACGGCAGTACCGAGGTGACTACTTTGGCATTGAGGGAGCTGATGCTTCTTCTTCCAACCCCACCTCCGTCATGTCCACTCCCGCAGCTGTCTGTCCCGTCAACTCCACTGCATCGGCCCCTGGGGCCACCCCCTGCACTCCCTGCACACCCAACTCGCTGTCTGCTTTGCGAAAGGAGATCTACGATGGCGCTCCTACCAACGAGTACGCCGATCTGACGATTCGAAAGCACCACGCGTCTACCAGTCAGAGCTCCACAGAAGGCGAAGGCACCATGTCTCCTCGAATGGGCTCCTCCGTGTCTTCTACACACGATGGAGTGGCCACTGGTGAGGGAGGTATTCTTCCTTACGAGCTGGCTCCCACTGAGGAGGAGTGTTGCAACATGTCTTCCGATGAGATGACCTGTCGCATGATTGCCTCTCAGGAGCTGTTTGAGTCTACTCGAAAGCGTCTGGCCGAGTCTGGCTGGTACGATCAGAGTCAGATCGACGAGATCCAGAAGAATGGTCGACAGATCCATGATTCATGGAGAGCTCTGATTGACAAGCGACAGCAGCAGGAGAGAGCAGAAAAGGTGCAGGCTCAGGCACACGCCCAGAGCCAGCATCCCGGCGAGCAGCAGCAACAAGCAGCCCGCTAGTTATATTTATTTAGGTATAGAATGGATTTCATGATCATGAATGAGTGTACTTGTAGAGAGTGAGTGTAAGCTTATGAAGGGAATTAGAAAGAGTGACAGACAAGAGATGGTCTGATGTGTTGGAGATATCCAAGGAACTTGAAGACTTATTGGCCCAAAAGGAAGAATAGGGCATTTGGAGACAAGCTATTGGTGAACTACAAGTAGAGGAAACACTCAATGGCGGTAACGCCCATATCGCGGATTAAATTTTCATACTTCTTGGCTTAATACAGCAAGTAGTATTACAGAGAGTCAGACTATTGCTCTAGACGAGAATCTGTAAACATCTTTAGTCAAATACTCTACTTCGTAAAATTGTCTACTTACGAACAATGCTCCAGACGGTACATCTTCCATATCAAAGAGCTTTGTGGAGGTCGAGTGCCCACCCATCAGGTGCCAAAACACACAAAGAGTTCACCCGAGCAATATTCCAGTTCGTTAGCTTCTAATACCCAACAAGGGTTAGTGTCTGTAATCTTTGAACAAATATCACACTTAATGGTAGCCTTGAGCCGAGGGAAGGGTATGGAGATTATTACCATGACTCACCTTCATAGCAATATAACACGAAATACAGTCACTGTGATAGGAATTGAAGTTCGAAAAAGACTTCTATACGGATACGGGTATCAAAAATCGAACTAGCCAGCCCCCCACCTTTACTCCTTAGTGTGCATCGACTATCTACGACTCGCTGTGCAGTGCCGTTTGAGAACTGTCAAGTGTCCCTAACCAAGTGACATCTCTAGACAAAGACAGCCGTCTGCTCGTCTAAATGGCGAGCATATTAAATACAGTATATACTGTTCCATTGACTTTCTCACAGCAAAAGAGCGGCTATCAAGAGTTGAATATTATGGGCAAGCGCACCCTCAACACGAACCCTTACTAGCGATTCTGGACTAGCCGGAAAAGAAGGGACCGTGAGGAGTTCGTGTTTCACCTGTTACCACGACGGCACTCGACTAATTGTTGCTATTAATACCACTGCCTCGTGGCACGTTATTTCCGAATCACCAAACCTCGTGTTTTCTTAGTCTACGGATGACATGCCGACACCGAAACAACCGGTATGACCGCTACGGTGTCCTGTCGGGGTCTTACGAACTGTTTCTGCGGCTAACCGGTGCTTAGCCAACTCTTAGTAAAAAAACGCGCTATTTTTGGCGCCGTTAGTGTCGAGAACCACGGTTGCCAAATGCTGCTAAAAAGGCGTGGTTTCAGAACTGGTCTACAAGCAAGGAATGTCCGAATAGGCAAAAACCGTATGATAAATGCGAGTTATAGTCATGTTTCAGAGTCCCGGATCCGTGAATTGTTCTCTGGACTTATGATAACGAGGTTTTATTACTGTTATGATCACGAGGTTGGGTGAGTGGGATCCAAGTAAATATCCAACAACTCCCAACAAGGTATACTTGACGCTACTCAATCACGTGACTGCGAATAAATGCATAATTGGGGTCAATGGATTCGCAATTTTGCCAGGTATCCGAATATTCACTCCGATAAATATTTCTTGGTGGCGCCTTGTACAGTTACAGCTTCACCCACCCTAGGTGAAAGCGTCACGTGACTTTATTGGGAAAACTTTTCACCTGTGCATTAATGTGGCGAAGACTTTTGATTTTCTGTAGCGACGGATCTGAGGGAGATCCACACGGTTGAGGAAAGACGCAGATTAGGGTATATTTCCACGAAGTCCCAATTGGTAATTCCGACGTAAAGTCCGACAGAAAAAAGAGCGAACCGCAATAACAAAAGCGCAGTTCCACGTATTACGACGTTACTCAGTGCTAAGTACAGCAGGGTGGCAAAACAAACACCGAGAGAGGAAAACAATACCGAGTCAGTACATGTGGATTTGTAAGCGTTTTTTTCTTCCAATTAGGCAAAAATACCCGCTGTGGTTCGTCCATTTGGCTAACTGTTCGCCTCTCTTCCCTCCAGTCGGCCACTCCAACGGTCGGTCCGCGGCTATTAGCTACAAAATTTGCAGCGGCTCTTTTATACGATTTGCATCTCAGAGCCAAAAAAAAAATCTGGCTCGAGAGTTTGTCAGTGTGCGGCGGATTTTCGGGTCTAAAGTGAGGAGAGCACTGAGTCGGTGTGGTTCAAGTGTTTGGTGGGTGCCCTGTGGGTGTCGATGTGTGGGTATCGATGGCAATTGGTGACGCCTACCAACACATACTAATTCCGGCTTGTAATTGCAGCATAAACAACAAAGTACCGAGCTGGTAGGCGAAATGAGGGGTAATCTCGCTTGCCTCGGTGTTTGGCTCAGATATTATTCACCGATCTCAGAACTCGATTCACTTTTCCTTCTCCCTGAGTCAGTGGTACGAGAGCGGTGGTGCGATTGTCCCAGGTTGCCCTCCTGTCTTCACTGTCTACTTAGTCTGTTTGTCATGTTTGGAAGCCATAGTTTAGGTGTGGGTTTACCTCGAATATACAACGTTCATAGGCTCAGCGGGCATGTCCATCATCAGGAGAGAGCTGCACGTTAATCTGACAGGCCAGAAAACCAGAGATTGCTGGTTGCAACGCCCTATAGACTTTGACCACGTTGGCCGTGAGTGCATTGAGCAGGCAAGAAGCTGGATTTTTTTCAAGCTTCGCAGCCCACACGCACTTCTGTGGCACAACCCCTCTCTGAGCTCGGAGTGGAAACGGTGTGCGGCTAAAAAAGAGGAGAGAGCATGGGATTATGGAAGGAAAGATATTGCGAAAGAGAGGGGCTTGAGAGGGTGAGGGAGACAAGATTCGAGGCAAGGAATCAGGCCAGTTGGGAGTTTAGGCAGATGTGACCAGGCAAGTAGAAATTTGATAGGCACCGGGAGCTTTCTTTCACAGCACTCTAATGGCTTGCTTTCCCCGTGTAACGTGATTTTGCAATTTTTTCGCCAGGGGCTGACGATCAAACTCCTTCTCATACCACTGGACGTTTTGTCGCTATCTCTCCATCGACGGTGGACTACGTCAGTGGCATGCCTCAGGCTGTTTAGACGTGCACTGCATATCCCATTAGCCAACCAGATAGCGGCATCCGATGATAAGAGTTGATAAAGTTTGTGTCTATGAGGAAATATTAACAGACACAAGGGCCTCATGACGTAAGCCATGGCGGATTGTAGGCAGGACAGAAATTCTTGGTGCATGGGAGATGGCGTGTTTTGAAGCAATCGTAGGGCTGAAAATGCGCGCTTTGAGCCATTTGCAGCGGGAAATCCGCTTAATCAACCCGCTACACCTCCACGGTGATGTTCATACAATCGTCCTATCTACTTTCCTCGGACGTACCGGATAAATTCTTACTCCACAAGCAGCCCTGAGGACCGAGCCAGCAAGACCAAGACACCTGTGAGCACAAAGAATTAAGCTTTGTGAGATGGGTGAAAAATACTCTATTTCGAAGTGGATTAGCTGCTCGCTGCGTTTTGTGTTTTTAGATGCAAATCACCCAATACTCCTAGCATCTGAGTATATGGACCTGGATTATATATAGCGTGCTTTCTCCCTCCAGCTTCATCTCTTCACTCTACACTCTCAAGTCTCTCTAACCAACCAATCTAACCAACCACCCCCAACACACACAATGCTTCGAATCGCCCGAATTGCCCGACTCTCTGCCCGAGTTCCCTCTCAGGTCCGAAACCAGTCCACCGTCTCCTCCTTCTCTGAGTACCGAAAGCTGGCTGTCCAGAACGGACCCCTCGCTCAGGTGCGACTTGCCTACCCCCGATCTCTCTTCGCTGAGACCTACGATGTCACCGGCAAGAAGGAGAACAACACTCAGAACGGCGTGGCCGAGTCCGCCTCTGAGAACAAGGAGTTTGAGGTCCTTGAGTCCACTGGAGCATCTGCCTAAGTAAAAACGGTACGAGGATGATTTGATATCACCCCAAGACACCGACTTTATTTATTGCTCACGACTAACGACTCAAACGACTCAACCCGCGGATTCCGCCCATATACGAAATGTATCTGTATTTATTATCTTAAGCGACAGTAGCCGAACGTAGCCGAACAGTTAACCGAGTGTACAGGTCTATTTGATACAACGAATGACTGTAAAATTACCACGAAATAAATCCTCTGCCCAAGTGCATTATTTGTAGACATGGCTTGCGGGTCGCTATCGTCATTTCTTTTACGCGACTTGATCTACAATTTTTTTTTTCCGACGCGTAACATCGACTCAGTGCTTGGACATGTGATGTTACGAGATGCTGGAGTTGCACAACGTGGGACGCTAGTGAGAAGGTATAACTCACAAAGAGGCGTATCTGAGCCTCCTGATCAACTCAATTGGGCTCGGGGAATAGTTCGGTGCTGTCCTACGGCCCTTCCGACCGCCATTTGCTTCATTGCTACATCGATCTCCATGTCAGAAGCTGTCTGGATGACGTGATGTGGCACATGCTCAGGTAGCCTGATACCGTTGTCGCACATGAGGCGGGGACAACCTTAAGCTCAGTGTTTTGTCTCACAGCTTAGTTGAAGATGCGGTGGAGCTGGGACGAATCATTTGGAGGTGTGAGATAAGGAGGTAAAGAGAGGCAGTTGGAGCTGAGAGGGGAAGACGAGGACAAACGGACCAAGCGGGGATTGCTCTCATTTCAGCGTCCATCTCCACAGCCCCCATCTACCCCCACACCCCACACTCCCCTCCGGAAATAAAAGAGCCGCTAATCCGTTGCTCATCAACTACTCCCAATTAAAGCCCAACTATATCCGGTGCAATTCACCACACCCCACACTCTGCAACGCTGTGTTATTGGTCCCAAAACCCTTGTTCGGACTTGCTTGTCTGGGTCTTTCTCCACACATCACCCCACAAAATTGAGTGTGGGTGTGATACGAGCCGCAACCAGACGGACCCCAGCTCCGTAGCCCCGTCACGTAGATTCAGGTGTCACTTTGGATAATATTTGTGAGACGTAAGTCTTCGCATTTCGGTTCAAAAGACTGCCAAGAGACATGTGATTGAGGTTGGCCTTGGTAACGAGATAGGGTTTGAGCGTGCTATGGACAGGATAGCTTACAAATCGTGGAGAAAGAGGACAAAAGAAGTGGCAAATGTAGACGACGGGAAGATGGAAGAGGTCAAAAGAGTAACATTAGCCGACGTGTAGGGTGGTATAACTCTGGCCAGACACTACACCTCTTCTTTCGGTGATCACTAATCACTGCTTGCGCTAAAGGAAATTACATGATCGACTGTTACCGTCAATCTACTGTACGCAGGGGCATTGCAAGCAGTAATAGTTGTCAGCCCTTGCTAGAATGTGACAATATTGACGTATTACCGTATTCACAGTTTTCATTGAGACATTCTCGTAAACCCCTCCATGTTCAAAATTATGTGAGCATGCATTCATTATCGTGTTCACAATATCGTGCTGATTATCGTGTATGAGAATATGCTGTGATTACCGTATGTACTCTGTCGTTATCGTGACACGGAATTTCTACAAAGAATTGCTTCCAAATACTGTACAATCACTACGTCATCTATCCTTAAATAATCCATTCAATACCATAATTTAATGCTCTGAAAGCAGCTCGTTGACCAGCTCGTCCAGAATCAGGAGAACCAGCTGCCGGTTCAGAATGGGGTTCTGCAACATCATAAACAGATTGTGAGCAGCGTACTTGGAGTTGGACGTGCCCACCACCTTGGACGAAAAGTCCACAATCGCAGCCTCCAGTAGCGTCTTAGCATGGTGCCTCGTAGACGTCTTTTCGTGCACACTTCGAGCCTCGCCCGCGCTTCGGAACTTGCCGTCAGGCCACACGTTGTTCAGAAGCAGTTGCAAGTAGTTGCTGACACTCTGCTCATTGGCAACATGTGCGTTGAGCGAGTCTCGAACCCGTCGCTCAATAGTTCCTCCCAGAAGCTGCTGGATGACAATCACAATAGCCCGTCCTCGTAGAATCAGACCATCCCCTCGGTCCAATCTGAACAGCTTGACAAAGAGATCCGAGATTGGCTTGACAAATGTAGCATTGGAGATCTTGGATTCTTTCTTCGGGGCTGTAGTAGCCGTGCTGTTGGAGGTAGCAGAAGCAGGAGCAGTCTGGGATGACTCAGCAAGCGATGCAGAGCTGTTGTTACTTCCGTTAGCTCCAGCCATGTTGCTGTTGAGAGAGTCAGAGAGAAGCCCGTCGTTAGCAAAGAAGTTGGTGGCTACTCGAAGCTCGTCTCTCAGAGACACACGGTTGTCAGCATCTGCTCGCAGACCCTCTTCCGCCACAGACTTGTACTTGGTGACAAAGTTGTGGGACGAGAGGAAGGCTCTATAAGCCACCGAGTTGCAAATCTCAGGCATCTTGAGCAGCTCACGCAGGTAAGCCTCCAGCTGGACCTTACGCGAGTCGACAAACGACTTTTGGTTGAACTTGATGACCACCTTCTTCTTGGGGAAGGGAATGCGAGAAATGTAGGGGAAGGACCGGATGAGATGCTGATGAAGCTGGAGGAAATGCGAGTATCGTCTAGCCACAATCCACGTAGCAGAAGAAGCTCCTTCCTTGTCAGAGTCGTCACTGTGTCGAGTCACTTCCACCAAGTAAACCACAAACTCGTTGCCCATCTTGTCGTGACTGGACACTGCATTTTGAATAGCAATAGCAGACCGTCCATAGAGACTGTTATCTGTCTCCTGAACAATGTACTGCTGTCGCTGCATCTCCTTGTTGTTGATCTCTCGCTGAAGAGAAGAGACAGACTTGGAGAGGATTCTGATCTCGTTGGCGTTGTTGGTGAGCTCTGCCTTACGCAAGAGAGGCTCCAACACCTTGACTTGACCCTTGAGCTTGTCAATATCAATTGTGAGAGTCTTGATAGCCTCCGTCAGACCCAAGTCGCCAGGAGAAGCAAAATGCAGTGAGAAGGACTCCTCCTCCGGTGGAATAGCGTCAGCTGTATCCAATGCCTTAATCTGGTCCTCATCCAGACTCTGAGATAGAGAGGCAACCACAGAAGACTGCACCTTCTCCATATCACTCTCGTCGTAGTCCGAGTCGTCAAACAGCTTGGAGGCAGGTCTGCTACCCTCAAACAGCTTAGAACCAGGTCTACTGCCGTCTTCAAACAACTTGGAGTTGGGTCGTTTGCTGCCAAAGATACCAAACTCGTCATCATCGTCAAAGAGAGGGTCTCTGGTACCAGACGGAGAGTCCATGATGGACTTGAGAGCAGCCTGAACAGCTTCAGATTGGGAAAGCTGCGATTCTCCAGCACTAGCTGGTTGCTGGGGAGGGGGAGTGCTAGGTCTCGAAGTAGGAGCAGCATCTTCCAGCGAAATCAATGGAGCTGATTGTGGAGCAGCCTTTTCAGGTTGCTGAGATTGTGTGTCATTGAGATCGAGAAGAGCTTTGTCAGCTGGAGTATGCTTGGGGTCCAATGACGAGTAGTGAGAGTTAAAGTCCTCCTTGGCGTCTTCGTCAACCTCGTCCAGAAGACTAGTGCTGGCACCATCAGAAGCGTGATGAGAGTGTCTCTTGTCCTGATGATCATTGTGTGTCGATCGATCTCGCTTCTCAGGTGAAGTCTTGCTATCCTGATGATTAGTAGAAGCGGAAGAAGCCGAAGAACCAACGGGCTTTCTCTTGATGGGTGTATCGAGCTTCTTGAACATGTCCGTGACACCCCACTTCTTCTTCTTCTTGTGGTAGGCTGCAATCTGCTGCTCTGTAGGCTGGATAGCCAGGAACTTGGAAAAGAGGTCCGACTTCTTGAAATCCTCCAAGTCGCACTTTTCCAGCTTCTGGAAAGCAGCATGTTGAGTACGCAAGATACCCTTCCGAGCCTGTCTGTACTGGTCCATGGTGGGATGCTTGGACTCGACAAAAGTTCGCACATCGTTGAAACTTCGAGGATCAACCACCAGCTGAGGACCCTCCATATGACCCTGGAAGTACATCTCGTAGATGGTCTCCACATCATCTCTCGACTGCTTGAGCTGAGAAGCAGTCACACCAACAGGAATATCTTCATCTTCAGACTGATCCTCATTGTCGAGATCAAGTCCTTCCTGAGTCTTTCCTGCAAACTCCTCCAGGGGGTCCTTGATGGAGTTGACAGTCAGCCAGAACTGCAGAAGCACCATTCTAGACCGCTGATCGGCAAACTCCATGAACCACTGCAAACATGAGGGGTCATTGAGCACGTCAGAAAGACCGTACTTGAGTTTGTCGTGTCGTAGAGCTGCCACAATCTGCTCCTCTGACGTGGTAGACGAAGAAGAGATGGTGGATGAAGCTGTAGCGGTGGTGTTTCGGATAAACTTCTCAAAGGCGTTGAGATTATGAGGCTTCTCAGAGATGGATGCAGAAGAAGGAGCCGAAGAGGGAGCTGAGGCACTGCTAGAAACGCCAAAGTCTTGCAATTTGGCATCCAGAATCGACTGAGCCTCACGGAGTCGGTTGGAGTAGAGACCTGACTCGTAAGATCCAGAAGCCTCCTTATCCAGCCGCTGAAGCATCACAGAGATGTTGTATCTCAGCTGCTTGGCCTCCTGAGCAGTGTCAATGGCTTTGATCTTGCGAATGAACTTCTCAAAGTCCTGCTGTGTAGCTGAGGGAGACAGCTTGATGGGTCTCTTTTTGGGAGTTTGAGACCCCTCGGAAGGAGCAGGGCTAGCAGTACTCTGAGCAGCAGAATGCTTGTCTAGAGCATCTCGAACCTGCTGAACGTTTCTCTTATCCTCCAGGGAAGGCTCCACGAACTTCACCAACAGCTGATTCCAAGTGTCAGGATCTGAGAGAGTTCCACTGACTACAGGGAAAAGCACTGTGCAAGCCAGAATCTCACGCAACAACAGAACCACCAGCTTCACGTTCCGTTCCTCCACAGGCAGAGTTCGTAGCAGCAATCTCTGACTCACTCCTCGAAGCCACTCCTTTCCTCGAGCCTCATTGTCCATATCCTTGACCGCCACTGCAGGATGGGGGTGTTCAGAGACGTTTTGGAGGAACTCTGTAGCCACGGCAGCGTTGAATTCGTGAGACTCGGTCAGTTTCGTGCCTGCTCGTTCACGTACCGTCTTGTCAGCAGTCACAAAGTCGGTGAAATGCGTCTTCACGATCGGCAACAGCTTGAGGATCAGGAACACTGCCAGATCGATGCGTTTCAGTCTCATGGACAGCTCCATAGTAATAGCGCGCAACGCCGTATCGATCTCGTAGCCAAACATGTGGTCCGTCTTGCACACATTGCCAAACCACGCCATGACAAAGTCCCTCACAATGTACTCGATCAGGGTGTCGAGCGAGTCCGAGATGATGAAGGAGTTGGGCTCAATGGGAGGCAGTTCGCTGGGCTCGGTGGTGAGCTCGGTCACGTGACGCTCCCACACCTGTGGCAGCGTGAAGGCAATCGGTTTGAACGAGCCCGAGGCGTGTTCGATACCTGTAGAATACGCTCCATTCGTGGAGTTGCCGTTATGCACGTAGAGAAGGGCCAGCACCAGGACCAGGGCTGTGAGGAAGCCCAGCAAGATTCCCAGGGTCAATGCGCTGAAGAGAATCCCGCGGAGCGCGACGACCAGCACGAGGCCGCCCAGAATCCACAGAAACTGCCCTTTTTGCTGAGGTTTGGGCTCGATTGAATCGCTCATTTCATGGTACGGGTAAATGAAAGGGGTGCATCTTCCATACATGGATAACTTTATGCCGCAGTGGGGGAGGGGTGTGTGAGGGGGTTTAGTAGGGGGGTTTTGAGAGGGTAGGTGTTGGTTTTGAGACTGCCCGAGCAGTTTTTTTTGTATTTTATTTCTTCTCTAGTCCTTTTCTACATCTCTTGGTCTACTTCTTCTCGTCCAAACACCTCACTCTGCGCGTCTCGGAATAAACGTGCATAATGGCAAACGTCACAATTAACGAGTGCAACGTTGAATAGGGGAGGAGGTGTATTGTAGGTAGAGGTTGGTGAATGTGGTCATGTGATGAAAGCATTAGTTGACTACGGAACATGGAAAATGACTGCTTGCCCCCCCTCACACTCGCAATCACATGCTACTCTTCATTTCGAAATATTATCCCAACCGGATATACGAACCACAGTAAATAGGGTTGACGTCTGCAATTATCCGGAAGGAGATGGTGGAGGAGGTGTTGATTGTGAGAGTGGATTATGTAAGATTTCTACGGTGGCTAGGATCATTCTCAGTCTACATTCTTTCTCAAGTCAATCAATAACATCTATACAAGTCAGTGGGGTGTGGGAGGGTTTCGAAGTAGAACTCCAAAGGTAGATCATGTGAACCAATCTCTAGGAGTAAGTACCGCTTCACTTAGCCATTCATAAACTCTCCTCCCTGGGTGAATCCTCGATCTCCAACAATCTTTGTCGTCTTCAGCACCTCGTCAATCTCCTTCAGAGTCTCCTCACTCAGCTTCAGATCCGAGTGGTTCTCCTCAAGTCGAGCAACAGTGGTGTTTCCAGGAATGGGAATGATGGTTCCATGACCGTTGGTGTTAGACTGAGCCTTGACCCAGGCAATAGCCATCTGAGGAAGAGGAATACCAGCCTTGGTAGCAACCTCCTTGAGTCGATCCACAAGAACAAGATTCTGCTTGATGTTCTCCTCCTGGTACTTGACCATGTGCTTTCGAGCGTCTCCCTCAGGCACGTCCTGGGTACCCTTGAATCGGCCAGTGAGCACACCTGATCCCAGAGGAGCGTAGGCAGTGATGGGAATGTTGTACTTGGCACAGACCTCAGCAACACCGTTAGTAAAGATATCAGTAGCCCACAGAGAAAGCTCATTCTCAACAGCAGCAACGGGAGTTATAGAGTGGACCTTCTCGATGGTAGAAGCTCCAACTTCGGACAAACCCAGAGCTCCAATCTTGCCTGCATCAACGTACTCCTTGATGACACCCACAGTCTCCTCAATTGGGGTGTTAGGGTCGACTCTGGCACACTGGAAGATGCTGACGGCCACAGAGCCGCCCAGGGTCTCGAGGACCGTGTCCATGGACTTCTGCACAAACTCCTTGGAGCCGTTGGGCACCAGGTTAGGGCCCAGACCTCCCTTGACCATCAGACACACCTTATCGGCGTCTTCGGGGTACTTTTCAAAGAATCTTCGGATCAACTTGAGGTTACCAAGAGGATCGTTCGAGCCGTAGAACTCCGCACTGTTCCACACGAGAATACCCTTCTCAATGGCCCGTTTCATGGTGGGAAAAGCGATCTCATCGGGAGTCTCTTCTCCTCTCCATGTGAAACCCATGAGGCCGAAACCCTTGGAAGTGGGGGTGATTTTATTGAAAGTCATTGTTTGCGAGTGGATTGCAGTGCTCAATTGGGTGGAAATCGACTCAATTAAGTACTCGCAAGGTACAGGTATGGGAGGGTCTGTCTTTCCGGCTGCCTCTGGGCTGCATGCGTCAAACCTGACTAAACTCTGATAGAGATGGTGGAGATGAGTGGAGAAAGACAGAGGAGGAAGGTGGGTTAAAAATGGGGAACAAAACGAGCTTCAGGGTATGAGACAATATTATATGGTCACGTGACTCAGCTATTTCTGCTACCTTCCATCACTGCTATTACTTGATTTGTTAGACTGTAGTTCAGTAACCACAGTGAAAACTGGCTATGACGAGACTGTCTACTACAGCAACTGAAACCGCACTAAGATCAACATTAATAGACATACGGTTGATATTGACTCTAATGTCCGTCGAGGAGAGTATATATAAAACCTCTCTTCTCTTATATCCGCCGTTTAACTCCGTCTTTTGGTAATCTTCTCCGTCTTCCTCTAACTAACCTAATGCTATCTCCGTTCTCCGTCAACTAGTCTCCTACTATCTCCGCTTAACGTTTAGTTGGAGTTTACTTTAAGTTCGTTTTGCTTTAATATCATCAAAAAACACCGTATTCTCCACCCAATATAAGCATCACCCTTTTATCTCTATTAGATCTTTTCACTAAATCAGTCTATCGTTCTATAAATTAGTATGCCTGCTGTCCGAGCAGCTTCATTTCTTGGACTTTTTCGTCTTTTTGCTCTCGCCGTCGTCTCGCTTTCTCTTCTTAGATGCAGTAGAAGAAGAATCGCTCTCTTCGGACTTCTTAGCCTTCTTCTCAGACTTGTCTTTCTTGTCTTTCTTGTCTTTCTTTTCCTTCTTCTCAGCCTTATCCTTCTTATCCTTCTTTTCCTTCTTGTCAGACTTGTCCTTCTTTTCCTTCTTGTCAGACTTGGTCTTCTTGTCCTTCTTCTCCTTGCCGTTCACAGATGCATCCTTGTCTTTCTTGTCCTTCTTCTCTTTCTTGTCCTTCTTATCCTTCTTATCCTTCTTACCACTAATGACCACAGTGGAAGACTTCTCGGTAGCGTCCACACCTATAGTGCCCTTCAGACCCTGACCCTTGACAAACATTCTGTAAAGAGGAGAACTCTCCTTGGCTTCAGCAGCGGTCTCCACGTGATCTCCAGAGTACGTGAACGAAATGTTCTTGCCTTTTCCTCCAACCTCGAGGTTCTGAAGAGATCCATCAAACATCTTCTCCCACCACGCATCGTGAGCTCCAGCGTCATGACCAAGACCCTTGGTGTCCTGCTTGTGCTTCATCAAGATGGGTTTCTTGATGCCGCCCTTTTTGAGGGCCTCGCCCTGCTTCCACCCGTACGACGTGAGATATTCGGTCGTGTTCATTATGGTCGTCAAGATGATGAAATTTTAGATACCCAAAATTATTTTCCAGTCCTGCATCGAGCTGCATAAACTTTAATTAATTCATACACTACACCTAACATTATCTTCATCGAAACATCAACACAACAAATCACTTGCAAGCTATCAAAAATGGACCTGGACACTGCTCTGGAAAACATCGAGAAGGATGTCTACGACATTGAGTCACACAACGCTGCTCTTACGGAACTTCAGGAGCTAGGAGAACAGGAAGCTCTGCTAGGACTACTATCTCAGAGCTATGCTAATGTTTATGTGGATCCCAAGTTTGCTACTCTACCAGAATCTGCTGAAGATGAGTCGACTAGTCAATTAAAACAGATCTTCGAAAACCCGCCACCTACAAGTTTACTATGGCATCTCAAGCATCTTCAGCTACTATCTCTAGTGGGAGACTCCAAAGGACTAGCAACTGCTTTCAAACGATTATTCACATGGCACCATAGACCCAGAAGTACCAGACTACTGTGGGAGGAGGTTTCTGGCTACTTTACTAAAAGACTAGAAGACGAAGCTGACAAACAGCTGTTCAAAGAGCTGTATCAGTTTGTCTTGGGTCTACCTCACTTTCAGCACGAACTCACCTTCTCAGAGTACAAGGACTTTGTGTACAACCAGTTTGACGAGACTGTGGGCAAGATACCAGTTTACCAGGCTGCCGTGAAGCTCATCGGAAAGATTGAACAGGATGGAGGAGAGTACATGGTCTCTCAGCGGTTCTACAATAACCAGAATGATGCCAAACTGGTTCTAGGATGCATGATGGAAAGTGCGGAAGATGTGGCATTTGATCCTCGAGCATGTGAACAGATTCTGCAGTACTTGGGCCATGTTGATCTCAGAAAGCTCAAGCTGTTCAAGAGTATCAACATTCCCATGGCAATGAAAGAGGTGGCTACTTTGGCTGTCAGATTCTACCCTAGAGATGGAAGGTCATGGTTCAACGCGGCTCTGTTGACGCCAACTACTGATATTGAACCTGTTTTGCAAGGTCCCATTTATACGTCACCTACCAAGGAAGTATACAATGACTGGTCGTGGTTAGCGAAGGCTAGACTGTTGTATCTAGGTGCTAATCAGCTGGATCTTGTTGATGGATTTGTTGCGACCGTTGAATCAGCCCAGTCAGCAGACGTTTCCCTCGAGAAAGCCATCTTTGGTTACTACTTGAGGGTGGGACAAAGTGTTGACTTCATTCGAGACAAGTTCAAGCAGTTGACGCGATCCAAACCGTACGCTCTTGATCTGTGGCTGCTGTGGATCGACTGGGAACGACGATATCCCAAAGATGCCAACTCCATTCAACAGGTGTACCAGCAGGCACTCAAACAGGTCTCTAATGGTGTTTTCGAAGATGGAAAGCCCATCGTTGAGTCCTACCAGGAGTACCTTAGTGGAGAAGGAGCTCTGTCAGCTCACAATATCGCCAGCAACTACTTCAATGCCGGTTTCCTCCTTGACGATCGTTCAGAGAAGGAGGAACCTCAAGGAATGGAGGTCGACTCGGTTGCTACTCCTGTTGAGCAAACAGAGACTGCCGTCAA
Source organism: Yarrowia keelungensis (assembly GCA_001600195.1). NCBI lineage: Eukaryota > Fungi > Ascomycota > Dipodascomycetes > Dipodascales > Yarrowia > Yarrowia keelungensis. The sequence goes on along the minus strand of BCJD01000013.1, from coordinate 293,145 downwards.
GTCTTCGGTTGCCGAACCTACCCGTGATAGGGAGCATTTGACCGTCATCATGGCCAACTTGCCTGAAGGAACCACTGAGGAGCAGATTACTGGCTTCTTCAGCGAGTGTGGAGAGCCGAGAAACTCCATTCTGAACCTCCCCTACGCCGTTATTGAGTTCTCGTCTCCCGAAGAGAAACTGGCTGCTTTAACTCGTGACCACAAGAAGCTCGGAGACCAGGAAGTCAGAGTCACCGATGGTTACCATACTACGGTTTACGTGACCAACTTTGCTGTGGACGACACTGAGCAGACCCTTCGGGAGCAGTTTGGAGCGTTTGGCGAGATTGCCAGTCTCAGACTCCCTTCTCTGAGTGTCAACAAGCACCGACGGTTCTGTTACATTCAGTTTACGACGTCTGTAGCTGCTGACGCTGCTGTTCAGTTTGGAAAAGACAGCGACAGCGGTATTGTCGTGGAGATTTCGGACCCCTCTCGAGCCAAGAAGGAGAAGGAGAAGAAGGCTACCAACCCCGATGCTACAGTCTACATCAGTCGACTCAACTACGACACTTCAGCAGAGGAGATTGAAGCTGCCTTTGGAGAGTTTGGAGAGGTGACCAATCTGACCATTCCCAACAAGGGTCAGGATCTGGGCACCAAGAAGAACCTGGGCTTTGCCTTTCTGTCTTTCAGCACCGTTGAAGCAGCCAACGAGAGTTTGATTCTCAATGGCTCCGACATTCTCGGCAAAAATCTTCTCGTCTCGATAGCTGACAAGCCTCGAAACAAGCGGCCTCGCCCTGCTCCCTCGTCCACGTCCACCGTCTCAAAGGAGCGGTTTGTGCCCCGTAAGAGGAAGGTTTTGGGAGCCTCTAGGGATGCAAGGGGTTCTCAAGGGGCTTCTTCATCTGAGTCAACGGTTGCCTCTTCGAGTGCCAAAGCCAGCGGTACGGAAGCTAAACCCGCGGACTCCTCAGGCCAAGCCGCTCCCAAAAGTAATTCCGACTTTCGGTCTTTTTTGAAGTAACAAGCCCGAGAGAATATTATGTAATGAATCTGAGTGGGCCATGTTACCAAATGCGTAGTGTAGTGCTGGTGTCGTAGCTCTCGTCTTGCCCACGTTACATCTTCAATCCCCTTTATCAGCATCTCCTGTCATCTCCTGTCATCTGTCACCTGCCAGTCTCCTGCTAAAGCGACTGGGGTGGATACAGTTCCATACAGCTTTAGCCCCTATTGAGAGCGAACCCAAAGGGGGCTAATCTGTCCAAAGAGCGATTATGGTCGATGCATAAATAATACGAATTACGCTCCTTTGGTGTAGAAGTGAATACAGTATCTCGAGATCACAGGTGATATGACCTCGGCCCAACTCCCCCAAAGAGGCAGTCAACCGGTCTCGATATTACAAGACATGCGTGAGCGTGCTTACGGGCCGTACGAGACCCACATGACGGTCATCTTTCTCCGTCGTATTCGACTCTGCGCTCCTCTATAGATAAATCATAGACGTCAAAGTGAATCTGGGGTGTGTTAGTGACTTGCACGCGCTTGGTTTGCTGCAAACAGTGTTTGGAGCTGCGACAATCTGAAACAACTAATCTTGTCTGGCGATATAAACTGTACGAGAGGAGATGCACAGCAACAAATGATAGCCTCTGGGAAAGAGACTCAGCCCGTTAAAAGACAGGGCCTTCATGCGCGACGGCCATTGTACATGCTACCCAGCCCGGAAATCCACTCCACTTATATATCGCTCTCCACAACCGTACGCATCACCGCATTTTGCACACGCGCTCTTAGCTCATTCCACACCCCCCTAGCTTAGCTTTGCCGATCCATCCCGATCTACAGCGTAGGGGGAAGCAGCCAGATCTGGGTGTGGAGGTAAATCGGAGGAACGGCGGCTGATCAAATACATCACGTGACCCAGAAACAGCCCTGGAAGCAGCAATACAGGGTCTTCTGAGACATGGAATGTCCTCTGGAAAAGCGCAACTCAACCCCACTGGTAGCCTTTGGTCTTGAACCTAGTCTGCTGTCTAATACCCAAGCAGGATCTGGTTCTTTGTTCGGGGTCCAACTTAAAGAGACCACCCCCGGCCCAAATAGGCAGGAGTAGGTGCAAACACACTTTTAAACGCGTTACAAGGTTCGCCTACATTATTACCAGGCCTGTCCATTAAAATATGTACTTTGTATATGTAGCTGCTGTTTCTCTCCAAACCACCATTCGACTTTGGCCCTTGGCAACACCTCACCTCACGCTCATTTCCTCACCCCAGTCTTTCTTTCAACCCGTCTATACAGACACCGACTCTCGTTATACCATACCTTCGCTATTATACCCTTTCGACACCGCGAATTCGACAGGTCCAACTTCTAAGCGAACACGAATAATCTCCTCTTTCGACATTAGATAATCTCCGATATCTCCTTTCAACACCTCCTTCGATCGCCAATAGCCCAGCGTTGCAGCGATATCCATACCAAGCAGTCTAGTTTTTAGTACACTGCCCGACCCACTAGCGCGGTATTCCACTAAAATAGTAGTGCTACACCGCTTTGAGAAATTGTTAGCCGGCTGAAATATTTCGCGACTCGCATCAAAATCACCTTCATCATGTCTTACCAGACCACCCAGGCTCCTCCGCCGTTCAGACGGACCCCTACAAAGTCGCCAGTGCGATCCTCGTTCGAGTCTGTCTCCTCAAATACCCCCCTAGACTTTTCGCTGCCGTCCTTCCATTCGGAAAAACCCCAGCCGCCGCAGAAGGGCCCCAAGAGCAAACGATTCGTCATCCTTCTGGCAACAGCAGCACTATGTTGCTTCATGTACATACTGGCCATGTCTGCGCCTGAAAAGACGGGCAGTGAAGCTCTCGCGGCTCTCAAAAACAAGGTCTCGCAGAGCACAGAGACGCTCAAGCAGCTGATCCCAGCACAGCCGTTTGTGTGGTCCGAACCCACCCCCAACTTCCACAGCTACGCTATCGCCTACCTGCCGCTCAACAAGAACAGCAAGTGCCGACGCCAGAGCCAGATCACCGCCGACTTTGCATCCCTGGAGGCGTCTGGACGCGTGGAGGCCATCCGGCTCTTTTCCACCGACTGCAAGGTCATCCCGGCCTACCTGGACTACCTGAAAAACCGAGACTCCAAGAAACGAAGCGTGGACTCTGCTCTAAAGCTGGTGCTGGGAATCGAGCCCTCTGCTCTGGATTCCACCTCGGGTCTGGACTCCGAGGCCTCTTCGCTCGAGCTGCTGACGAAATCTGTGGACGCTCAGCTCATGGACATCATCGACTCTCTGGACGAGTCGCCCTCTGCCACTGAGGCCTTTCTTCGACAGCTGGATCTGGTCGTGCTGGGCTCCGAGGGCCTGGCCAACCAAAACTACCACCCCAAGGAGCTCGTGCAGGTTCTTGCCCACATCCGAGAGCGTCTCAACACCCTCTCGTCGGACATTCGAATCCCCGTCACCACTTCCGAGCCTTTGGGCATCTGGGACATTCTGACCCCCAAGGAGCGACGAGACAACGTCCAGGAGATGCTTGCACGAAAGGACGAGACCCACACTGTCACTGCCGACGATATCGAGGGCCCCACGGGTCTCTTTTGCGACTCTGTTGACGTGATTGGTCTGTCCGTCTCTCCCTTCTCCAACCCCACTGTTGACGCCGCCCACGCTGGAGCCGAGGTCGAGGAGTCTGCCTACCTGGCTTCTCTGCTCTGCAACAAGCCTGTTCTCGCTCTGGAGGTCGGATGGCCCTCAGCTGGTTCTGATAATGGCAACGCCAAGGCCGGTAAGGACGAGCAGCTCCAGGCCGTTTCTAGCATCACAGCCGCCATTGAGCGACTCTCGGGCAAGCCTCTGAGATCCGTGCTGTACCAGTACTTTGACGACGAGTGGCTTTCTGAAGAGCAGGACTTTGCCCGTCATTACGGTCTGAAGCGACTGTTCTAGTCGTACAGAAAACAGTAACTAACTTATAATTGATGACATTACTGCGAAAGCAGTCTACATTACCTTATGGCAATTAGAGGATGTGACCCTGTGGAAGGAGTGGAAGGCTAAGAACCTGAGCTTTGTACACATGTAGACGGTGTGATACTGTAATGAGGTGCTTGTACTCGTACCATCTACACTATTTATACAGATGTTCGCGTCGCCTATTATAGCCCTTCGCCTTCTATGATAAATTATGTCCACTTCATAAATGATCTCTCAGTTCCATACCACCAACCTATCATCAATACACAGCCTCGCCGTGCTCTCTAGGCAATCCGATACCAGCTATAAAAATTCTCCCGCCATTCTGTCAGATTCCACGCTAAAAGTGGAGACCGGCATGTCCTTCCGCTTCCACTTTAACCCAGACTACAAATAGTCCACATTAGCCCACGTTGAGAAGCACAGCAACCACGTGTTTGGGCTGCGATGATGTCACCGCATCCGGCACACGATCGCTAATCTCGCCCTCGTATCGTCTTTTCTCTACCCCACCTAATTGTTACTAAATACAGATTGACGTCATCTCAGTGTGAACCCTGTCTTTCGATCAGCTCCCATAATAGTCAACCTCATCGATGCTTAATTTTGTTCTATTAATAAAGAAAGGGGCTGTTGGAGAATGCTAAATATGGCTAAAGACGCCTTGCCGCCTGGAGGAGAACGTTTCGGCATTACAAGACAAACTCGTATTGGTGAATCGGCCGTTAGTGCAGAAACCACACGCTAAACAAGTCTCAACAGTGTGCTCAAGCCCAACCTCCTAATAACCCCTCATGCATAATGACGCAGTCAAGATGATGAGAACTGATAGATCCAAATTACTCAAGCACTACAAAATCACCACTACTCGTACAATACAACTCATACTTAGACTCTATTATTATGTCTGCCACAATAAATTAAATGCGTTACATGATGACGCAATCCTTGTCATCCTTGCCCTCCTTTCCTTCCTTGCCTTCCTTGCCGTTCTTCTTCTTGCCCTTGTTGGCGGTCTTGTCTCCGGAGTTGTCCACAGTCTGACCAGACACCTGTCGAGCCTCTCCCTTCTTGAGTCGCTCGATGGCCCGCTCGTCACCTCCAGCAGCGGCCTTTCGGTAGTAGACCGACGACTGCAAAATGTCTCGGTCGGTACCAATGCCCTGCTCCAAAAAGTAGCCAGTCACGAACTGGGCCTTGGCGTAGCCAGCATCGGCGGCCTTCTTGGCCCACTCAAAACCCTCATCCTCGTCCTGAGGCAAAATGGGATCAGCACCAACCATGTACCACGCGCACATGGCCAACATGGAGGCCTCGTCGCCGGCAGTGGCGCCAACTGTGTAGTAATGAATAGACAGAGCAGGGTCCTGGGGACAGTTGAGGGTACCGTGCTCGTAGGCGTGGCCCATGAGAGAAGCAGCGGGTGCAAAGTTGAGGTCCGCAGACCGCACGTAGAGCTGCACGGCGTAGTCGTTGTCCTTGATGATCAGGTCCTTGTAGCCCACCTCGTAGATTTTGGCCAGCTCAAAGGGACCTCGGGGGTACAGCTCGCTGGCGTTCTCGGCCGCTCGACTGAGCCACTTGACTCCCTCCAGCTTGGATGCATCAATGTTGGGGATTCCCATGAGCGAGTAGAAGCAGGCCATGCCCAGCCGGAACATGGCTCCCACGTGCTGCTTGGAGGCCGCTGCTCGGTACATCTGCACGGCCTTTCGGGTATCCTTGGAGCAGCCCCAGCCCTCCTCCAGACACAGGGCTGCTCGGTATGTGGCCTCGGGGTGGCCATGCTTGGACGCCATCTGGAACAGGGTGTAGGCGTCCTTGAGGTCGGGCTTGCCGAACGCGCCGGAGAAGTAGGCGTCTCCCAGCAGGTACTGGGCGTCCGGGTGGCCTCGGTCGACCAGTCGCCGCAGATGCACAATCGCCTCCTTGAGCAGGTCCTTCTTGAGCTGCTCGGCCGCCTTGTCCTCGTCCATCTTCTGGCCAGGGCGTCTGGGGGACTCGTCTCGGCCTCCTGCAGGAGAAGGCAGGGGGCTCATGTTGGACACGTTGGAGGACATGGACGAGGTGGGGGAATGCTTGTTTGCGCCGGCCATGAGCGCCGTCTGCAGCAGGTACTGGGCAAACTGGTACTGGACCGCCGGGTCGTTACTCTTCTTGGCGTTCTTTCGGTACAGCTCGATGGTCTTGATACGGGGCATGAGCGTGGCCTGGTTGGCGCCCAGCTGGGTGAGGTAGCTCTGGGACAGGTCGAACATGGACGCCGACGACTGGTGGCCCATTCCTGACAGCGAAGCCGAAGACGAGCCTCCGTTAATGTCTCCCATGGAAGAGATGGACGATCGGGCAGACATGGGTCGTTCTCGACGTCGGGGAGGCATGGGCAGGTTGTTCTGAGCAGCAGTGGCCTCTGCGCCCGAGTGCTGGCTCAGGTAGGGGTCTGAACCTCCAAAGGCCATGTGGGACAGCGGGTGCTGAGAGGACACGGACCCTGTGGGGGTGTGTCTGGCCGACATGGACTGGGCCATGGTTCGGGGCGACTGGGGCGCCTGGTACTGTTTTGGCGGGTAGCTGAAGTCTGGTTCCATGTGTGGGGTGTTGGAGCGGGAGGGGCCTCGCTGCTGCTGGCGGAGAGAGGAGTAGGACGAGTTGTGGGTTAGTGACCGTGTACTGTTAAAGTTGGAGTTGGACAGCGACGGTTTGTGCGACGAAGGTTGGGAGGGAACCACTAGCTCGGGGTTGGAGGTGGAGGCCTGAATTCCAGCAGAGTGGCCGTTCTGGGGCGGGTAAAGCTGGTTGGAGGGCTTTCGGGGCTGGGGCTGGTGCACCTGCGCTGGTCCAAAGTCCGAGTCGCTGGAGGTGGAGGAGGTGGCCTGGGTAGCCCCTGTTTCAGGGTAGTCCGGGTGGTTGGGGTCATTGAGGGCGATTTTGCGCCCGTTGGAGTCCACGAGGTACGAATCGGACATGTTTGGCGCTCGCGGGGGCTTGTTTCGGGGCAGAACCTGGGAAATCGAGTTTTTCACGGCCGCAGAGTGTCGTCCTGGAGAGGTCTGGAGGTGGTCCCTAAAATTAGTAGAAGACGGATCAGAGTCTAAATTTTTGTTAGAGTTGGGACCTTTGTTGTGGTGTAGGTTCAGGTCGAACGAGTCGGGCGCGTCTTCGTAGTAGTCCGAGGCCAGCGTTGAGGAAGACGGCGAGTGCGGCGTGAACCGGTTGAGAGGATACGTCGGGGGCGTGTGCAAGTAGCGAGAGTGCTCCTTGGGCGACAGCGGAATGGCCTGGATCACGGGGTCCTCAGAGATGGAGAAGGAGTTGGCCAGGGGTGACTTTTCAGCTGGGGAGTGGGAAAAGGACTTTGGCGAAAAGGTGCGTGTGGACGAGCCTGACGGAGACACCCACGAAGACGGCAGACTGGGGATGCTACCCCCTGCGCTGTCAGCCTCGATGGCCAAGTCTGGAGACGGCACATGCTGCAGGTGTAGCGAAGGGGACGAGCCCTGTTTCTGTCGCACGTTGTCAATTGCCATGGTGTGTTGGAGGGTCGGTTGATGGAAAAGATGAGGAGAGAAGAGACTCGCGGATTAATTTCGTCTTTATTTTCTCCACAATGAACACCTCTCAGCAGGCTTGTGGGCTCTTTTTTTAGGCAGATTTGCACGACCTTGCGGACTCTCGTACCTAAAAAGTCAATCTAGACTTTCCGCAGCAAAAACAGAATCAAGCGGCTGACAAGAAACCTGAGCAGTCGGATGTGAAGGGCGGGAAGAGACGGTCGCTTAGCTTAGCGAGAAGGTCTCGGACAGGTCGGGTTTTCGCTTACTAGCCATATAATCCCCGGGGGGTGCCCAATACTACATGGTTATATATCATCAGCCGCTCATCAAAAGTATGGGTGCAGAGTTCCAAAGGTTCGCATGAGAAGGGAGTTGCCCAAAGAAGCACGTTTCCGAAAGCCTAAAGCTGCAGATCACTGGTTTATGTATATTTCCGGGGTGCGAGTGCACCAATTGGGTGCGTCCAGAGCTCTATGGCGAGCCAAAGCGCCAGAATCCAGCTCCATTGACTGTCTTTGCCTGCCATACTTTTGAACTTTGACATCCAAACGCTTGTGCATCCCCAAACCTAGTCTCGACACGAACAAGGGAAATTTAACACCTCTCGGGCGATTAGACTCTGGAGAGGTACAAGAACATCGCTTTTAGCGCATGAGCTGGAAAAAAAGAGTAGCCAAAAAAAGACCAACAATAGACGGGAAATGGCTATAGTTAGCAGTGCTAAAATAGGCCCGTGGACAACGGTTGGACTTTACGACGTAGCCTCACGGTGCCAAATATAGCCCATGCACGCCAGATGACTTAACTGGCCCGTAGTCTGACTCTTGGTCTATTAATATCGCACTCGACTTAATCCACGGAGGGACAGGTCACCCTCTCGATATTTTGGCTTGGCGCTCTGAAAACACCACAACAAGCGGCGAAACAAGCACCGACAAGCCGCTCATCGAGTCAACTTTTGCACGGGAAAAACCTTGGGGGGCGTGGGTTTGTTGTTCGCTCATTGTTCACTGCATGTTCGGCAATTGCAGCGTCAAATAGGGTCCAAATAGGGGCCTATGACGAAATAGGGGCCTGTGGGTGACCTTAGACTGGGACTACTAGAGCTAGTAGCTACCAGGGGAGGGCTTTGATTACGACATGACGTCACATGTGCTCGCTAAGAATGGCGCGATGTAGGATTGCTCGCGAAGACTTTTTGCTCGCTCACCACATGTACGGAACTTGAATAACTTCCCTACGCTCCTTCCTCCACATTCCTCGAGACCATTAAGCTGAGGTTTGATTGCCAACTCAAATCTGGAATGAGAAAGGTGAAGGGTCCAGAGGTTTATGTCCACAGAGGTTTGTGTGGAGGTTCGTGTAGAGGTTTATTCGTGTAGTCAGCCACAACCACGGCCTCTAGCTCACAATTTCTAACGAAGATCGACACTAAAGGTGTTCTTTACAGGGCCGATCCCAGCAAGTCTGAGAAGCGTCAAATGTGTGAAATATGCAAATCAGAGCTCAGGGTAGCACTGGCGACTCACGGGCTTTGCAGACCTGCCTGTAACCGGGACAACAGCTGCACGTTCCCCTGGAAACGCGCTGGAGACATGTGCTGCGGCTGTGTCTGTGTATTATTTTCCAGCCCAGCCATGAGTACACGTCAAAGGTCTTCCATAGGGGCTGTCTCAAACACGAAATATTAAACTCAAGGGTCCCCCCCCCTTCTGACTCTTACTCGGTTGGCCATAAAAAGTAAACAGGCCAAGGTCAGGGTGCTCTCGTCAAATCTTCTTTTAAGTCTTGTGGAATTTGGGAATTTTTTATGAACGTCGCAAAAAGCCAAATTTGCATTTCACTCTTGCAGACTTCCACACTTCACTTGACCGCGCACGCAATCATACAACCCTGACCCTCACAGCAGCTTTCAACATGGGGCTGTCCAACTTTGCCAACATCATTCTTGTGAGTACAGACCCCGTGTTTTCGATGATGACTAAGCACTAACTCCAGACATGCTCTCTGGGCTTTTTCACCGCCGTCACCTGTTATCTGCTGTTCAAGTGGGCTCTTCAGCCGATCCTGATTCAGCGAGGCTGGATCAGAATGAACACGTTCCAGGTCGGAGACGACGAGGCCTCTTTTCCCGTTCCTAACGAGTCTCGAAATGAGGACTAGGTGGTGACTTGATTCGCCATCTTGCCATTTGTGGGGTAATTGCCACCAAACGACATCAGATCATGATGCGATTGAGGCTGTGATCGAGATGCGGCTGACGTGGCTGTGGCTTACCCTGTCCATTGGTAATATTTATTTGCACTTTGATTAATTCCGCCTGATTATTTCGACTTTTTGACGATATTTTATCAGTGGCACGATTCATCTCCCCAGAGTATTATGGCTTGTCCCAGTTACCCTCCTGTGGGCTCTTATTTGATGCGCTCACCTACCCGGTGCACAGCCCAAGAGGTTGCACTATCTCAAACTTTAACGAGTGGGTCTGGTTTTCCGTAGGTGAGCAAGACGGAGTTCGTCTGCCTGTCTTGTGTCGGCGCACAGTGAGCATAATGGCCTACTTCCGTGTTTGCGCTCCGCTGGGTCTTTTAATGTTAATGTAATTCGCGAGTATCTATCTGACTTCTGCCATGGTTTCTTTTTGAGCTGAAACCGCAAAAACCACATGCCTGATTTTCCGGCCCTATTAGAGTTGCCATGGAGTAGGCGGTGGAAGTAGAAATGATAGAAGTAAAGCCCTGAGAAAGAGTCCAGGACTTAGACATGAGACACCGAAGGCTCCGGTACGTGAGACTCGACTCATAAATCCAACCTCTGCTTCCTCTCCCCACCCCAATCCCAACACAAACTCCCCATCCCCTCTCCTACTGTTGGGTCTTATCCGCCCGTCTCAGACATGCTTATTCTTGCGTCTATGGAAGGGAGTGCAAATTGGAGGAGAGAGATACGCCAAGAAGCCGAGAAATGAGCGAGATGAAATGAAGTATAGAATAACGAAAGAGACGCGACAAACGAGGTGAAGCATTGCAGCCGGCCGACTCGGACTTGCAATGGGGCGTACCTCCAGCTCCTTGTATTCATTCCATCGTATGACTCTCTTTAGCTTCTACCATAGCTGCGATAGCTGATTAGGATAATTCAGGAGAGAGAGGAGGAAGGAAAGAGGATGAGAAAAGCGAGTCAGATACGTCATTGTACAAGAGACAGCAAGTGAGACAACGGAAGATAACCCGGGGAACGCGGTCGTGTATCACCGTGATCAGCACCCAGTTGAACCACCTACTTTTGCTATACTAATTAGTCGTACACTAACTTGGCTCTCTTCTCTATGGGGCCCACCAGTGCAGTATTGTACCTACTCGCAAGGCTGAAGTCACGAGACTCTGGAACGCTCAGCAGGGCTACACCTGCTCGTATCTCCACGTAGTACCGTTTGGAGCTGCTCCTACACCAATGCGACGTCGCTAGCAATACGACTGACGCAGTCTAGCTGGACTTGCTAGAGGTACCATTCGATGGCCGGTTTCTTGTCGAGGGTGTTTCCCTTCTCGACAATTCTTGGCGTGAAAAGTTTGGAGATAGGGTGAGGAAAAGGCTGCAAAAGAGATTACATACAAAGAAGACCACAAGTAGACGGAAAAAAGAACCCATACAAACCATCTATAGCCCCATAACCACCTCTCGTACGCTCCGCGACCCTCAGATTGGTGGACAAGTCCCAATTTTATGCCCCCGCATGCTCCTCTACCTTTGGCTGCAGCCATTTCCGAGCTTGTTGAACGTTGGGTTTTATCTGCCAGCTTAGCATACGGCACTGTTGGAAAAGCTCCGTAACGTAAACTGTTGATAAAGCGAAGCGGCAAACGACTGACGACAAGTAGTCCAATTCAGGTGACCCACTCGACAGCATCTCATTAACGGCAAACCGCAGTGTTCATATCGCCATCCTCCATCTTCTTCAACAACTCATCGTCTTCTCATTGTCGTCATCGTCAACTCGTCTAATCGTCAACATCTTCAACACCACCCTCCACTCCTGATGTCCCTCAACGGCTCAAGGAACGACCATGGCAATGGCGGCGTCATGATGCAGCGCCATCTGGCTCCTCCCTCGCAACAGGCGCCACAACAGCACAACCCATACCAGTTTTCCACAACCCCGACCCACAGTGTGTCCCATGTCAACTCTTCGACGGCAAACTCGTCTCGAGACCTGGCCTCCTCTGTGTCTGTGGCCGAAAAGCAGACCGCCAACAACACAAACTCGCTATCGGCCCCCGCAAACCGATTCTTTGGCATGGAAAACTTTGGAAACACCTGCTACTGCAACTCGGTGCTCCAATGTCTCTACTACACCAAGCCGTTCCGAGATCAGGTGCTGGCGTTTGCCAAGGACGAGTCCCGGGCGAAAAAACGCAGCGTCCCCGGAAAAACGCCCCATCCGTTCACCGTGAACCCCGAATCGGCGACCCTGTCGACCTCCACCCCGCAAACCAATCCCAACCCTCCAGATTCCGCCGGACAGGCCACCTCGGGTCTCAGCAGCCTGTCGCTGGGCCTCAAATCGCAGGAGTCCGTCAACGGCAACGGCAACCCGCCCAGCAGCAGCGGCAACGGCAAGCTGTCCCGACGTCTGACCATGTTTGGCAAGAAAAACAAGGACAAGGACGCGGATCAAACCAACGGAGGAGGGCCTCCCGGGTCCGCAGGCGGGCCTCCAGGCTCGGCGGGAGGCGCAGGCTTTGGTGGAGGCATTTCCTCTGCATCTAACGCATCCACCAACAACCAGGCCTCTTCTGCCCCGGCTGCTCCAGGCTACATTGGAGAGAATGCTCCGCCATTGAACATTCTCCAGAGCAAACCCAACTACCCGGGCCTGGAAGGTATCCCCCTGGGCCATAGACTGCCCAACGCTAACGTGCCTGTCGTGGGATACACGGAGGATCCCTTTGCGACTCCGGAAAACAAGAAAAGAGCGGCGCTCATCACAGGCCCCATCATCAACCTGGACCACTCGTTTGCCCAGGACTACAGCATGAAGGAGTCGCTGTTCACGGCGCTCAAGGACATCTTCGAGTGCATGAGCGAAAACTCGTCGCGAATCGGAATCATGTCGCCCAGCAACCTGATCACCGTTCTCAAGCGGGAAAACGAGCTCTTCCGATCGTCCATGCATCAGGACGCCCACGAGTTTCTCAACTTTCTGCTCAACGAGGTCATTGAGAGCGTAGACGGGTCCTCAGTGTCCCGAGACGACTCCAAGTGGATCCACGAGCTGTTTGAGGGTTCCCTGACTTCGGAAACAAAGTGTCTCACTTGTGAGGCTGTGTCTCGACGACACGAGTCGTTCCTGGATCTGTCGATTGATCTCGAGCGCAACTCGTCCGTTACAGCTTGTCTGCGACAGTTCTCAGCCTCGGAAATGCTCTGTGAACGAAACAAGTTCTACTGCGACACCTGCTGTGGTCTGCAGGAGGCCGAGAAGCGAATGAAGATCCAGCGACTGCCCAAGGTGCTCGCTCTGCATCTCAAGCGGTTCAAGTTCACCGAAGACATGCAGCGAAACACAAAGCTGTTCCACAGAGTCGTCTACCCCAAGTACCTGCGTATGTTTGAGACCACCTTTGACTGTCCCGACCCAGATAAGCTCTACGAGCTGTATGCTGTTGTGGTTCACATTGGAGGAGGTCCCTACCATGGCCACTACGTCTCTGTGGTCAAGACTGAGCATGCTGGATGGCTTCTGTTTGACGATGAGATGGTCGAGGCCGTTGACCCCCACTACGTGTTCAACTTCTTTGGCGACAACCGAGGTCTGGCGTCTGCCTACGTGCTCTTCTACCAGGAGACGACCGTGGACCAGATGGAGTCCGACAATCTGTCCAACGACGTGTTCAACGTCACCACTAACGCCAACGGAGAGCTGGTCGAGCACGTTTCGTCGACCGAAAGTGTCCCTCTTCCCTCCTCTTCGCTCCCCAACGTTCGAGAGGACGATGAAGACGGCCCTCTTCCTACCATCACCACTGGCTTCAACTCTTCCACCGCCTTGAGCAGTGGCATTCAGAGCGGAGTCTCCAGTGCTCCTGGCAGCTCCTCCAACCTCCCCTCTAGCGTTGGAACAAACTTCCCTGCTGCTTCTCTGCCTTCTCTACAAGAGTCGTATTCTCCCCAACAACAGCAGCAGCAGCCTCAGCAGCAGTTTGGCTTCCCTCAGCAGTCGTCTACAGGCTACCCCGTGCCCTCTCCTGCTCCTTCCCAGAGCTCTTCGGTCGTCGGCAACTCGATGATGTCGTCCTCGGTGCCTGGATCTACGTCTATTCACTCGGACCTGTCTTCGTCCCACCACTCCACGGCCAACACCTCCATGAGCGTGCCTGCTCCTCCACCCACCGCGTCCTCGGAAACCGCTCCTCCCTCCAGCAGCGGCAACAAGTTCTGGCAGCGACGAGACCGGTCTGTGTCCAACACGTCGACCGAGTCTGCCGGCAAAAAGAGCCGATTCTCCTTTGGACGAAAGAGATAGAGATCCGCAAAAATCTATTTAAATGCATTTAGAAATAGTAATGGTTAGGTATGTGAGAGGAATTGTAGTAAGTAGGTGATATAACGACTGAAAAATGCGTTTGTATGTCGCTATCAGTAACTCTAGGCTACAGTAGATGTGCCATGCTAGTAGGCTTGTCTGTGGTTAGTCTACCCCTCTCATAGAGTAGGTCAGCTGAACGAATATGATAACTAATAAATATATTACTTGGAGTGACACAATTGTCATCTCCTACAGTGCTATTATACATCTTCCTGAGGGTCTTTTGGTGATTCCTCCTTTGTACCCTCTTCATCCTTTTTTGTATCCTCCTTTTCCTCTGGCCTCTCAAATACAAGCCAATAACCCACATCCAGAGTCTTACTCTTGCAATGAATGTAAACGGCCAGTTTCTTAGCTTCCGGCTGCTCTAGTTCAATTTCCAGATCATCCCACGACGGTTTCACTCCTTTGTGTGTATCGTTCATCACCAACTTGGTCTTAAAGATACTGTCTTTCATAGACTCAACAGGAAAAGAACATGCAAAAGCAGTATCGTCAGCTGTAAGTAGATCCACTGAAGCGTTCAAAGTCGTTGAGGGAGTCAGAACTGTAGCTCCAGAGGGGAACAAGTCTCTCAGAAACGATGAATGTTCAGGTTCCAGGTTCACAGTAGATACACTGAACACCACCTCTTCTTTGAGAACGTTACGAGCTCGAAACTTGACTCCTTGGTCGTTGAACGACAACAGAGTAACTTCAGGGATGTAGTGAATAGCCAACTCAGCCGCCTTGAGAGAAATCGAAGATGGTTTCTTACTAGGAACAATCAGAGGTTTCTCACACTTGTAACACAACCTGCTCTTTTTCCCTCTCAAAGCAGGCAATATCGGTGGTTTGAACTCTCTAGTATCATCATCCTCCTTGTTCACATCCACGATAATCTTCCCAGTATTCTTCAGACTCTTGGAGACGTCAGAATCTCGCGAAGATGTCACTGACAAAGCCTCCATGGCTCGTGATGCATCTTTATCCTCAGGCTCAAACAAATGTCTGATATACTTCCTCGTAGCTCCAGCTAGCGCGTTATCGCCCATGGCATTCTGCTGCTGTAAAATCTGAGCAGCTAGAGCCTTATCTGACGCGTATTGATCTGTGGTATAGTCACACCAGGTACATTTCAGAGTATAGTTAGGAGCATCCTTTGAGGTCTTCAAAACGTCCAATGCACTCTTGCATTCGGGACATTGGAGACAATTGCGCGTACAGACACGCTGGGTGGACGATTTGGGCACTTCCACCAGACACATGGGACAGTAGATGCACTCGACAATGTCAGTGGTCATGTCTGGAGACTGGAGCAGTTGGCATGGTTTGCAGAAGTAGAGCTTTTCACGGTTGAAAAGCGTCCATTTTTGGGCCAGAGAATGCGGTACACTGATATCCGACACGGTTGTGCTTCCGCTTTGCGCCACTATCGACTCATTGCAACAGTGGATCATGTTGCATGGTGTGTGGTGGTGGTGGGGATTATGCATGAAGTGATTTGAAATAAATTGGTGGAACTTTCAACTGGGAGTGAAAATTGCCAAGTATTAGAGACGAGGGGGACGGAACATATTGGAGGCGGAATAATTGATGGATTGAAATGAAATTTCTTAAATCAGATAGAACCACCCCCCCTCAGTCACGTAACAAAACCTCACCCCCAGATCTCCCCTCCTTCCCATACTTCTGCCCTCCCGTCATCCAGTTAAACTCCTAAGGCCACGCATAATCTAACCTCGCATCACAACCAACATCTCCAGATCAATGCTACTTCCAAGCCTGGCAACGATACTGACAGTGGCCTCGGGCGCTCTCGCATCCAAGCTCAAGGAGTGGCCCAAGGCCGAGAGTCCGATCATGGGCTCTCTGGACTCGTTATTCACATCGCAATGCGCTTCAGACGTCAACAACCAACTTCGAGCCATGTGGGAGACGCTCAGCTCGAAACACAACAACTACCTCACAGACTACAGCAAGGATCCTGTTTTTGTGCGGCTGGCGCCCAAGGAGTACCAGCAGCTGCTTGAACAGCTCAGAGAGTGCTCATCCGACGATCCACAGGCTCTTTTGCTGCTGGCCGAACTGCTCACCTTTGGCCACTACTCTGTCCGACCACAATACGCAGCTGGATTTGCGGCTTATAAGCAATACGCAGAACTGACGGGCGACCCCGCAGCCCAGTTCTTTGTCGGATTGCTCTACAGTACTGGTCTGTTTGGTCAATGGCCTAGAGACCAGGCAAGAGCCACGTTATACTACTCGTTTGCAGCCAAGGGAGGAGACGTGAGGGCTCAGATGGCCATGAGCAATAGAATCAATAACGGCATTGGCTCACCTCAGGACTGTGATGCGGCTCTGAGGTACCTCAGACTGGCTGCTAACCAGACCATGAACTACTTCCTGGACGGTCCTCCTGGAGGAAAACATCTGGGTCCTTCTTCATGGCATTTGGCAGACTCCAACCACGGACTGTACGGCAATCTCGGCAAGGAAACGTCCATGTACGACGAGTACGCCGAAGACTCGTCAGAGGAGATTCTCGAGTACGCAGAACATATGTTGGAGGGCAAGGTGGCCGAATACAAGTCGTCTCTGAGTGATTTCTTCTACCGGGGCTCTCAGAACGTCGAGCCCGATCTCGACAAGTCCGCCAGACTCGCTCAGGAGTGTGCTGGTCTCTTTTTCACAGATCTGGACGCTAAGGAAGTGGCTCCTGCTCGAGAATCACAGTGGTACTCTGTCAGATGTGCTACTCGACTAGGTCAGATGTACATGCGCGGCGAGGGAGTGGAGCAAAACTACAAGCTCGCACACAAGTGGTTCCACAAGGCATGGCAGGCTAGTGCTGGTCAAATTGGAACCGCTGGAAACGGACTGGGATACATGTACAGACACGGTCTGGGAGTCAAGCAGGACACGGAAAAGGCGATCCGGTACTTCCACAAGGCCGCTGAACTCCAGAGCTTGCCCGCTCTTTACAATCTGGGCGAGATTCAGCTGGAAAGAGGAGACCACAAGGCTGCTCTTCGGTACTTTTCCGAAGCTGCCACGGTAAACTTGCCTGCCATGTACGAGACTGGCGAGTACTACTTCCGAGTCCGTGAGGACCCTGCTATTGCTGAGTCTGTGCACACTGCTGGATCGTACTTTGATGAACTCACCTGTTCCAAGACATACAAGCACTTCAAGTCGTTCAACGAGCGAATTTGCGGCAACAAGTTTCCCCGAAAGTGGGCTCTTCAGCAGTGGCACCTGGGAACTTTCCACAACGCCTTTGTGGGCTTTGTCATTGAAGCCGAGCAGGGCTCTGAGAACGGTCAGTTCAATGCTGCCTATGTCGTTGACGAGTGCATGAACTACGACGACAAGGGAGTCATCTCCGAGAGCGACAAACTCAGTGCGTTGGCGTACTGGACCCGGTCTTCCATCCAGTCCAACTTCGAGTCCACTCTCAGAATGGGCGACTACTACCTCTACGGTATTGGTACCAAGCCCAATGCTGAAAAGGCCCACGAGTGCTACACCGGTGCTGCTGAGCGAGGAAATCTCGGTCTGGCTCGATGGAACCTCGGCTGGATGCATGAACATGGTATCGGTGTGTCTCAGGACTACCATCTGGCCAAACGGCACTACGATTCGGCCCTGGTGGCCAACCCTGATGCTTATCTGGCTGTCTACCTCTCGCTGGCAAAACTGCGGTTCAAGATCATCGCCAGTGCTATCAGCGGCTTCCTCGGCTACAAGAAGAAGAGCGATACGCAAGTGAGCATCATTGGAGGACCCAACAACAGTGCGAAATCGAACTTTGCGCGGTTCAGAAACATGGTGATCCGATTCAACCGAATTGGAGTGCTGGATCTGGCTCTACTGGCCTCCTTCATCCTCGTGGTCTACCTCCTGTCCAACCGTCAGACTGTCAATCCTGAGATTGCCAACGTTCCTGATGTGGACGAAGCACCACGAGACCCAGCTCCCGAAGCTGCTACAGAGCAGCCTGCTGCACCCCAGCCTCTGCATCGACCTCTTGGTCCCCATCTTGGTGATCCCGAGGATGGAGCTTTCCCGTCTTAGAAGGGCTCTACTCTTCCACCTGCGTGGTGTATGCATGAAGCAGATAGGCCTTGAACCTAATCTGGATACGAGGGATTGGAGAGGTGTGGAATTGGGGCTATTCCTCCATCTACTGAGTCAGCAGGCTCATTTTCCACATTTCCAGGCTTTCTATAGAAATCCATAATTTGCAATTTTAGTAAGGGTCCCCCCTTATTCCTGTTCCGTACATTCTCGTAGGCTTGGCACGAGAAGCGAGCGACCGTTGTGTGCACCGCAGTGCGTTAATTACGAGTGCGCTATTTATGGGCGCCCACTGGTACGATAGTGGAGCCAGGCGTTATTATCAGCTACTGCTGTTGTAGTGTGTAGTACGAGTGGTTACGGTGGTCTTGGACGCTCAATTTTTGGTGTCTCTTTGGCTGCCGTTTAAGGTGACATTTTCGTCATGTCTGAATTCGGAAGGGTTCAAATGAGACAGAAAAAGTGGGGGAACATGAGACTTGCGTGTTTGCCGATTGTTTATATCACGTGACTTTGACTTGCACGGCAACATTTCCCATACCAACCACACTCCACCACGCCGATCCCTACCAGCTCTAAACGTAGGAAAGAATGGGGAACCGTTGGGGCCTTATTTCTTGTCGAGGCAAGTGCAGCAACTGTATCCATATCCATCTTTCCCAAAGCTTGGTGTCATGCGACAGACAAGACAATAAGACAAGGGAGTGGAAGGTGGTGGAAGGGAAGAGAGAAATAGTACAGTTATTTGCTCAATAGGCGATAGAGGGGAAGACGTAGTTGTGGCTTTACTTGTGTACCTGGTAATTGCAGTACATAGTGCCATCCCTCGTACCTCCACACAACCTTCGATGGCTTGATTTCTGTAGGTACCTGTCAATTAAACATCGGGTCACATGTCACCAGCGAGATGGATTTGTGGATAAAACAACTAGTAGACCGTGTATCTATTCCCCTAAAGCTCTCCCTAATAACTCCCTCTCTCTCCTCCAACATCTTTCACCCATCCCGTTTAAGAAAAATCCAAGCTTAGCTTGCGCTAGCGCCTGCAGGTACTACCCTGCCGCACTCCATGCACACACGCACACACCTTGTTGATATCGCCTCTTATCCCCCCTAGAACGACCCGACCATGGCGTATCGACGCAAAAAGTTCTTTGGCAAGCGCCCAGACACGGGCCACGTGGCCCGCACGCCGTCCCAGCTCCAGGAGGTGTATTCAGACGACGACGACGGCGAAGGAGAAGACGTGGAGATGTGGGACCAGCCAGAGGTGTCTTCGAAGGACGGCCTGAACGCTGAGATCGGATCGCCTGCTCCTCCAGCAGCCGCAATGCCTCCCCGAATGAGTGACTCGCTGTACCAGGAGACCAAGGCCGAGGCTGAGGCGTCGCAGGGTCCCCAGGGAGCTCCAGGCGACCTGTACTCGCTGATCCGGACGTTTCCGCTGTTCAAAATGGCTCCTAATGCCTTTGTCATTGCTGTTTCGGCTAAGCTACGCATCCAACAGGTGTCGCCACAAGAGTACATTGTCACGCAGGGCGACGAAGCCAAGGCAATGTACTGGATTCTCAAGGGTCAGGTCAATGTCACCAGCAGAGATGGAGAAAGTGTGTACGCTGAACTCGAGGCAGGCTCGTTTTTTGGCGAAATCGGCATTCTGTTTGACCGTCCGCGTACTGCCACGGTTCTGGCGTCCACAAAATGTGTCTTGGCTGTGTTGAAGGGAGACAGTCTGAACGATATTCTGCCGAAATTTCCTGCCATGGAAAGAGCTATCAGAGATGAAGCCCAGGAACGGCTGGCTATCATTGAAAAGACAAAGATCAATCAGCGAAACAAGTCGCTGTTGAGTGGAATGGTGTCTCCTACTACGTCGATCCGCAATCTGTTGCATGAAATGCCGTTGTTCAGACACATTCCCGAAACGATAGTGCACAAACTTGCTCTGGCAGTGGAACCAAGGACTTACGAGCCGTTCCAGTACATTATCAAGCAGGACACAATTGGCCAAGAAATTTATTTCTTGACCAGTGGAATCGTGGAGGTTATTGACGAACGCGAGATTGGAACTGCTGCCCATATCATAGCCAGATTGACCAAGGGTTCGTATTTTGGAGAAATGGCGTTTCTGAGTTCAAACCCCGTTCGTACAGCGTCCATTCGATCCATCAGTATGGTTGAATGTCTCGTTTTGACGACTGACACTCTCGAATCACTGTGTTCTCAGTACCCCGATATCCAGCAACATATCGAGCAAACAGCCTCGGCTCGGATTGAACAGTACCAGCGAGAACCCAAATCACACGACAATACTAATACTACATCATCATCTACACAATCAGCATCTGCCACGCCTGTCGACATGACCAGACGACGTTCGGTGGCAGATTTCAGCGGCAAGAGGAACGACAGCTTGTTCACTGTCAGTCGAGGAGGAGCCACATTCTTCAGTGAACCCAAGAACGATCATGTTTCTGTGGGTAACGAGAACTCGTCCATGTCACCCATGGCTCGAAATCACCATGCTCATACTCGAAGATACAGCACAGGCACAGTTTTCGAGCCAATCATCTCTCGTGATGGACGAGTCGTCTTTTCTAACTCGTGGGAGTCAAACTCGGGTGTTTCTGAAGGTGCCCCTTTGTCATTGGGTAACTACCAGATGGCCCAGCCTCGAAAATGTCTTTCTGCTGGAAGTAGTGGAACCACTTCTCCTTCCAAAAGACCAGCCTTTGACACCAGAGACGATGAGCCTCATACGAAAGAGAAGCGAGAAGTTTCTCCACGAGACGCTTCTCCTCCGAATGCTGCTCCTTTGGCTCGATCTTCGTCTACAGGAGCCAGTGCCAAGACGATAGCTCCTCAGAGATACTCGTCGTTCCTGCTGCATCCCCGGCTCAAGAAACAAAAGACGTTCCAGCGCCGCAAGTCGTCGCTGTTCAACGTGGGCCCCTTCTCCGACGCCATCCAGGTCAAAATATTTGCATATCTAGATCTTCCGGACCTGATGGTGTTGCAGAGAGTGTGCCAGCACTGGCGTCAGTTGCTGCTCACGTGTCCCTTGCACGAGCTGGATCTCAAGCCGTACAACCGGTCCATTGACGATACTTCCATTGTGTCGATTGTCAACTTTGTGGGTGCACGACCCAAGATTGTCGACATTAGCTCCTGTTTCCACTTGACAGACGACGGCTTCTCGTACCTGGTCAACGGTATTGGACTGGCCAAGATCAGAGTGTTCAAAATGACCTCCGTTTGGGAAGTTTCCGGTATGGCTATCATGGACTTGACTGTGCCTTCAATTGGAGCTGATCTGGAGGAGGTTGATCTCTCAAACTGTCGTAAAGTGGGAGACTCGACTCTAGCCCGACTAGTAGGCTGGGTTCAGGAGGAGGGAACCAACGGAGGAGGAGATCGAGAGACGTCTCCTTCGTCCTCGGTGGTGGGATGCCCCAAGTTGAAACGCATCACCATCAGCTACTGCAAACACATCACCGACCGAAGCATGCACCACATGGCTGTGTATGCTGCTGACCGGCTGGAAATGCTCAATCTCACGCGGTGCACTACAATCACCGACCATGGGTTTGGGTACTGGAACATTCGGCCCTTTACGCGGCTCAAAGAGCTCGTTTTGGCAGACTGCACGTTTTTATCGGACAAGGCCATCATCTCTATAGTTGGAGCAGCCAAGAACCTCGAGTTTCTCGATCTCTCTTTCTGCTGCGCTCTGTCGGACGTTTCAGTTGAGGTTTTGTCTCTTGGATGTCCTTCGCTCAAGAGTCTGAACCTGTCCTTCTGCGGATCGGCCGTGTCTGACGCCAATCTGAGAGCCGTGGCCATGCATCTGTTGGACCTGGAGCATCTCAGTGTGCGAGGATGTGTTCGGGTGACTGCGGTGGGAGTGGATACGGTTCTTGCGGGGTGTCTAAAGCTCAAGACGCTGGATATCACCCAGTGCAAGAACGCTGGAGGATGGAATCAGGGCGATAGTAAGGTGGTTGTCAAGACCACCTAGACAAAGAATGCATATACTAATGATTTATGACGGACAGGCACAAGTACAGTAGGAGTAGCGGTGTAGCTATATAGACGACTCTTCTGGCGTATCTCGTAAGTTCGCAATGCAGTGAAGACATGTTGCATTGCGGTCACCGGATAATTTCTGTGGCAGGGTTATATTTAGGCAGCCATAATCCTGGATTCGGCCCATTAGCCAGGATAGGTGCAAACCGGGCAGAAAACGAGCTCTGCCGTTGGCCACGCGTTGCACTAATGTGGCTAAAGTGGCTGGCTGTTACAGGTGTGGTGATTCGAGCAGCCATCTGACTAAGTGAGATAGTGTTTCGTTTCATCGTAAAGGTTTAAGGGTCTAGATCTTGCGAGTGGTAATTTATGTAGGGAATATCAGCATGGCATTCTCGTATTTCGCAAATACCGCTAATTCCACGCTATGTTGATTGCTCTATCACCGTACAGTAAGTTGTGAAGATCTGGATCTACGATCTCGGCACGTTGGGCACGTTGAGCACATGTCATTGCACATGGACGAGGTAGCTTATCGTGATTGACATTGGCATGAAAATTGCTGTCAGAGCTATAAATACCAGAGAAAAAGAAGAGGTAAAGACAAGAGTTTGCAGGGGTAGGGAAGGGGTGGCTGAGGGCAGAACCGTGGTACGGATACTGTTGAGTGTTAGTACTCGTACTTTTGATGAATCTATATCTTCCCTCAGTCAGTCGTGTTTCATCGTCTTCTTCTTCTCATCAAACCGCTAACCTCTTGGCAAGGTACAGTATTATAATTAACCATGTGGCACGAAAATAGGGGTATCGAGCTTGGGCTGGATTGGGTGGGATGCAATTCTTAAATGTTACTGGGAGGTGAGAAGGGACTATGAGTAGAGCTATAGGAGGGTGAGAGAGAAGAAGAAAGCGGTTTTTCTGTTATTTATTTGCCGAATTTGTCTCGCCAAACCTATCCCTCTTCCCCTCTGTACCTATCAGGTGCTCTGTGCAGGTGTGCTCGTGGGGCTCTTGTCTCTGTCTCTTGACCCCTGAACCCCCATGGCACCCAATTCAATCTTGGCGCGTAGACTGAGAGGTGCTTGCCGTGTGTATCCGTGCACTTTAAGCTGGTTAAACATTGAAAGAGAGTAAGCGAGAGATTACTAAGGGAGGGTGTAATAGCGGGTATAGCGGCCGTTGTAGCGGCAAAAAAACGAGTAAAATGAAGTCCCCGGATCTGTCACAAACAACGTATTCCCCGTTTTCCCTTTATTATCCACTGCGTCGTGTTGTGGGGTTCAGGAGATGCGTGCTGTAGTCTTGATGCAGTCCTTTTTGGCCCAACACGTCAACATCGCAAAGAGGAGCCTCCACCACGACTACACGCAGCTTCATGTTAGGCAAACGCAAGGGTGAGTATAAGAGGGGATATTGAAGAGCAGGAGCACGTGACCAGAGACACAAGAAGTCTTCCTGTACCACAGCTTGGCACTTACGACTACACACCACACATGGTTACATGCCAAGGGCTTCACCACAACTTTTGCACCACCTTTCCACCTCCATATTCTAACCCAGATACACCAGCAATGGTGGCTCCGCTGAAAATCGACACCTCGCGAGAAATGGAAATCTACTCGCGCGACGACAACAAGGACGACGGCACACACGTTTCGGGCAGTAACAGCCACGCGATCGGAGAGGAGGAGGACGAGGAGGACCTGGACGATGATCCGTTCGAGCACCAGAGCTCGTCGCCGTCGATCCACGAGGACGAAATCGACTTTGACTACGTCTACGCCTTCAAGACGTTTGTGGCCACGGAAAAGGGCCAGGCCAATGCTGTCAAGGGCGACGCCATGGTGCTTTTGAACGACTCCAACTCGTACTGGTGGCTGGTTCGGCTGGTCAAGGACTCGTCGGTGGGTTTCCTGCCTGCCGAGCACGTGGAAACACCCTGGGAGCGGCTGGCGCGGCTCAACAAGCACAGAAACGGCGAGCTGGCGTCTCCGGCCAACGATTCGCACGGTTTCTCAGCCTTCTTCGAGAAGGAAGGCAAGGGCTCGAATCCGTTCAACAAGATTTTCAAAAAGAAGGAAAAGGCGAAATCCGTGGCCTTCAACGGCAACCCGACCTATGTGTCTGCCTCGGAGTACGAATACAGCGACGGCTACGAGGGAGAGGAGGACGACGATACACATGACGACTACGAGGAAGAGGACCAGGAAGAGGAGGGAGAAGAGGAGGAAGACGATCAGGACACAGAACGGGTGGTTCGTCATTTGCAGCAGAAGCAAACGGAGAGCAACGGAGCAGCGAAAAAGCCAGGCCAAATCAACCCCCTGGTCGCCAACGCTCATTCTCCACATAACGCGCCACAGCCGGTTCTGTCGCCTGATCTGGACAAGGCTCCCACGCCGCTGGTGGTCAACAAGGTGCGCAAGGCACCAGCCCATCTCACCGTGGACACGAGCTTGCGTCCTGGAGCTCCGCCAAACGTCATTGTGGCCAACAACCCCAACCACCCCAACGCCCAGGTGCATTCGTCCTGGGACTCACATGCATCGAGCGAAGAGGAGGAAGACGAGCCTAGTACGAGAGAAGTGGGCGAGGAGAGCGGTATCAGCGAGGAGAGTGTGATCATCACGAGTCAGCGGCCTGTGAATGCATCTGCAGCCGCTGCTCAGGCTGTTCAGGCTGCCGAGCGGTCTGTTTCCCAGGAAAGCAACCGCAACAGAGCTGCTTCTCAGGGTTCG
Organism: Yarrowia keelungensis; assembly: GCA_001600195.1. NCBI lineage: Eukaryota > Fungi > Ascomycota > Dipodascomycetes > Dipodascales > Yarrowia > Yarrowia keelungensis. The sequence goes on along the minus strand of BCJD01000013.1, from coordinate 268,203 downwards.
GTCGCCTCTTCCATCCTGCCACCTCCTTCAGACCATAGACTATCTGTTTCTTCGCAGAACTCGGACAGTTCGGCTGTGAGTCAGTCGAGCGGTAAGAAACGGTTCTCGTTGTTACGGGCAAAGTCGTCAGTGGACAATCTGCAGCGATCGAGCTCGGGAGGATCAACTACGGGTCGTTTGGCGGGTCTTTTCAAACGAAAGTCCAAGGAGACCATGAAGAAGGGATCCACGGTGACCAACAACAACACCACCAAGGACGGCCTGGAACCCACACGGTCGCCAGCGTCGTCTGTCCACTCGCAGTCGTCGTCAGTGCATCAGATGGCCGACCAGAGCGATCTGGCCAGTATCGACGAGGAGGGAGGAAGCACGCCAGGAGGAAGTGCAGGAGGAGTCATGAGTGGGGTGTACCCGATCAAGCCGGGAGCGCATCGAAAGGGCTCGTATTCGTCGGTTTCGTCCGTTCGATCGCAGGGCTCTCTTCTTTCGCAGCACTCTTCGCAACAGCAGTCGCCCATGCAGGCAAGACACGCTGGTCCTGCTTCGTCGTCTGTGGCTCCTCTGGCTCCCAGACCCAACAGGCCCATGTCTCAGCCCGTTGTCCAGGCTCCCCTTGGACCCCAGTTGCATCACAGTCATTCGGTAGGCTCTTCTCCAGCCACTCCGCAGTACCCCACTCATCAGCAGCACCCTTCGCAGCAGCAAAACCACCATTCTCAGCCCAAGCATCTTCCCGGACAGGCTCCTGGTCACTCGAGTTTAGGCCCCATGCCTTCGTATGCTCCTGGTCTTCATGAGCAGGTAGTCAAGGGTTCTAATGGACATGGTAACGGACACTTTCCTGGACAGGCTCCAGGTCATGCCAGTCTTGGTCCTATGCCTTCGCATCCTCCAGGCCAGTTCCCAGGACACTTTCCAGGCCAGGCTAGAGGTCACACGTCCATGGGCAACTTTCAGCCAAATGGACACAATGGAGGCAACGGAACGCATCCTCATGTTCGATCAGATGTGCGACCAGAGAAGATGGAGCGACCGGAGAGACCAGAGAGACCGGAGAGACCGGAAAGTCGGCCAGACATGTACTCTCGAGACATTCCTCAGAGTATTGATGATGTGCATAACGGTAGACAGGAGACTAACGGCATTGTCTACCCCGAACGACAGTCGAGCAACAGCCCCTTCCCTGAAAGAAGAGACAGCAGGCAGCAGCCTCAGCAGCAAGGAGACGGTCATCACCACCACCATCCTCTGGCACACCCTGATCTGCCCCGTGCTCTGTCTCCTGAACGTCAGGTGGGCCGAATGACGCCAGAAGAGCGTCCTTTGCATATTGCCCGGCCTCAGGGACGGTCCCAGACCCCCACAGGTGCGCCCTTTGCTGATCTGTCGCCTCTCAAGACCTTCAACCGAGAGTACGGCTCCACCTCGACTCTGGGATCCAGTCAGGGACTTCCTCCGGTGTCTCCTATCAAGACTGTCAACAGTGGAAGAGTCACTCCTACTTCTCAGATTCCCACTCCGTCTCAAGCATCTTTCCACAATGAGCACGGTGAGGTTGTTGAAGCCGAGTCCATCAGAGGTATTTCGTCCAACGTCACTTCTCCTATTGGAGGAATGTCAGATACAGTCACTTCACCTATGGAGTCTGATCCCTTTGGAGTCCATGACCCTCGCACAAACACCGCTGCTCCTCCTTGGCCTTCTGCCATTGACACCAGTGGAGTTCCTCACCATAACGAGGGTCTTGGAGACGACGTTGAGATTGAGTCGATTGGTTCTGACTTGTCTAGCTCACATGACGACGAGAACCGACTGCATCCCAACGGTCTTCCCTCCAAGGAACAGACTCCTTCTGTTGTCTCGATAGTGTCTTCGTTTGACGACGAGCTCGAGACTCCTACAGTGGCTGTGGCCAAACACATGTCTCTGACTCCCCAGATGGCTGGTTTCGAGGCCTCTGAGTTTGCTGGACGGTCTACTCCTGACGCCAGTGATGCTCGAACTCCTCAGCTGGAGAACATTGACAACGAGGCTGATGAGGACAATCTTGGAGACACTACACCTCAGATTGGTCCTGGAGGAGGACATGGAGGACTGTTGGGCCCGGAAGATAATGAGGTCGGTAACAGCACGCTTACACGAGCTCCTGTGGCTGTTCTTGGTGCTCCTAGTGCTCCTACTCCTGTGGCACCTCTGGCTCACCATCGAATCCAGCCTGGAAACGTCTCTACCCAGTCCGTTCAGTCGTTTGCTACTGCTCACAACGGCTTCTCGTCTGCTTCTCTGGCCTCCTCTTTCTCTACATCTTCTCTACTGGACGGCTACGAGCAGCGAAGCGAGGAGACTGTTGACGAGTCTCCTGTTTCGGAGATGGCTGAGGCTTCTGGCTTTGGTGAGCCCAAGGCTCTCAACAACGATACTATGGGCCATGGTCGAGTTGCCAGTGACGCTTCTTCGGCTACTATTCGTCGAATCCCTGCTGCCAACAAGTCCAAACGGTACTCCACCACGCTGCATCCTGATATTGCCAATGTGTACAAGGGCACCAACGACCGGCTGGATACTCTCAACGACAAGGTGGACATGCTCCTGAGACATCTCTCGTGAAGGAACTAAAAGAATAACGCAAAACATACACACATTACATCGTCGCAAGATGGCATAGCCGTAATTGGGGCTGTTTAGATTATTATATTCATGCTATGATAAAAGGAAAAGTAGATATATCACGTAGTTGAGGTGGAGAAGTACTGTATGGGTGGTGTGAAGGGTTATTTGAGGAAGTCGTGAAGTAATTTACTTGAAAGATAGTAACCATTTAGTTAGGAGTATGACGCTAGTGCTCAAGGCTTACGCTAAGGAGCAGACCTTGAACTAGCCAATATATTAGACCTGACCCGACTAATGTCTCAATCTCCATATGCCTCTATACAGTAATAAGGTCTCATTCAACTTATTAACCCTCATTCCCGGTTATCTACATTCTCGTATCTTAATGATGGGAACCTTGTTGAGTTGTTGGGGTGCCGTTTCTAGCGGTATCAATGGCTATGAAATGAGATATGGAGATGATGTGTTTATTTGCTGCGGTTTCTAACTTGTACCCCGCTTTTTCGTGTTTTCTTTAATCTCGTTTGACACACGAGTTTTCTGAAAACGTCATCTCGTGATTTTCATGACAGAGTCGGTATTGACATGCGATGTAGAGTGTAGAGAAGAGGTGAAATTTGAGACAATGGAGATGGGGTGAAAAGAAGCGAGAGGTGATCTGTCAAAGAGGACGAGTCGATTCGACTGGTCGGATGGTTTTTCAAACACACAAGCACCTATTGCACCGCTTTATCTGATTACTCGTCCACTGACGTCACTGTCGTCTCTTGTTCAGTCATTTCTGTCATCCATAAACTCAGACTCTGGAGTACGAGCCGGCCCGAGAACCGAGGTATGGATGACATCTGAGACATTGGACGTGGTAGGCAGGTGGGAACGAGCAGATCTGAATGGCTTTGTCTATGACAGAACACATCGCAGTTATCTATGACAGTATTACGTCGTGATATTACTGCATCATGCCAAGATATGAGATGAGGTGTATTGAGATGAGTGATATACGAGGCAGATGAAGTCCACCAGTAATGGTCATAAAAGGTCAATCAAGAAGGAAGATGATGTTGACGGTCACCTTTCTCTTCTGAATCACACAAACGCTTTATCCTGCTATTTCTTTGACAACATGTTTCACTCACTCACCCACACCTCATCTAACTCTGATGAGTGAAACACTTGTCAACGTCATAATTAATAGCAGCCGTTGAATAGTAGATTTGAAACAACGAGAGGGAAAGATCTGATCTAGCAGATGGTGAAATATTACCAGGATTACTCATAGCAGAGCAGGTACCGTATACTACAGTACTTGCAATACTTGTACCGTATTACCACTGAGGCACTCCACACTCCACACATGCACAGTGTCGATCACAGGGTCCGAACAAGAGGTGTGGACAAAGCAGTGGCAGTAAGAGTACAAGCAAATCAGTTGCCTGTAGATAAGACGCACACCTCACTTTGTGGCACTGTCACATTCCCCACCTGGTCACTTCGCATGTTCTAGCGTATGATATGATAGCAAGGGCTTGCACGTGAATAGAACCAGACACATCTCAGGGTCAAGTAAAGGCAAGTATAGACCAACTAACGGTGGGAGACGTTTTGAGGGGAAAGAGGTAGGGTTTGGTCAAAAGTGATAATAGTGGCCAAAAATGAAAATAAAAAATCGTAGATCTACTAATGTCGACACCAGAAACATATTCGTTTTGTTGTATTCTTGCTAGCACCTCTCGTAAACCCACCACCCACCTCTCTACTCATCTACTACCCCCTTAATTCGTCCCACACAAGTCCCAACCTGATGGCACGTGCAGGGAAACTTTTCAACCTTATTGCTGCCATCTGTCTTCTTTCACTTGTACCCACGATTTTTGCAGAGTGCTACAACCCAAACTCAGCATTACAGTGTACCACATCCGTGCAACACAACGGGACTTTTGAACGGTCTACGACACACACACAGACACACAATGTCCTGGGAACCGCAACCCCAAGTCCACGCGCAGCTGCTCGAGGTGCTGCAGAACTCGCTGCGGGGCAACAACGTGGCCCAGCGCCAGGCCACCCAGCAGCTCAGAGAGGCCCAGGCCCAGCCCGACTTTGCCAACTACCTGATGGCCGTGCTGATTGACGACAAGGCCGGCCCTCTGGACGTCCGGTCGTCCGCCGGCTTGCTGCTCAAAAACCTGATTCGATTCGACTTCAAGGACCTCAACGACGCCGGCAAGGCCTACGTCAAGGCCCACGTCTTCACAGCGCTGGTGGAGCCCGCTAACATCATTCGAAACACGGCAGGCACGATTGTGGCGTCGCTGATGCAGCGGGAGCGAATCAGCGGGTGGCCCGACGGCCTCACGACCCTCATGGGTCTGGCAGAAAGCTCGGACGTGAACGCCCAGCTGGGAGGCATGGACGCCCTGTCCAAGATCTGCGAAGACATGCCATTGGAGCTGGACCAGACATACGGCTCGCAGCGGCCGCTGGAGTACATGGTGCCCAAGTTTCTGGAGTTTGCCCGCTCGCCCGAGTCGTCGCACCAGAAACGGGTGCAGGCGCTGACCTGCCTCAATCACATTGTCGAGGTCGAGAGCCAGTCCATCATCTCCCGCATGGACGAGTACCTGGAGATTCTGTTCAGCCTCGCCAACACCCCGGACGTGGAGACCCGCATCCAGATCTGCAACGCCTTCACCGGCATTCTGCGAACCAACGCGGAAAAGATTGCCCCCCACCTGGGCGGCGTCATCCAGTACGCTCTGCATTGCATTTCGGCCTCCGAGGAGGGCGACACGCTGGACTTCCAGGCCTGCGAGTTTCTGCTGCTGCTGACCGAGCTGGACCCCAACCCCGAGGCTCTGTCACCGCATCTTGGAGACCTCGTGCCCGCAGTGCTCAAGGCCATGGTCTACTCGGAGACAGACGTGTTCATGCTGGAGGGCATCAACGAGGACGACGCCGATGTGGCTGACCGAGAGGAGGATCTCAAGCCCATCAACTTCAGACAAAAGGCTGCCCACGGCAACAAGAAAAACGAGGCCGAGGGCCAGGAGCCTGACGAGGACGAGTCTGACGACGAGGAGGACGACGAGGTACGGGGTCTGGAGGCCTGGAACCTGCGAAAGTGCGCTGCTTCCACGCTCGACAGACTCTCCAACATTCTCCCCGAGGAGGTGCTCGAGGCTGCCATGCCCTACCTCAAGCAGACCATTGTCTCTGACGAGTGGCCTGCTCGAGAAGCCGCCATTCTGGCATTTGGAGCCATTGCCGACGGCTGTCAGGACATGGTTGCCCCCCATCTGCCCGAACTGGTGCCCTTCCTGATCCAGCGACTGTCTGACCAGCAGTTCCCTGTTCGACAGGTCTGCTGCTGGACTCTCGGCCGGTTCTCCACCTGGGTGTGTGAACAGAGCATGACCGAGCAGGACACGTACTTCATCCCCACCCTCACGGGTCTCTTCACATGTGCCCTGGACCGAAACAAAAAGGTGCAGGTTGCCGGCTGTTCTGCCGTGGCCACCTTCACCGACGAGGCCCGAAACATGCTGACCCCCTACCTGGGCCAGATTCTCGAGCAGTTTGCGCTCTGTTTCCGACGATACCAGAAGAAGTCGCTGCTGTTCCTGTACGACGCCGTGTCCACACTGGTCAAGTACTGCGGAGCTGAGATTGCCGAAAACCAACAATACATGGAGACGCTGATGCAGCCTCTGATTGCCAAGTGGGAGCAGATTTCTGACGACGACAACGCCCTGTGGCCGCTGTTTGAGTGCATGTCTGCCGTGGCCTCGTACATGGGTCCTGCCTTTGAGCCCTACGCTCCTCCCGTCTTTGACCGATGTGCTCGTCTGCTGCACTCGTGTCTGGTTCAGGACCAGAACTTTGCCAACGACCCCTCTCAGGATCCTGCCGAGCGAGACTTTATGGTGACTGCCATTGATCTCGTTGACGGTCTGGTGCTGGGTCTCAAGGACAAGGCTGCCCCTCTGATGATGAACAGCGAGCCCCCCTTCATGGAGCTGCTGCTGGTGTGCTGCCACGATGAGTTTGACGTGCGACAATCGACATTCGCGCTCATTGGAGACATGGCTGCCCTGTGCCCCCAGCCATTGGAGCCCTACATGGACCAGCTGATGGAGGAGCTGCTCAACCAGGTCGAGTACAACCACATTTGGCCCGACGCCGTCAGCAACACGTGCTGGTCGCTGGGAGAGATTGCCCTGCGGTTCGGCGACAAGCTGCGGCCTCTGCTGCAGGCCTCTGCTGCCGAGCGGCTCATTGCTCTGCTCAGAACCCGAGACGCATCGCCACGAGTGCTGGAGAACGCATCCACCGCCATTGGCCGAATCGGAATCACCATGCCCGACATTTTCGCCCAGCGAATCCCGGACTTTATCATTGCCTGGTGTCTCAACATGCATGACGCCATGGACAACAGCGAGAAGGAAAGCGCGTTTGTCGGTATGTGCACCATCATCTCGTCTAACCCCCAGGCTCTGGACAACTCCACGCTGCTCATGTTCGTCAACGCCGTGGCCCGATACCTGGAGCCCAGCGAGGCGCTGATGCACACCTTCCGACAGGTTCTTGGAGGCCTCAAGGGAATGCACCCCAACTTTGACAAGGATGTGACCGAGCAGCTGCCCCCCGTCATCCAGAAGCGTCTGCATCAGTACTACGGCGTCTAAACACAGCCCGACCTACTTACACGCATGTACACACTCCCATATAGCTACAATCACTTAATCATGCCTGGTGCGGTGCGGAGTGCAGCCATAGAGAATGAAAGAAGATAGATGTTGAGAGAGAGAAGTGTAGGAGAGATGTAGAAGATAGGATAAGAGTGATGGTTGTAGTTGCCTTGGTTTCAGAGAGATTAGGGGGACCCTCAGAGACTTTTACATTGTCAGGTGTTTTAGTTGGACGTGCAGTTGAGATGCAGCACCAATTATTTAATGATCCAGTGGGAGTAACTATTTTAGGCTATTATACTTGAGCTCAGTTGGGACGTTACTTAGAGAGGACAGCTACCCCTTTTGCATCAAAATGGGATAAGAGCTATAAACAAAACAACCACTGAAGTGTAAGCTGCAGTCTCTCCCATAGTGTCAATTAGTTAGTCAAAATGCCTCCAATACCCCGTCCTACATTCCTTGCTGCTGACAACGTCGATGCATATTGGCAGTATTCCATTCGCCCAAAATAAGCTTTTGGTTCTGGTTACTCCCAGGGTTACCCTACCTGTCCTCCCAACAGCCAATGGCAGCACACGGGTATCTTTCAAAGCCAAAGGTTTCGAAAATCATCTCACCTTCACTAACTAAACACATCTATCAAAATGGGAGGCAACGGACACTACATGGGATGGTGGGGACACATGGGCTCCCCCCCTCAGAAGGGTGAGTACTGGAGGACACACAGACGACAGTGCGGTATTTACCGGGTGATTTTCGACACGTGATTGCTATGATTGACGACATTGATGATATGTGGAGGTTGTGACGGTGGTGGGACAAATGGGGCACAAGTGACATCGACAATGAGATCAATGGAGGAGGGGTGATTGCTACAGTGCCGAGGTAGCTGATGGTGTAGCTTGCTGGCCTCTAGGAAGCCCATCTATGGTCGCTCAGGCACCATATCACATTCCACATCACACCAACACCACACATCACGCGCAACACGTATCATCATACCTCACAAACACAACACAAACCTACCAATGACATACTAACTCAGGTATCGCTGGATACACCATCTCCCCCTTCGCTTCTAAGCCTTTTGCCGGCGTCTTCCACGCTGCCATCTTCAACACCTTCCGACGAACCAAGAACCAGGCTATCTTTGTCATCCTGCCCGTTTCTTTCTTCTACTACGTCTGGACCCAGGCCCGAGACAAGAACGAGTGGCTCTACACCAAGGCTGGTCGACACGAGCTTGCCAAGGCCCTCGAATAAGCATAGAAATACATATTAAGATCGACCTGTGGGGGTGCACCGAAGGAGGTGTGAGCTCCGATTGTAGCAAAGAACGGACTCACCGGAAACGTACTGTAGATACACGCACTGTAGGACTGTAAGATTAACGAAATATCCCTAGATGCTGTACAAACAACGTACGATCGGTGCATCTCTTTTACTGCATACTTGCACGATATTACTGCACCTTTCCTGCCATCGCACAAATCGTACTCTCATCTTACAGCCTCAGCCGCTCATACAATGACCTCTAAATACACTCAATAAATATTAAATAGCTAGGTTTTTATGTGGCGTCACCTTGACGCTCTTGGAGACGGTGGTGGACTGACCCTTGTGGAAGAGCGGCAGATCGTACTTGAGCACGCCTCGAACAATGAGCTCGAACGGCTCCGAGCAGATCTTCTTCCACCGCTCCTCCGGAGACAGAGGCTCGTCCTTGTCCTTGTCTCCCTTGTCCTTATCGGGCACCCGCAGCATCCGCGGCACCGAGGAGTCCACCAGAGTGGTATTACGGGGCACTCCGGGGTCGTTGAGCCGGACCTCGCCCATAGCCGATTGCGGGTGTCGGGTGAAAAAGCCGCCCTCGAACCGCAGGGGCACATCGAACTCGTCAATGTTGCCCAGCAACAGAATGTTCTTGTCCTTGTCGTCCTTGTCGTCCTTGCTAACGATGGGCTTGGCGAACACGTCAATGTCCAGGAAGGGGACCATGACCGATAAAATGCCGGGATTGAAGGCCTTGACGACAATGTCAAAGACAAGCTCCTGCTCGGAGATGAGCAGCTCAGTGATATCGACGACGCTGACGTTCTGTAGAGGCCGGTTGGTGGCCAGAACAAAGCCAAAGACAAAACCAATCAGTAGAACAGCGACGAGAGAAGACATGATCCAAATAGCCCGTCGAACACCTCGCCATCGAGCATGATGCGAGCTCTTGTGAAAGTTGTGAGGGGAGAACTGCCCATTCTTTCGAACTCGTCGTGAATTATCTCCTCGTCGAAGAGGAGTACTCTCGGAAGCATCATCAAACTCCTCGTCATCAAGATCAGCATCAACGTCAAAGTCGTAGTACTCTTCGTCGTTGGTGAATCCGGCGCTTGAGCTGCCTCCCAGAGGTCCTCGTCTTGATCCTCCAGTACCTCGAGTCTTTGTAGGCTCCAGAGGAGGGTCTTCCTTGGTGTATGAGCCTAGACGTCGTAGAGAGCCTCCACCGAGACGAGCGAGAGAAGATGCGTTTCGTAGACTGCCGTAGTTGCTGACAGGAGCTCGTTTTCGAGCATCGTTGCCCAGATGAGATCCCGAATGGGCATTATTCAGTCTGGGAGGCATTCTAGGAGGGCCCGAGAAGGTTCTGTTAGCCTGGGCCTTGTTGCTCTCGAGACCATTGTCATGGGGAAAGAGCGGAATGCCGTCCTTTTCGATATCAGAGTAGTCCTGGGACATGCCTCGTCGTTCAGAGAGACCCATGGGTTTGCCCACTGAAGAGAGAGAAGGGTGACGAGACTGGAAACGAGGGTTGTTGGACATGTTGACAAACTCGGGGTGGTCCGAGGTAGTAGAGCAGGACGAGTCGTAGTTGAGGTCAGGGACTGACACTGCAGGATTGTCTTCTTCATCGTGGACGACAGAAGAGAGGGAAGAGACTGACGGTCGAGCCAGACGAGCAGGAGGGCCCAGAGCTACTCCCAGAGCTCGAGGGTGAACAGCGGGTTTCTCCATGGGGTTTGATTCGTAGACAAAGTCTTCGTCGGAGTCGGAAGAGTGCACTTCATCCACAGCAGAGGCGACTTTGGCGGCAAAAATCTCGGCCTTGGTGTTTCCTTGCTGCGAAAGTTGCGACCGGCCCTTCTTTTTGCGAGATTTCACGTCCTGCGACTTTTTCAGTCTCAACGAGTTCGATCCGGATCCCAGCTGGGGACCTCCAGATAGAGCTACCGTCGAGTTGACGGACCCTCCTCCTCCCTGATAATTAGCAGTACTGCTTCCACTGTCAGTTTGAGGCTGGGTGGCAGGAGGAGGGGGAGCCACGGAGACCGTGGGAACGGCTGGAACCGTCTCTGTTTCCACGGTGATATGCGAGTTGGACGTCTGTGCAGGGGCAGAGGCCTTTCTGGGTTTCACGACAGGGTCCGACAGAACGGCAGGCGTCGAAGTTCCCGAGTTGGACGTCGATGACTGCGGCAACGTTGTGGGCAACGAGGGTGACGAAATGGATGCAATGCCGCCAGGAAGACTGGAGGCTGTGTGGCCCGTGGGCAGCGACTCGCCCGTGGACGCTCCTGGCGTGGAGTTGTAGCCGCCAGGGGTGATTGTGGGGATGGCTGCGGTCCCCGTTTCAGCCGAGGAGCCATTAGTGACGCTCCCCGTGCTGGGGTCCCTTGCCATGGGCACAGCTGGGGCACTGGCATGACTTTTCAGACGTGGGTGTTGTCTGTTCTTGTCAGGAACCCCGATGGGCAGGCGTTGTTGCTGGCCTGCCAACAGCGATCCGGGCCCCATATCTTCGTCTGAGCTCTCGGGATCTTCGTCTGTGGTCGAGTACGACCTGTAGGGCGTGGTTTTGGAAGGGGTGGTTCTGGGACTCGACTTGGGGGTGTTCTTGAGCCTGGTTTTGCTCTTCTTGTGTTTAGGAACCAGATGTGTGATGACAGCTGCAGGCGCTATAGTTGGGGTGGGTGGTGGTCCCCCCTCAGGCCGTCCCTTCAGAGTCTTGTACTTGTCTCCATCGTCTTCTTCGGCAGTCTTTTCAGGACTCGCAGACAACGGCTGTTGGGTCACGGTGGTAGAGGTCTGTATGCGCGGAAGGTCTGGGGTCACGTGATCTTTCTCTTTCGCCTGCGGGGCGTCGCCGGCTCTGGACATGACAGCTGGCGTGGGCGTCGTGTGTGGTGGAGAGGAAGGGAAGGTGGAATCTGTCAGATTAGGTGCAAGTGTGCCGTTACCTTCTAAAGAGCCAAAGTAAATGTGTGTGTATTCTGCAGGTGGTGTAGATTGTAGTAGCAAGAAATAGAGTTGGTGGCGGAGGTAAAGGTAAGGGGTTATGGGCGAGCTCCAGGGGGCGCTGTAGGGGCTTATGTAGGGAGTTTGGGGCGAGTGTTTGTGCACGGGTGGTCTGGGTCTGTTTTGCGGCTTCTGTTTGCGTCGAAAGCCGGCGTTTGGAGCGTCCAGAAAGACGTTATATTGCTACTTGTGCGATCATTGCTGTCTTACTGAAATATGGTATTTTTGATTTTAAATACACTCAGTTGGGATCTATGAAAGATCTGGCAGATGAGAGTGTGGGTGGTGTTGCTGGTGTGGGGTGATGCTGAGTGCCTACACAAGTGTATAGTGTTGTTCTCTGGCGCTGGTGGCATGATTTGGATATATTTATGGGACTATTTGGGGCATGGCACCATGTCCACGAGAGGGATTTGTTTGGTATTATCCCTACAGTCTAGCCTTGTCTTCTGTGAGTCTGTTGTTGAAGGAATATTTTTAGTGCGTATGCGCGACTGTGCGCCGAACAAATGACGAATTCAGCTGGTTGCGTGGTAGACTAAGAGGAAGGTGTGGAAATGAAGTGGACGAGGTATCAATACAAGCCTTACTTACTGTGCTATAGGAACGATTTCCTGGTTTTGTGGCAAACGTGTCTCATATCCACGTCGTATATTTCACTCGGTGTATTTCCATTTCTTGGTAATATTGGCACGTTATGAGTGCTCGTTTTCGTACAAGTTTATCGTGCTACCTGGTCACGGTCTAACATGGTGCTATTCTTGTACATTCTGAAAGGTAATCTGGAAACGTCACTGTGATGGCACTCGTATTACTTCCTCGTATGTTAGCACTCGCATCGGTGGTGAGAAGGGTCTGTCGTATCTCTGACGTTCACGCACAAGCCTGAGGGTGCATCATGCCACGTTCTCTATCTCGGTTGACGGCAGGTATCCGCCATGTCTTAGATTCCATATCTCTGAAGCAGTAGTCTGGCAATCATAAACAACCGAGTCAGGGGTGCACGTATTCTGGAAATTACGTTATCAGTTAGAGGCTGTGTGATTTCAGATGGAAGAGTAAATACCAGTCTTGTGAGAATGACCAGTCTGAGAGGCACCAAAATAACAACAATCATATGTGTGGATGTTGCCCTTGAACTAGCCGAGGAAGAAGAATTTTCTAGCCGACGAGCTGGAGCAGTCAGACGGAGGTGTCGACAACTTGTAAACCCATCTCACCTATCAATCAGACTGCTCGAGAATTCTCCTCTATCAGCACGCACTCTTCGCTGCATGATCTCCATCGTGTTTGGAGTCTTACCTGAAACACCAGTGAAACAATGAGGGGGTGTGGCTGCTGAGATGGTGGTACGATTATATACAAGTCTGCGATGGCAAGAGTATGTACGAGTTCTCGAGCTCATGGTCATTATTCCACCGCTCAACGTCACATTAATACAATGGCTAGTCTCGTTGGACGCAACGAACGCGTCTGGTGCAAAAGTACAATGGGACAAGGTCAGAGCCAAGACCCCTGAACGATAATAAGTGAGCGTGCCATGGTATTGAGATGGACTCCTAGATGAATTTTTGAGAAGGTGAACATATCCTGTAGTAGTCACTGTGGACTCTTCAAACCCACTCATCCACGTTTTACCGCCATTTACAGCCCTCCTATCTACTTGTACCATCACTGTCCACAACTCCCCCGCTCACCTCATCTTCATTTCTCACTGCTAACCTTTCCCAACTTTACACGCGTCGCCAACTATAACGGAAATGTGAACCGCACAAGATAGCAGCTGTGGAACTGTAAGCAGTAGAAAAAAACGCTCAGCGGATACGTGTTAGACACCACCATTATCATCCCCAAGCAGCCCTACATCTTCAACTCTTCTCAAGTCTCCACCTCGTCATCCACCAACCAGCTTAAACTTCTAGGTTTCGCGCTCAAGGCCTGGTGCTGTTTGTTTGCCCCCATTAGACCGCTACCCTGGGTCGTGCATAGACTTTTGGGAACGCAGTGCTCCGCACATCATCTCGGTTTCCCGCTCCGTCTTCCCCAACCGATTCTGCCCTTCTTCCGCGGTCTCCGGCGTGTGTGTGGAAGCTCTTCTCTCGTTTTTTTCTCGACCGGTCGACTGCTCGACTTCCCCCATTCGGCTCTCCGCACCTTATTTGCCTCGTTTTGATTAAAAGCAGACAAAAAGTTTTGCACCACGCTCCTTTTTAACATTCCCAACGCGACCAGAGAACGTACTCTTCGACTAACGACAGGAAAGAGCAGGACAGAACACAACAAGTGGAAGGAAAACGACACAGACGATATCACCATCACGACACTGCCATCTCGACACTACTACCACACCACCACCACCACGATAACCACTTATCACACCCACTTTCACCCACCAACCTCATGTACATGAGCTCGGCCACCCCCTCGGCCTCCCCGTCGCCTCGCCGGCGCAAACACCGCCCAGACTCGGTCGCACGCACCTCCATAGCGTCGCTGTCCAAGGTGAAGCTCAAAAAGAGCAAGCCCAACACGCCACAGTTGTCCCCGTCTCTGTCACTGGACGACTCGGCGTCCGACGCCCTCATCAACCTGTCCATCCACCGCAACAACACGGTGGCGAATCTGGACGATCTGCCGCCAGACCTGTCGCCGTGCCCGAGCCCCAGCAAACAGCGCGCCTCGGAACCGCCGACGGTGTACTCCTCGACGATGCAGCCGCTGAGACGGTCCAAGGGCCTGTACAACCTCGAAGAGGCGTCCAATCTCAGCCTGGAGGACGTCAACATGGACTCCAGCCCCAGCAGGAGCCACCGACCGCGAATGGGACACACAACGGTGCCCTCGACGATACTGCATGACTCAGACCCGAATTCGCCGGTCAAAGCTCCGCCGTTCAAGAAGGCACTTATCCAGACAGAGAGACGATTGTCGGAAAACGTGCCTCCGGAGAGAAGACTGGATAATGTGCATTCCCGGCTGTCCGAGAGTTTACCTGACTCTTCCAGACTGTCTGAGAACCCTCCCACAATCCATCTCATGTCGTCTTCAGTCGAGTCCTCTCCTCCCACGCCGACCCACCACAACCACCACCCCCATCTGCATCACCACCCGCATCCCCAACCGCATCTGCATCCTCTGGTGAAGCAAAAGGTGGCGGAAGCGGAACAGTACGGCACACCCGACTCGTTCCGGTTCGTCAAACCGCTGCAGACGGCGTTCATGAGCACAGGACTGCTCTCGAAACGAACGAGAAACCTGCCGAATTCGTCGTCAGGCCACTCGCTGGTTCCCCCAGATACGCCGTGCAAGAAACCCAGCGGAAGCTCGAGTTTGCAGGACGTTCATGGCCTGAGAGGTGACGGAAACACACCACGACCGTTCACGTCGAGTGTTTCGCACGAGGGAGTGTCCATGCTGGCCAGAGACAGCAGTAGTAGCGGTTCCAGTGGCAGAACTCACCGTGTTCCGCTAACTATCAACACTACTGGTCACCAGAGCATTCCCTCGGGTCCCCCAAGTGGTCTACGAGACTCTGCGTCTCGGTTTGCATTCGATCTGCGTTCGGCAGTGTCCTCGTTCATGGACGACGTTCCCTCGACTCCTACCAAGCCTCTGGAAGAGAGCGAGTCCTTTCCCTCGGTCCAGAAGACGGTCAAGCATGAGGAGGGATACAACAGCAGCCACAACTCCAGCAGCACCAATCTGGGACCCTACAGACGCGGCTCGTACATTGGGTCTCTCACCTCCCTCTCTTCTCTGGCTAAAGCAAGTCACCAGCGTTCAGACGGGTCTCAAATCACAATCACACCCGGCACAATCACCCGGCAGGCTTCGTCCATCATGGAGCCTGAAACGCCGCTTGGAAACGGCGACAATCCGTTCAACTCGCCCAACTTTTCCAGCGACCCGACGTTTGCCGACCCCCGAACGCCGGCTAAACGGTCTTCGCAGGATCAATCGGCCGAGAATATGATTGCCGGCGAGTCGTGGCTGAGCCAGAAGTTTGACAGCGTTTCGTTGATTGGTTCAGGCGAGTTTTCGTCGGTATACACGGTCACTGAGCGGGTCAAGAAGCCCACAGGCTCGTCTGTCATTCTGACACCCCCAAACCGGTACGCCGTCAAGAAGATGAAGTACCCGTTTGCAGGTCCCAAGGCTCGAGCTCGACGAATGGAGGAGGTCGAGGTGTTGAGGAAGCTGACCGAGAGCAAACGGGACGAAGACGGGCGGGATTTCATTGTCCAGCTGGTCGACTCGTGGGAGTATCACGGGTTCCTCTTCATCATGACCGAGTACTGCGAGAACGGCAGTCTGGACGTGTTTTTGGCTGAAAACGGCCGAATTGCGCGTCTAGACGACTGGCGAGTGTGGAAGATTCTCGTTGAGCTTGCTCTCGGCATTCGGTACATTCACAACGAGGGCTTTATGCATCTGGATATCAAGCCGGCCAATGTCTTCATCACGTTTGAGGGCACTCTCAAGATTGGCGATTTTGGTATGGCCACGACTTGGCCTGCAGCTCGAGGAATTGAGCGAGAAGGAGACCGGGAGTACATTGCTCCTGAGGTGTTGAGTCGACAGGAGTACGACAAGCCAGCCGATATTTTCTCGTTTGGTTTGATCATTCTGGAGATTGCAGCGAATGTGGTGTTGCCCGATAACGGTATTCACTGGCAGAAACTGCGATCTGGCGATCTCACTGACGCTGGACGGTTGTCTTCGGGCGACTTGGCTGGTTTCGATCACCAGTTTGGAGAGCCCTCTTCTTCTCAGCCGGAAGGTATCGAGTGTGGAGGCAAGTCCTACGAGGAAGACGGGGGAGTTCTCAGTCCCTCATGCATGCCTCCGTTTGACCACCATGGCATCCACTCGTCGTCTCTTCGAAGCTGCACCACTGCCAACACCACGTCTTCCAGCGGTGTGAGTACGGGCTCTTCTCGGTCTGGTACTGCTGGCAACGGAGGAGCTAGCACCGGCAACACTTCCAGTTCGACCAACATGCATCCTCCGGTGATCCGACGGTGCTCGGCTGCTCCCGATTGGGCTCCCTCGTTCCTGACTCAGGATCTCGGTGTTCTGGACTCTCTTGTTTCCTGGATGCTGACTCCTGACCCAAGAGGCAGACCCACTGCTGACGATATTCTTGCTACCAGTGAGGCTGCTTGGGTTGAGCATCATCGCAAGGCTGGCGCGGTGGTCTACGAGGGCGATTTTGGACCTCCTCCTGGAAATTCGGACGATGATATGTGCCATATTTCTCCCGATGAAGATAACTGGCGGATGGAGTTGTAAGAGGATAGATAGATGAGGGATAGAGGAGGAATGGGAATATATTTATTGCATATTTATGATTAGAGAGTTGTGTAGAGGTGGTGATTTGGTAGTTGCTCAGTTGTATTTGTAGACTCGTAGTTCGTGTATTCGTTCTTGCAGTTCGTCTGGTCATAGCCTACCCCTTCGCATTATCAAAGTACGATCGTTTAAGGTGACCTGCATGAGACTAAAAGAAAAGGCTGGCCCGAGGGTTTCACTTTAGAGCCGGTAGTGTGTCTAATGAGGACTAAAGTGTGGTCCAATTCGGCGGTCTAATGATGTAAC
Source organism: Yarrowia keelungensis (assembly GCA_001600195.1). NCBI lineage: Eukaryota > Fungi > Ascomycota > Dipodascomycetes > Dipodascales > Yarrowia > Yarrowia keelungensis. The sequence goes on along the minus strand of BCJD01000013.1, from coordinate 251,017 downwards.
GTGATGTCGAGGTTCCAAAATGGCCTCAAAATAGTCTGAGTGGTTATCTGATGTCTTTGGGCAGTGCAGTTGTGTCCTCCATTTGTTTTGTTTTTTGCCGTTTGTCTCGAATGTTTGGATATGCTTCTCATCTCGGGCAGTGCGAAATACGACGTGATAATAAAGAGCAAAGTTAAGCAATCGAGTGGCTTGGTGGTCTTATCCGGGGAGTGTAGCAGACCGCATGTGGCAGCAGACTATTGAAACCACTTGTAGTATCTCAAAGGACAACCAGACTCATTCAATCTACACCTCCTGCCTATCCACCACCATGCATACATACTAAATCTATTCTGCACACTGTATACGCGAGATACAACGGTTATGTACGAGTGAGGGGAGTGAATAGGTGAAAATTATGCTGGAAGATGAGAAAAAGAGGAGTGTTATGATTGAACGGCTCAAGGTACCGATCTGGGTTGTGTAGTTGCAGACAAGGAACAAAGAATAGATGGCAATAGTCACATCAACCAAAACCTCGTTGCCTTATAACTCTCATCTGTTGGGACTTCAAAGAAGAGAACATCGTGGACATAATAATCGATGGTCTTGTGAGTTTTTTGCGTAAAAACGATAATATCGCTTCACGCTCGGTGACATAATATATCCCGCCTTCATCTCTCCAGCTTTCCACGTCATCTCCTACAGTAGCATCTTCCGCAACCTTATAGACTCGGTGGAGTAATTTATGTGCGAAAAGTTAACCAAGAGAGAGCTCTTCGGAGATAGCCAATAGACGGCGAAATATGAGTATTAAAGGGTCAATTGGGGAGACAAGACCAATTATTCCGTTCTCCATAGCTACCAGACCTCTTGTATCGTCTCAACCCTTCTCCCCCCCTCCCTCACCTCCCCACATTATTCCCGCATGCTAATATACCGCACTAATTAGCAGGCTGATGGAAAGTCCAAACTCTCTCCCTCATACATCATCATCACCACTCCACCACACATCCAGGGTAATTATAACATGTCGAGATACGCCACGGTGCTCGACCAATCGAGCCCGGACCAGGCCGTGCAGGTGCTGCAGTCCCGAATCGCCAACGGCGAAACCACGCTCAGCGATCTGGCGGCCTTTGTCCACGATCGAACCAACATTGAAAAGCGTTACATTGAGGACCTTCAGCGGGTTGCTCAGCGCCACCAGGCCAAGATTGGCGCTCTGGACGACGGAGACGCCGGCGTGAACTCGGCTGTGAACTCGCTTGACGGTCTTTGGCGCAAGATTGCCGTCAGAGACATCAACGAGTCCATCGGAGCCGCCGAGACCTATGTTCGACGAGTCAAGTCCGAGGTCGAGAAGCCCCTGAAGAACTTCCCTACCTCGCAGCAGGGCAACTGGGCCGACGTCAAGGTGCTGAGCCAGGGTCTCAAGGACGTGTCCCGTTCGCAGTCCGAGTGGCAGAAACAGGCGCCTTATGTGTTCAAGCAGTTTGAGAGCGCCGACACTGGTCGAGTCGTCTTTGTCAAGGACGCTCTCACCCAGTACCTGACTCTGTCCACCGACAAGTCGCAGCAGTTCACCCCCGTTGCTGAACGGCTGCTCAACGATGTCCTGTCTCTCGAACCCGAAGACGACATCAACGTCTTTGTCACCGAGTCGCTCAACAAGGGTGGAGCTCCCAACTCTGCCGGAAGCGCTGCTGGATTCGGAGGAGCCGCTGCGGCCGCTACCAACCGTCAATCCACGTACGGAGGAGCTCCCAGTGCTGCCGATACCTCTCGGTCGGCCAACTACGCTCCTTCCACCACTTCCACCACCAACCCTCGAAACACGTTCCGACGAAACTCCACCCGAGACTCCGAGTCCATCTACTCGACCAACTCGGCCCGAAACTCGACCCACGATGTTCCTACCACCCCCCAGAAGCGAGGCGACAAGCTGCGGTCCAAGGTGGGCTCCATCTTTGGCCGAAAGAAGAAGGAGGACAAGAAACACGTGTCGACGCTGGGAACTATCCGAGACCAGCAGCCCGGCCAGAGCCAGCGAGCGCGAGAGGCCGACCGAGAGGCCCGAAGACTGGCCGAAATCGAGGAGCAAAAGGCCATTGAGCGCCAGATCCAGGAAGACCGAGAAGAGGAGCGTCTGCAGGCCGAGCGACGAGCCGAGCGAGCCCGGGAACAGGCCGAGCGAACCAACAAGCAGCAGCCTCCTCTTCCTCCTGCCTCCAGATCGCCCGATATGCGAACCCAGAACGCCCAGCTGGACACCTCTGCCCTGTCTTCTCAGCTGCAGTTCCCCGGTGCGGGCAACACTCAGCAGGGTGGACAGTTCCAGGGTCAGGGACAGGGACAGTTTCAGGGTCAGGGTCAGGGACAGGGCCAATTCGGTCAGCAGGGCCAGTTCCAGGGTCAGGGACAGTTCCAGAACCAACCCCAGTCTCAGAACCAACCCTTCTCCTCTGACAGCCCCTTCCAGACTCAGACTCAGCAGCAGAGCCCTCCCGTGTCTCCCGGCTCGTCTCCCTTCTCCCAGACCCAGTCGCCCCAGCAGCAGAACCAGTACTCGCCCCAGCAGCAGTTCCACACTCCTCAGCAGCAGTTCCAGCCCCAGGGCCAGTCGCAGTTTCAGAACCAGCAGCAGCAGCCGTTCCTGCAGCCCGGCCAGGAGGCTCCCTTTGACAACAACGCAGACAAGCCTCTGCCTCCCCCCTCTCGACGTCTGTCTGATCCCGACCCCCATGGACCCCCCAAGGTCGATATTCGTCAGGACGTGATTGCCGAGGAGGGAGACGCCAACGAGGCGCTCAACTCAGTGGCTTCCACTCTGCGAAACACCTCGCGAAGCGGCCGAGGACGACGAGACATCCAGTCCAAGCTGTTCACCGACGTCCAGCCCTCTGACATTGAGTCCCAGGCTCCCGGTCTGCCCCACATTGACACCAGCAACCTCAACGGCAACGGTCACCACGGTGCTGGTCTTGCTGGCGGCGCTCTGGCTGGCGGACTAGCTGGAGGAGCTCTCGGATCGACCTTCACCGGCAACTCCGAGGACTTCCACTCGCCCATTGGCCAGTCTCCTGCCCAGCCTCTGTCTCACCAGTCGTCTGGTCTGCAGTCTCCCGCCGGCTACGGCTCCATGCCTCCTCCTAACGCTCCGTTTGCCCAGCAGCAGCAGCCCCTGGGTCCCAACAGCACTGGAGGCGACACTGGCTCGATTCGATCACTCCAGTCCACCCCCAACGTGATCAAGCACCCCGAGCTGCTCACCTCCGAGGCCCTGGAGTCGTACCCTCTGCGAGCCAGCATTGTCGAGCAGATCAACGCCAACATCACCGAGTCGCACTCCGACGTCAACGTCAACGGAGAGGTCGCCATTGCCTACGTGCCTCCCTCGTCTGCCCACACCACAGACTACCTGCAGCTGCGGCTCCTCGACCCCACTCCCTTTGCCAAGTTTGGAGCCAACCCCTCGGCCGTGATCAACCCTCCGTCGTCGCCCTCCGAGAACTCGCTCTACAACGTCAACGCCCACGCCGTCAAGGGCCGAACCTCGCTGGGATTCAAGTACTCGCTCACGCCCGACGCTGCTGTGCAGTCGCTCCCCGTGGTCATCACCCCCATCTGGCGGTTCGAGCCCACCCAGGCCCGGCTCATGCTCTCCATCAAGCTGTCTTCCAACTTCCCTGGCGAGGCCGCTACTCTGACCGGAGGCGTCTTCTCCGTGTCTGTCGATGGAGCCAACACTCTGGGTGCCCAGAGCAAGCCTGTGGGCTCCTTCTCGCCTGAACGACGGCGAATCACCTGGCGTCTGGGCGACACCGAGCCCTTCATCATCCGAAAGGACGCCGAGCAGCGGCTGCTGTGCCAGTTCAAGACGGACGGCATTGTGCACCCTTCTGCTACCGGCGTGGAGGCCCGGTTCACCCTCACGTCTTCGCTGACCGAGGGAGTGTTTGAGTGGTCCGACGGCGGCGACTGGCAGCCCGTGGGCCACCTCAAGAGCTTCCTGTCGGGCAAGTTCAACAGTCACTAAAGTAATAGCCGTGTCTACAGCTAGCACGCGTATATATACTGCAGGCGGTGTGTCCACCTTCGTTGAAGTCGGGGACGGTGCCGAGTCGCCTCCCTTCTAACCTTTGTAATAACATTAAAGATTCGTGATAAGAGAGACGTAGAAGAGAGTAAGTGAAATGAAAAGTGGAGTAACTGATGAACAAGATCATGGAGGTGATTCGAAAGGAGCTGTGTTGAAAGGAAAAGCTCCTGATACAGTACTTGTAGCGATTCAGGAGAGACATGAAACCGTTTGGAATGATTGGGAATGCTTCGAAGGCATTTTGAGAGATGTAGATCAACTCCAGATGTGTTTCTGAACAATTTCTGATTTTCTCTGATTTTCTCTGGTTTTATGTAGTATTTCTCAATAATCTCAAAAAATCTAAATAAATAGAAGAAAAAAGACTCATTGTAAAAAGAGACCCAATAATAAGTTGGCGTGAAAGAACCTATTCATTTACTTGTTTTCATAGATACCTGTACTGCTTTTTTGAAGCTGTTCACACGGTACAGTGATGGAACGTGTTCCAATTAGAGAAAACCGCTACATATCTCCTCTTCTATCTCTCTACGTCTCTCCACTTACACTTTCCTCTTTCGTTCATTAGTCATTACATTACGTGAATTCTAGCTATCCTACAAACCCAGCCAGTTCTTGGTCTTGTCCACCTTGAACTCTCCCTCCAGATGCTTACCGGCACTGCTGGTACCCACATGAACGTGGTACGTATCCTTCTCACAGGTCCACTTGCTGATATACTCGTTCCAGAAAGACGTAGCCTGGTCGACATTCAGCTCCACAGTGACGGTCTTGGACTTGCCAGCATCAATCTCGACCTTGGAGAACCCTCTGAGTTCCTTAACAGGTCGCACAATCGAAGGCTTTTCCTGAGAAACGTAAACCTGCACAATCTCAGCTCCTGTCTTGGATCCCGTGTTCTTGACATCCACCGTCACAGTCACAGTCTCGTCCTTCTTGTCCACCTTCAGATTAGAAAGCTCAAACGAAGTGTACGAAAGACCATGTCCAAAGGGGAACAGCACGTCTCTGTCGACCTTCTCGTAGTGTCGGTAGCCCACAAACACATCTTCGCCATACAGAGTTCGTTTCGGGTGGCCAAAGTTGTAGTAGGACGGAGTATGTTGAACCTTGAGAGGGTAGGTGATGGGAAGCTTAGCGCTGGGGTTGACGTCTCCAAACAGCACGTCGGCAATTCCGTTGCCCGTCTCGTTTCCTCCAAACGTCGCATGCACAAGAGCCTTGGCCTTGGAAGCCCAGGGCATCTCCACGGGGGCTCCACTCTGAATGACAACAACGGTATTGGGGTTGGCTTCGAGAACAGCTTCAATCAGAGCGTCGTTATGAGGCGGGAGAGCCATGTCGGGTCTGTCGTATCCCTCAGACTCCCACACCATGTTGAGTCCCGAAAAGAGAATCACCTGGTCGGACTTCTTGGCCAGCTTGACAGCCTCGGCAATGGTGTCTTCAGGAGCAGCCTGTCGAGCCATACCTGCCTGAACAGCTCCTCCTCCGTTAGATACCAGTCCTCCTCGTTGTCTGGGAGAAGTAGCCTCCGAACCAAACTCCATTCTGACGTCGTACTTGGTATCAGCCTTGAGCTCAATAGACCCAATCTTCTCCTTTGAGCCCTCTCCAAAGAAAGAAGAACCGTTCTCCTGGTCCTTGGTGCAGTCCAAAATGCACTTGTCATTGATGAAGAGCTTGGCAGTTCCCAGAAGTGACATTCCAAAGTCGTACATTCCGTCTTCAGGCACCTTGAGAGTCGCTGTGGCATCAACATAGAAGACATTGTTCTTGGGAATGCCTTCATGGTTGTAATCGAACAGAAACAGCTTGGTCTGCTCGATAGTCAGCTGGTCAAAGCACTTTCGACCTTCAACGCCTGGCTTATCGTCATAAAATCTGATGTCCCAAATACCCTCTTCTCCAGACTCTGAGGTGAGATAAACGGCGAAATCAGGCAGCTCCTTGTGTGCGTAGGCTCCAATGGCGTAGTCTGGCTCACTACCAAGCTTGGAAGTCACTCCTTCAAACGGAGAAACGGTGTAGTAGGGTCTCAGAGACGCAGAACCTCCTCCACAGAACGCGGTTGTCTTGGCGTTAGGACCGATCATGGCCACCTTTTTGGTCTTATCGAGAGGCAAGATGTCAGTGTCGTTTTTGAGCAGAATGGTGGAGTCAGCCACGAGTTTTCTGAGCAGAGCTCTCGTCTTGGGAGTGTTGTTTGTGGATTCAGGTCCGTCAAAAGGAATTCCAGACTCCTGGGCGTACTTGACCAGCTCGAGAACGTTGGTAACTCGCTCATCAAGCGTCTCAGTTGTCACCTTGTTACTCAGAACAGCGTGAACCAGCTGCTGACCTCTCCATCTGGGAGGACCGGGCATTTCGAGATCGAGACCAGCATTAACAGCGTCACTGGTCGAGTAGGTGCCAAACCAGTCGCTCATGACCAGCCCCTGCCACTTCCACTCTCCACGCAGCACTTTGGCGAGAATCTCGTGCTCGCTGACATGTGTTCCGTTGAGTTTGTTGTAGGCTGTCATGAACGCCTTGGGGTTGGCTTCTCTGACGGCGATTTCAAACGGTTTGAGGTAGATCTCTCTGAGAGCTCGATCGGTGACCACCGAGTTGGAGCCCATTCGGCCGTTTTCCTGGTCATTGGTCACAAAGTGCTTGATACAGGCAGCCACCTTGTTATCTTGGAGACCCTTGACGTACTGAGTAGCGAGCTTTCCAGATAACAGGGGGTCCTCAGAGAAAGACTCGAACGATCTACCGCCCAAAGGGGATCGCTGGATGTTGATAGTGGGAGCCAGAACCACATGGGCGCTTTTGGCACGCGACTCTTCGGCCAAAAGCTCTCCAACCTGGTACAACAGGTCCTGATCCCAGGTCGCTCCTAGACCCAGGGAAGCAGGCAGACAAGCAGCGGGCTCGGAATTGAAAAACTGGGTGCCTCGGATACCATTGGGGCCATCAGAGGTTCTTACAGAGGGCACTCCGAGTCGTTCAACCGGTACAGTATGCCACATGTCGACTCCCGCCGTAAGTGCGATTTTCTCCGACAGCTCGAGCTGCTCGAGGGTGGCTTGGACGTCGATGGGCATGGCAGACGGTTGGGGTGGAGCTCGATACAAGGGTACGTCTTTCTTTTATAGATTTGCACGTCTATTTGCTCGTCCAAAAACATTGTTGCAATCCACCCGAAAGAAGATCTAGGTTAGTCTCGGCCACAGATATGCATGCACGCCCAGTCTAATGAGGAAAGTGTCCACGGGGAAGATGAGAAGCAGAGGTTTAGAGGGTAAGTAGCGAGGTTTATTGTTAGTGGAGATGGTAGGAGTAGTGGATTAGGGCAGGGATGGGGTCAGGGGTGCTGCGTTGAATATATTTGGTGCCTTTCTGGGGTTTTGGTATGTCTATCTCTCTCGCCAAGATGACTCTCTCTTTCATGTCTGACTCGATAATGTGCGTCCTTTATGATTACGCAGGTGAGATCGGAAAAATGAATTTTTTTGAGTGCTTGGAAAACTTGTGAGACTGGTAAAACACAAGGTCGAGCTAGATTTCGAGTCACCAGGTCTTCAGTTCAGTATCCGTACAGACCCGTTGTTAGCTCCTCTATAGTCAGGTTTCATCTTAGACCAGCTATCCGCTTAATCCACCTCGGTATTTTAGCCTAAAAAAATCCACGCCCTCCGTGGAGAGTTAGACGAAGAGGTATAGGTGAGGTGTGTAGATGTTTTCGAGATAGATAGGTGCATAACAGCAAACCAGGGAGTGCAACAACTGGCTCTGTTCTCGGTTATTGATTTTACCCGTTGTTTCTCATTCACAGCAAAAGTCCAGTCATCGGCCACTACTCGGTGCTAATAAAAGAGCCCAAACTTTGCATGGAGAAAAGAGTGGTTACGACTTCTGAGGTTTCCACGGACGTCATATCAGGGGCAAAGACGTTGATATCTCGCATTTGGCCGACGTTGCCAACACTCAGGGGCCATACGATGGCACAATACCGCATTTCCACCGCATATATCGCCCCCACGTCCGTATAAAAGAGTCCACGGAACAGCGCTTTTTTTCCACGGACACGCATCGCCAACGTTACGCTTTAAGCCTTTATTGTTCAACGTCTTGACTCGGGACAGAAAGGGAGGGAGAAGGGTGGAAGTGAGGATGACAGTGGCATCGTAATATTTGTACGAGAAGGGTGGGCATTTCGGTGCATGACAATGAGTGTTACGTAATCAAGTACTGACAGGTAAGCTCCATTTAATTTCGTCAACTACGGTGGACACTTTAGTTACCTTTTGTTATCATGTGGGAGTCTCACCAGACTAGTTTACCCCACATAACAGATGACCTGATTCTAGTACGAGTACGAGAGCAGGGATGCAACTCCACGGACACCTAACATGTCTTCGTCTCTCGTGTGGCAATTCTCAATGCGGACATGTTGAGCGTTAGACCCATGTTTGATTAGATTGTGAGATTGTTGAGTGCCAAGGAGGGACGTGAGCACTGATAGTGTACAAGTAGAGATATACGTCGTATCCAACAGGTGTCATCGAAACCTGTGAATGATGCATTGAAGGAACAGTGATGGATTTGCCTGTTTTCTAGTTTTGTTAAGCAATTGGGTTCTAGTTGACTTTTTACTTGGCTTTTACTTAGACACACTGTTTTGAGAGCATCACAACAAAATGCTTTCCTGACATTGCACGGATACCGTAGACACACTTATCTCGATCCACTGCCATTAACTCTTGATATTGCACCTTCGCTTACTGTCATCCATTCTGGTGTAGTGGAGAGCTGTGAGGGTGAGGAATCTCTTGTATCACTTGAGAATAGGTCCTGTCTCATGTGTTCAGTGAGATGAGTTGTTCCTTTAATGGAAGCTACCGTTCGATGGTCAGGTAACAGTATGAGGAAAATGTCCTCGGAAATTAGAAGGGGTGCAAGATGGAAGACATTGTACCATGATTATTAAGCGTGCTTAGTCATGCATTGGTAGTCGTGGAGTGTACTAATTACTCTCTAACTCATGAAGACCATGATCAACAAGTAAGAACTAAAAGACATATACCACTAGCTGCTACAGCAGTATCATACTCATGACTAAGTCTTATAGTATAAGGACTGATAACTGAGGTGGAACGAGTACTCCTATATGGCAGATACCATTGATTGACGCTCAAGTGATTACTGAATGGTATAGTCTCGCAAAGCTATAAAAGACTATGATTTGCTTTTCATCAGAATCCACCTTCGATACGATCTTCTCCTGATCCATATTCTACCATAGCTCAATGTCTCGAAGCGTTCTTATACAATCGTTAACACACCCGCTATCAGCTGATGGTCTATCCGTACACTTGGCACCTATTGAATATCCACCGTCTCAAGTTCAGCGTTATTTTCTGAGACAGAACCAAGTGGATCGCTATCACTTAACTGCCCTCAACTATAAGATCAGACCATACTGATGTTCTTAGGCATCAAAAGTACTTCAGTGAGGGATTAGACCATTATGAGGACTATATATATCCCTCACGGCTGATTTTCACACCTGATTAACAGCTCACGCCCGATACCCTCATAGTTGGCACTAAAATGCGTCAGAATGGATTTATCACCAAGACCTCGTTGCTTTTGGTCTGAGATGAAAGTAGCATATGTCTGAGATGAGATGGTGATCTAAAAGAAATACTCAAGCTAACGGGTGAGTGCATAGCTATACGAATCAGTGGTATGGTATGATAGGTCTTGATCTACACCCGAAATGCGCTTTTGAGACATGTTTCTGAGCGCATCTTGGTTGCATGAAATGAATATTTGGAATATTTCAGTAAATTGACAACAATTGGAAAAAATTGAGAAAATTGCAAAAGTTGGTCAGAACTATTCAAGCAAATTTCCTGTCCCCTTCTTTGACACAATTTCCCTTTTTCACCCTCATTTTCTGCCCCACCCACTCACACTATCTCAAGCACATTTAGTGTGTCTAATGGACCCAAACGCCAAACTACAAGTAAACCCTTGGCTATAATGGCACACGGCTTCCACTTTGAGGATCCGAGACCTGTCGACACAAAGAAAATCCGACAAGGGATTTCAATCAGGGGAAAAAATAGTTTCGTGTTTTGTTTGATAGTGATCGAACTCCTTCATACAGTATGTAATGTAATGCTGAGTAATACACCATCTTGAAGACCTCAGGATGCTACATCAGTGTTGATTAAGATGTAACCAAGCACTTCTTTCCTTCTACAATCAACTTCCCTGTTTGCATCTCCTTCTCCCCCATCTCTGGTGCATCTGTCCAGCAGCTGTAGGTTTCGCTTGTGGGGAAGATAATGTCTGTCCCCTCACGTCCCTGGTCCCCTCAATGACGGGAGACTTGATCAGGGTTATGGAAACTTCTGGAAGCGCGGGCCGGGTATTTCTCGGAGGAGGTCACGTGTGTCTTTCGGCCGAGAGTCACGTGGCAAAAAAAAAAAGAAGTCAAATGCATCTCTTCCTGTGACATGATCGGCATTGCCACGATGTTACCAAAGAAGTAGGTGGTCAATAGTGATCGATAGAAGAGGGAAGAGGGCAATCGAAGAAGAGAGAAGGAGCAATGCTACATCTAGACAATCGATAGCTCTTCGTTGTATATTGATAATTGCTTGCTCACGAAGATACCAAGACTTACAAGTACTGGTACATACGCATCTCCCTGAGACATTGAGTAATATGGAGTAGGTACATAGCCTCGATAAGGGCGGTTCTGAAACTAGAGCCATCTCTGCCAAAGTTTGTCGTCTCTCCTTTGTATCTTTCTCTCCAGCCTTACCTTTGCTGGCGTGTCTAATGTATCCCATTAAGACATGCACAAGAGATGCGAAGAGAGGAGGTGTTGTGAGGGAGACAGGGAGAGAGACAAATCGAGAGAATGCGGAAGATCGAAAGACCGAGGAAAGATGAAGGAGGTTATCGTGTCTTCTCTTTGTGGTATGTACACGACTTTTCTTCATACCATGCAAACATCTCTCCTGCCGGTATTGGAAAATGCAACTATAATCCACGGCTACCAAATCTAGGTCTCGAACCGCAGTCTCCGCTTTGTAGCCTCCTCAGTTCTTTCTTTTTTACTTCGGCTTGCTTTTTCGTTCTGCGTTTGTGTTATTCCGGGGTTGGAACCTTAATCTTTCGGGACAAAGAAAACAGGTATCGTGCCACTGCACCAAATAAGCTTTTAGGCACCCCAGATTTCGGAAACCTTGATCCTAGACTACTTCCGTTTCCTAATTAGGACTTCCGCGACCCCAGACAAAGCCGCTTCTCCAGACCTCGTGGCTGGCCTTGGGGAGAAACAGCTCCGGATCTCGATTGAGAAGCCGTTCGCCAAAGTCTAGAGAGAAAGCCCAAGTGATATAAAAGGCTGGCCCAAACCTGTAGATTCGACATCAAACACAACAGTTTTATTCTTCTAACACACACACACACACACACAATGGTTTCTTCAGCCGCTACTTCTGCTCTGCCCATCTCGGCACCCTACACCTTCTACCCCCAGGCTCGAGTTCCTGCCCCCAAGAAGCTCGTTGGACTCAACGCTGCTCTGGAGGCCCAGAAGAACCCCGAGTTTGAGGTCAAGCCCGAGATCTTCAAGGAGTTCTCTCTTCCCGACGGTGTTGCCATCGTTACTGGTGGAAACTCCGGTATTGGTCTCGAGTACTCTGTCTGCCTCGCCGAGCTTGGTGCCACTGTCTACTGTCTGGACATGCCCGAGTCTCCCTCCGAGGAGTTCCTGGCCTGCCAGTCCTACGTCAAGCGAATGCCTGGCAACGCTTCTCTCGTCTTCAAGCGGGCCGACGTGACTGACGAGGAGACCATGAACTCCATTTTCCAGAACATTGCCGAGACCCACGGCAAGATTGACGTTGTGATTGCCAACGCCGGTGTCCTTGGACCCCGAGCCTCCTGCAACGAGTACCCTGCCGACTGGTTCCGAAAGGTCATGGACGTCAACGTCACTGGTGTCTTCATCACCGCCCAGGCCGCTGCTCGACAGATGATTGCCACCAAGACCTCCGGTTCCATCATCGTCACCGCCTCCATGTCCGGCTCCATTGTCAACCGAGACATGCCCTGGTGCGCCTACAACGCCTCCAAGGCCGCTGCTGCCCACCTCGTCAAGTCCATGGCTGCTGAGCTCGGCCAGTTCGAGATCCGAGTCAACTCCATCTCTCCTGGCCACATCCAGACCGCCATGACCGACGTGTGCCTCGACGCTGAGCCTGGTCTCGGCAACCAGTGGGCCTTCCAGAACCCCATGGGCCGTCTGGGCGGTGTGTCCGAGCTCCGAGGAGTCTGCGCCTACCTTGCATCTTCGGCCTCGTCCTACACCACCGGCTCTGACATTCTGGTCTGCGGTGGCCACCACGTCTGGTAAGATGGAAAATGACACACAACGGTTAACTTATTGCATTAATATTATGATTGATTATGAACGGAATAGTAGAAAACAGTAGTATGTAGAAAGAACATCGGAACAGAAAACATGATAAAAATTTAAGGGGAAGAAAGTTGTGAACTTGAAAAGGACTCCATAGACCATATGGTGAAGATCGTGAACTTGTGTCATCATTTTCTGAACTTCTAAAGTGATAATGGTGACCTGACAGGAAGACACTGAGGTCCATATTTTACAACAGACAAGTTAATAAAAGTCATTATACAACCCTAGGAAGACATCTACACCTCCCTACACACCCATCAGTTTAGTTCTCAAACCTCTACCTTCATTCTATGCCTTCTTGTAGTATAACTGGTGAACTAACAAATCCAAGAAAATAGCAAATCTCCTTCAACTCCACAAACGCGAAAGAACAACTGCACAGCCCCTAGCAGTTCTAAGACACCGTACAGAACGGTACAGAACAGTACAGAACAGTACATTTTCTTGCATTTCCTCAACGGTAAAAAGAAAGGTACCGTGGTGAACTCCGACTCTCCGAGGTTCGGGAACACATGAAAAAATAAAAAGAAAAATAAAACAGTCACCGGGAAGGCACGTCTCCCCGGATTATACATTTTTGTCGCCGTGCCTGCCGTGCTGCCCGGAGACGAGAAACTTTTGCGGAAGACCCGTTTGGGAAGTGTCTATGCACTCCACACCGCCTTTGGTCACGATCTTTGGAGAGGAAGGAAGGTAACACAAACACTTTGGGAAGAAAGCGATCATTTCCGAGGTATTCCGAGGTGTTCCGAGGACGTATTTGGATCGGAATGTGCCGTTTGAACTGTGGTAGCTTTACTACTTGTAGACTGTAGGATACATACTAATCTGTAATATGGTGCTTGCTTGGTAATACATGTTAGTGCTCTGAAAGAAGTAGACAGTTGACATGGAGCCTTGGTATCTCCGAAATATGTCTCCTTTTCCTCTATGTTTTTTTTGCCCCATCTCTCATTCTGGACACATGACTTGCCACCGATCTACACTGCACTTGCACCGACGATGTGTGACGGAGTCTCGGGGTCACATGACCGGTTTGAAACCGCCGATCAGCACGTGGCTTCGCAGCTTCCCGCTGAAGATGTGTTTCCCCATTAGGAAGTATTTTTGATTTGATTTCTGCTCTCTCCGCTCTCTTTCTAAAATTACAAGGTTTGAAAACTGGGGTGATGTGAGACGGAGGAGTGGGAAGGTGAAAGGGAGGGTGGTGAGGTGAACGAATAAGGGAATGAGTACTCAGAATGTCAATATACAACACCTTCAACACGATATATGCCATTTATTCAGCTAATTTTCTTACTCCAACTTTTCCACCTCTCCTCCGTATAGCCGTATGTTTTTCCGACATACGACATTTAAGCTTTAGCTTTACGGTTCGCTTCTTTGGGTGTCCGTGACAAAGAGACCAGGAGGCGGGGAAGACGGAGCTTAAAAGATTAGAGTTCACGCTTAAGTGAAGCTTATCTGGGGAGCAGGTAGAACAGAGGGTGAAAAAAAAAGTGGGGGAAAAAGAAGGAAGGAGAAGGGAGAGTGAATGAGCACGTTTTTGAGCGATTGGAGGTGGGTGGATGGTGGAAAAAAACAACAAAAATCTACTGCAAGTCTTCAAATGGTCTTATTCATTCTGTTAAATCTACTCGTACTGTAGTGATCACTATACTTGTACACAGTTTTTCTTCAGTTTTATCTACTAGCTACTCGTACCCGTTTCAGTATTTTCATATCTCATTAATGCTTAAATAATTCTCCCGTCTAGGCGGCAATGTGCTTCTTCTCGTAGGTCTCGATGTCGGCGACCTTGGCGGCAGAGGCAGACTGGTGGTCAAACTCGTAGGTGAGCCACTCGGCCACCAGCCGTCGAGCCAGCTCAATTCCGACCACTCGCTGGCCCATGCACAGAATCTGGGCGTTGTTGGAGAGAATGGATCGCTCGACGGAGAAGGAGTCGTGTGCGGTGACGGCTCGAACTCCAGCGACCTTGTTGGCTGAAATGGCGACGCCCAGACCGGTGCCGCAGATGAGAATGGCTCGATCAGCCTCGCCAGAAGCCACCTTCTCGGCAGCAGCAATGGCAATGTTGGGGTAGGCGGTCTTGTCTTCCGAGGCCTTGACGCCGACGTCAATCACCTTGTCGACTCGGGGCGACTTTTCCAGATCGGCCTTGATTCGGTTCTTGTAATCAACGCCGGCCTCGTCGCATCCAACAACAATAGTGAATCCCATTTGTGTAAAGAGTATGTGTGTGTAAGGAGTATGTGTGTGTGTGTTTGTAGAACTGAAGTTCTGTTTGTGCTGTAGTTTTGTAGTGTGTGATAATCCAACCAAGACACCCCCTCTACTATATATACAACTTACCCCCACAAAAGTCTAGCACTTGTCTTTTTTCTCGACTGTTCAATCCGGGGCACGGGATCCCGATTGGGAAAGCCGCCGCATTAGACTTTGCCAGCTTGCATAATCCGATGACCTGACTAGTGCAGACAAAGACTTTAATTTTTCGAGGCAAGCACCAAGTGCCAAACTTTTCGTAAACAGAAAAACAGCGTGGGGGTCCAAAGAGGGGCAGATCAGCTATAAGAGTGGCCTGGAGTCTCTTCCTCCTCAATTACACACACAACTACACATCTATCATGTCCACCAAACACCTATTCAACGAGACTGACGAGCTTGTTCTCAAGTCTCTGGAGGGAGTGCAGGCCTCGCGATCTGCCTCCATTCTCTCGCACAGATTCAAGGTCCTCTACAACGGCTCCCATTCGGCTGATCGAGTGGCTGTTCTGTCTGGAGGAGGATCTGGCCACGAGCCTGCCCATGCTGGTTTTGTCGGAGACAATATGCTGACTGGAGCCATCTGTGGTCCTGTTTTCGCGTCTCCTTCTGCCAAGCAGGTCGAGGCTGGTTGCAAGCTTGTTCCTTCCGATAAGGGCCACATTCTGGTCGTCACCAACTACACTGGCGACATGCTGCATTTCGGCCTGGCTGCCGAGAAGCTCAAGTCCCAGGGCCACAAGGTCGGCATCATCAAGTCTGCTGACGACGTGGCTGTGGACCGAAAGAGCGGCGGACTGGTCGGCCGACGAGGACTGGCTGGAACCGTGCTTCTGGACAAGATTGTCGGAGGAGCTGCATGGGACAAGCTGTCCTTTGACGAGTGCATGGCCATTGGAACCGAGGTGGCTGAGAACACCGCTACTGCCTCAATTGGCCTGGACTACTGCCACGTTCCCGGCCGATCTGTCGAGAACCACGTGTCTCTCGGCCAGAACGAGTGCCAGTTCGGTCTGGGTATCCACAACGAGCCTGGAGTGAAGACCATGAACCCCGTTCCTGCACCTGAGTCCATGGTCGAGACCCTGCTCAAGTACCTCGTTTCCCAGGATGATGCCGAGCGATCGTTCGTCAAGTTCAAGGAAGGCGACGAGGTCATTCTGCTGGCCAACAACCTTGGAGGTATTTCTACCATTGAGATGCGAGCTGCTGTCCAGCTTGCCCGAGAACAGCTCGAGAAGACGCACAAGATCAAGTCTGTTCGAGTTCTCTGTGGCACCTTCATGTCGTCGCTCAACGCTCCTGGCTTCTCCATCACTCTCGTCAACCTGTCCAACGGAAAACACAGCAACAATGTGCTAAAGTACCTGGACGCTGTTTCCGACGCTCCTGCCTGGGTCAACGTTGCTCCTCCTACTTCTGTCAAGCCTTTTGTTAACGAGGACAAGATTTTTGACGACGAGACTTCCAGCATCAAGGCACCTGCTCTGGACGTTCCTGAGGCTACTGTCGTCGCTGCTCTCACCCAGGCCTCCAACAACATCATCAAGGCCGAGCCTCAGCTCACTGCATGGGATACCGAGATGGGAGACGGAGACTGTGGCCATACCATTGAACATGGCTGCCGAGCGCTCCTGGAGTACCTCAACAAGAACAAGAACGACCCCAAGGCCCTGGAAATCATTCCCATTGTCCGAGCTGTCGTCCACATCACCGAGGAAGACATGGGAGGCACTCTGGGAGCTATTTTCGGCATTTTCTTCGCCTCTTTCCTCAACGCACTCCTGCTGGACCCTCTCTCTCACAAGACTGACGTCAACGTCACCGACAAGCTCGTCAACGCTGCAAACGCCGGTCTCGAGTCGCTCATGAACCACACTCCCGCTCGACCTGGAGACAGAACTGTGATGGATGTCCTCATTCCCTACGTGCAGTCTCTTGTGGCCACCAAGGACATCAAGGAGGCTGCTCTCAAGGCCAAGCAGGCTGCCGAGGGTACCAAGAAGATCAAGCCTCGACTTGGACGAGCTGTCTACGTCGGAGAGAAGGACGGAGAGCTTCCTCCTGATCCCGGAGCCTGGGCTGTCTACGAGCTCGTCGACGGTTTCGCCAACCATCAGTAGAGAGAGATAAAGTAGATGGTATATAATGTTTAATGATATTTATGATTA
Organism: Yarrowia keelungensis; assembly: GCA_001600195.1. Classification (NCBI taxonomy): domain Eukaryota; kingdom Fungi; phylum Ascomycota; class Dipodascomycetes; order Dipodascales; genus Yarrowia; species Yarrowia keelungensis. The sequence continues at coordinate 234,006 of BCJD01000013.1, read as the reverse complement.
TGAAGAACGCATGACAGTGTGGTAACAGATAACGTAAGTATATAGTTGGGAAGAGCTGCAATACGGTTTGATCTCAAGTATACCTAACTAACACCTCAACTATAGACCGTATTAGCTACAAAAAGCATCACCCCACTCCGAGCTAAGACAATTCACATCTATATTTCATTCGTGGCAACATGGTTACTTGATTAGTAAGATCACAGCATCTAATGCTCTGTCTGAGTAGCTACATGATTACGAGACAGGGCTAGATAAGACGAGATCAACTATCAATTAATAGTCTAAGTACGTTGACAAGAGGACGGAGTTGGTACTATGTCTCTTGAATAGGCTACAACACTTCGAAATATTCAGCGTAGATGCCCATACTTGTACTACAGGTTGACAATCTCCTGTTAGATCAGATTACTAAGCTCAACTATCTGTACTAAGTCTCAACTACAATTTAGTTGACTTGATAAGTACTTTAGTTACTAAAAATGAGACACGCTCAAACCCATCAATTGTCCTTGTCCTATCTCTTTCCTTTACTCCCTGCTTACTAAGACACAGCCTCACTCTCTCCATTCCACCTCTTTCCCTCGCTTCGCTTTTCCGCTTCAAATCGTGTGACTTTTCATTTCTCGCTTTCCCGAAAGTCTACACAACCCCGCCACTCGTCGATTGGGTTTGAAAAGAAAAAAGCGAGCGTTACAAAGACCGAAGGTAATAAAAAAAGTAGACGAGATACAAGGCCAGAAACTAGACTGTGGGGAAGTATAGGGAGTTGGTACAAGTACCCCTCATTGCTCTAGAACTGAGGACGGATAAACCAGCAGGCGGAATGATCCGAAGTATGTACCAGTAAAGACAGTATCTCAACCTCTACAGTTCCCATACTACACATCATATGAGTCACTTCAGTTGACTTACCTCCTCTGACCCCCACTCAATCCCGTGACTGCTTCAATACGGCTATCTTCTCTTTTTTCCTTCTCTTTACCCCGGTTTGATTTCCACACTGGTCTATGAAACCACCCCATGCGGGTTCCCGATTGGGACTTCCGCTGTCTAACTTTTGGTGTGGGGGCGTGACTTGGGGGTGTATGCACAAGGTGCATGAGGCTGCATGCGCGCTTGATGAGTGCCTCGACAGGTCTGATACTTTAGCATCCAGAGAACGCAACAGAAGTTGACCGAAAAACACGGAAAACACACCAGACAAGTTCACTTCACCATGTCCCGCCAACCCGTCGTCGCCATCTCGCTCAAAATGTACTTTGATCCGGCCAAGACGCTGCAATTCGTCAGTGCCTTGGCTGGAATCGAGCAGCCCGATGCCGAGCTGGAGAAACACGGAATCACAGGCCCTGTTCAGGACTCCTCGTCCACTGTGGCTACTGCTGCGCTTAACCACGTCGAGCTCGTCATTATGCCCGATTTTCTCTCGATTCGAGAGTGTACTCGGCTCAAAAACCGTCTCGACGAACCTCTCTTCAATGTAGGTGCACAGGACTGCTGGAGTTCCGATGAGGGAGCCTTCACCGGCGAGATTTCTCCCAAACACCTGGCCCAACTGGGCGTCAAGTACGTGGAGATTGGCCACGCCGAGCGACGTAAGCAGTTTGGCGAAACCAACGAGTGGGTCATCAACAAGTCGGCTGCCTGTTCGCGAAACAACATTATCCCCTGGATCTGTATTGGAGAGATCAACAAGGGAGACATTGACGCCTGTGGAGCCGAGGTCTGGGATCAGATCAAACCCGTTCTGGACAACTGTTCCGGCCAGCTGGTGTTTGCCTACGAGCCTGTGTGGGCTATTGGAGCTCCCAAACCTGCTGAATCAGACCAGATCATCGGCGTCGTCTCGTACCTCAGAAAGAAGATTGACGCCGAGAAGGAGTCCAACAAGACGGACGTGCGGATCGTGTACGGCGGATCTGCCGGTCCTGGCCTCGTTGAGTCTCTGAACGGCGTTGTGGACGGTCTGTTCCTCGGCAGATTCGGACACAACCCTGATAACGTGAAGAAGGTGGTCGAGGAGGTTGGATCCGTCGCCAAGAACTAATGATAGAAGAAATCGGTATATAGTAATGATTATGATGCAATGAAGGAAGTGATTAGTGATCGTAGAGTGGAAGTACGTGTTTTTGAGACTCATTGAGACTCATCTTTGAGACTTATCTTAGACAAGACTCTTCACATATACAGCACAGGTCTTAGAGACTCATACGGTAGAGACCCATACCTTGAAGACTCATCTTCTAAGACTCATTTTAGAAATTCGCCTTGGAGACTCATCTTTGGGACTCCCTTCTGTAGGTTCTTCTTACATTACAGTACAAGCACAGACTTGTATCTTAGTTATTCAGGTCTGGAACTTCTCTCTACTTGTACAGATCCACATTTGTAAATCAGTTTCTGCAGACTCGTCTTAGAGACTCATCTTGGACTCACTCAAGACGGCCCTTGTATACTCAATGGTATATTCTCCTGTGGCTTCGTCCTGTTGGTCACAAGACACCTAGCCCCTGTATACCCTCCTCTTGGCCTGTCCTAAGCCCTCCTCTTGGCACTACATCTCCACAAGTCATCTGACCAAGACTATATTCGAGACTGAGATAGTTCGCTGCAGGTCTCACCATAGTGTATGAGGGGAAGAACACGTCTGGAAGACGTTGTAGTCGTGCTAGAGGGATATGAAGTATACCATTGTGATCCTCTCACTCTGTAGATTACAATGATACACCCAAACCCAGTCAATAGGATCTTCTACAAGTTCTACAACACATCCGTTAGCTCACACTCACACCACCACCTACAGAATATTATATGACGTAGGTTGCAACTGCCAAACTAAGACCATTGACTGATAACCCAGCCGGAGGTTTATGATTGCTTTTTGATTCCGGTGTCTCACTGTAGACAAGGTACGATACAGAAGTGTCTTACAGTGGCTCAAAGCCAGAGCCAGAGTCTGAAGCGTGTTCAAGTACAAAGGAATCTTCTCAACATAATGTAACGCCATTTTCTCAACAGTCAATAAAGCCGAGTGTTGGGTTACGCGGAGTTCTACGGATACTCGAATACTGTACAATAAATATCATTACTATTAGATAGAGTCATTAAATGTCGTTACTCGTCACATTTTGAGAAACTCGTCGAGAGTCATGTTGCCCACCAGCAGGCTCTTGAAATCGTCTCCGTCCAGAGGATCGGGGATTTCTCGCGAATTGGTCCGGTTAGGAACCCGTTCGTTGCCTGCAGCAGGGTGTTGGTTGCTGGTTCCAGCTACCGCAGGCTTGTTTTCGGTATGATTATGACCCGGCTGAATCATATGGTGATTCTGCTGGGCCTGTTGACCGTAGAACTGCGAGTATCCCTCTTCAAAGTAAGGCTCGGGAGACTCACAGAGCTGGCGCGAAATGTACGAATGTCCACTGGCGCCGCCTGTAGTAGTAGGATGGTGATTGTTGTGGTGATTGTTGTTTCGAGACTGGTGCTGCTGTCGATGTGCATGAGCAGAAGCCTGATCATGGCCATTGTTGTTAGTAGCTGTTCCACTGGAAGAAGCTGCGACTCCTCCGTTTGCAACTCCATTGCTGCCGTCCCAGTAGTACTCGTTCTGTCGCTCAATGGGAAGAGACAGCTTTCTGGATCCTGCAATCACAAGACCAAGCATCTCTTCCTCGGGACAGTTCTCCTCCAGAGCGTCCACCAACCACCGCTTGTTGGAAGCGTGTGAAGAGTGGTTGATGGAGGCTGAAGTCGCTGTAGCTCGAGCAGCTGCACTCGTAGGAGGCTCTTCTTGAGACGGAACTTCGGGAGCTTCAAAAGTGAAAGAACCCACAAGGTCCACATCCTCTTCCTCGCGTTCCAGAGAGTCCAGAGTCTCGCACAGCCACGAGACACCCGCCCAGTTACTTCTGAGACGCTGCAGAGCGTTTCGGGTGTTGTGGTACGACTTTTTCACGGTGAAAATCGCATGTGGAGGGGTGTTGGCAGGCTGCAGAGCTCGAAGAACAGTCAAACAGGAAACGCCAGCCATAAGAAGAGGCTGAGAAGCAAAAGGAGAGCACAGGAACGAAAGTGGGTCGATCAGGTCCGCAAAGGCAACCATATCAGAGATACTGATGGCTCCAATATCGATTCCAGACAGAGGAGGGTCGGTAGTCTTTCGTTTCTTGGCAGGTTTGGGACCGTCTTCAGTCGTAGAAGAAGCTCCAGCTGCTGCTCCTGTAGGAGAAGGTGCTCTAGAGTTGTTCAACGAGACGTTTGATGATCCAGAAACAGAAACCGAGCCAAGAGTGCCTGCTGACCGAGCATACACCACTGTAGGATGGTACACTGCCAGAATAAGGGCCTGGTTCCAGACATGCAACAGCAGGAAGACCTGACTCTGACGGATTCGTGCAAACTCCTGAAAGTTATGAACATCAAACAACAAATCAGGAGGAAGCGAAGTGTAAAAGTCAGAGACTGCCTGGTGGAAAGAAGCCAGCTGGGTGGATGCAAATGATCTTGAAGAGGCCAACTGTGAAGGATCAACGGAGTTCAGATGATCAGTCACCTGACCTACAAGAAGCAGCAGCTTACAAAGGTACGGGAACGGGTCTGTTTGTCCTGTAGCCAACTTCTTGCCAACAGGAGGCTGGTGTTCAATCTGAGTCAGAGGAACAGTCACAGTTCGACCAGTTCCTGAGGAAATAAGCCGATCAAGACAAACCACCGACCAGAAGACGTTTCTGGCCGTCTCTCTGTGTTCCTCATCGAGATTGGGCAAATCAGCCTTGTGCAGACCCAAATCGAAACACATTCGGATAGCCATGCCAGACCACATCCACAGACCCGAGTCCATATCGTTGGCAAACTCGTTGTATGCAATGAGAAGCAGGGTGTAGACGGTTTCGACTGTAGGCAGTGCCAGACGTCTAATAACCAGCTCCTTGGCTCTGTTGGAGTACTTGATGGCTGTAGTTTCCGACTCTGAGCTCGTGGTATCCGTGGGACTTGCGTTTGAGCTCATTTTGAGACCTAGACCTGCCATAGCGTTCAACAAGGCTTCAGAAACTTCGCCGGCCTGAAGAAGCTGGTTGAAGACCTTCCTGGGAAGGTAGGGTAAAATGGAAGACACATGGGAGTAGAACACGTCAATGTACTTTGTGGGAATCGAATAGGGACCGATACTGGGTAACTGAGTCTCTGGGGTTTCTCCTGCTGTGGGGAAATACGAGCCGTTGGAGTTGACCGAGTTGACTGACCCTGCAGAAGTGATGGGAGCCTGGAACTCCATCGCTGAGCCCTCGGACGTCTGTTTCATCACTACAGTGGAGTAAGCTGACGACGCGAGGTTCACGGCAATGAGTCTGAACTTGCCCTTGCGAGGAGGAGCAATAGCTGTAGCTCCCAGCCATCGAAAGTACGGCTGTCTAGTTGACCCTCGGGAGCTCGAAGTGGCTATAGACAGAGGGGAAGTTATAGCCGGAGGTTGAGGTTGAGACACTGGTGCTGGTTGGGTGTTGTGTTGAGAAGGCTGAGAGACTGGGGTTGTCTGCGTCACCGCCTTCGGTGCTTGAGGTGACAAATGTGGCTGTGTTGTGTTTTGCGCCACCTGAACATGGCTCTGGAGAGGACTCTGGGTATGGGTCACGTGTGGCGACTGGGCCTGGGCCAGTCTTCTGTTCTCGAAGACGTCGTTTTTCGCCGGGCTGGGGCTCTTGTCGCTGCCCTTCTTGCCGTCCTCGTCCTTGTATTCGCATCGCACTTTGCGACCAATACACGTTTCGCAAGGAAGACCTCCATTGCATCGGATCTGTGTTAGCGGGGAACGATGGTGGTGGTGACGAACTTCTTGTGGCAAAGACCATATTGTGGTACCTCTGTGGTACCTCTGTGGTAACATTTGTGTCCTTCCAGTAACCACCCTGTAGTGACCACCTTCTTGTGGTGACCTCCTTGTACCACCTGTGATACCCTCTGATACCACTTGTACCACCCTGAATAACCACACCCTCCATGTGGTAACCACATAACCCATATCATCCTACTCACCTTTCTCCCTTGACAAGGAAGACACGCCCGTCGGGTTCTCTTGGGCTTCTTGTTGACGGGTCGGGAACTCTGGACGTCTCCGGTTTCAACAACAAACTGCAGTTCGTTCATATCGCTACCGGCATGTTGTGACGGAGCACAGACGGGGAAATGGCAGGTTTGGTGGAGCTGGGTCGGCGCTTAAAAAGTGGCTCCAAGACGTCTGACTTGTAGGAGTATAAGTTGCAACAAGCTGGCAGAATTAGATTATGCAAATGTGTGGGGTATTAAGGTAGCTCCAAAGCGGAATAAATCGTCTGATGTTTAAAACGAAAAGCCAGACTAAGCGAATAATATGGGGGAAATAAGGGGACAATGATTTGTGTGTCCTATGTCGGGTTATCGGATATTTGTCGTTTTGAAGAAGAAAAGGTCCTGTGCTGTGAAAGAAGAAAACCCTCGAATGGCCGCCTTTTCCGCTTTTTTCCTTTTTCCTTTTTCTTTTCCTTTTCCTTTCAGAATTCAGTTTTGTATCGTGACTTGTAGCCTATATGTGGGAGTCGGTCGATCCTAAAGTATTTTACGCGTCTTTCTGAGCTTGAGGACAATGGGATCGGAAAATTGCAGAGGCGTAAAATCGATTCCAGGCAGTGTAGAGAGAGACCTGAGACAGCCGAAAGATGAGGAACGGAGGAAATTTACCGGGAAATACTGCTCTTATATCTGTACCACAAAATGCAAGCACCAAACACTCCTTTTCTCGCCAAGTCCAACAAGGCAAATGTGTGCTGCCTAGAGTGCTTGTTCGTCAACCTCCGCACCACTTTTCGATTCTCGGTTTCTTTTTATACCAACGAGTCTGAGCTAAAGCAGGTGCACGGCCTTGTCCTCGCCTGTCCAAGGTTTCAAAAATGCACAAAACGGTCTCCTTCGCTGCTGTCTCTCTGCACCGTAATGTCCCCCGCCTTTGTCGTCTGGTCTCGAGTCCAGTTTATCCGGAGAGCAAGTCTTGGACGTGTTTCAGTCAGCTATTACGTCATCTTCGATAGCCGAGGAGTATGGAACGAGCTGTCTTGAGCTACAAGTTCCATACGGACATAAGGCTCAAGTCAGAACTCCCAGTATCCTGCAGTCCAAAGATCGTGCCTTTTGGTGTGCAGTAGGCACGATCATGAACTGAATACGAACAAGGCTTTGCGAGTAAAAGTACAGCACTTGTATCAGGAAGTTCCACAAGTATTACCAGAGAGTATTTGGTAACAGATATTTTGTTTTCGGACACTACCATCACCACCACTCACTCAACACATCTGTTGAGGTGTCTCAGTTGTATCATGGCTGATAAAGTTGTTCCAATCAGATACTGCTACGAATAGATATAGACAGAGTCGTGGGAAATACCGACCAGGTTCAACGGGCAAAGCCGGCTTTCTGAGCCCCCACTCAGCCTATAACCCCGGCCTAAATCATACAAACAAGCTGTCGTAAACCTGCCTTGCATGTACGAGATCGAGGTACAGAACAAGAGGTATCGGTAGGTATCGACTGTTACAGCCGAGGTAGAGCATTTCAGTCGACACAGACACCGTCCCTAACCACACCGGTTTATCTCGCATGTCTCACGGAGCTACGGAAAAACCCCAACAGCAGTTTTCCCCGCTCAACTGACCCTGGCGAAACTTCAGCAGAGCCGTAAGGCTCCAGAGGCGCTAAAATGGCGGACTAGGTTGCCAGTAGGCGCTCTAACGTTAGGTTCCTGCTAAACTCGACGCAGAGTTTGGATGTGGGGTCTTGGAAAAAGGAAAAACGTTGCGCGGAGGTAAAACTCGAGATAGACCCTTTTGTGATGACGAGGAAGTTGGGGACTTCGAAATCAGACAGTCAAACGTCTTTAGAAGCCCAAAACTAACCCCCCTTCTCCAAATCCGGCCGATCAGCCCTTCAAATGCCGATCAAACCGCTCGGCTGCACTCCATGCGCGGGGACTGCAACTCCACGAGTAAAAGACGGTTGAAGTCGGGGTGGGGACCGGCAGTTGTTCTCTGCAACCGGAGCCTCTTGGCAGCCCCATTAGGAGCTCCACTTGCTGTGGTCTCCGCTTCATGCTGCTCCTCCACCCTACGCGTACTGTCGCCAACGGCTAATCCCAGTAAGAATACAGACAAGAGAACTCAGACAACTCAGAGGCAAATGCGACACTCAGACGACGCACCAGCGTTGCTTTTGTACAGATCGTTCAACTCTCTTTGAGTTCACTGTCGTACTCGTTCAGTAGAGTGTGTGCTTTCTTCGAAGAGAGGTGTTAATAGAGAAAGGGAGAGAGCACCCATAGATACTTTGTACAAGGAATCCACATCTATGAGTGATGTCAAGCTAACCAGCAACCCATACTGACACAAACACATATCCAATCGTTTCAGTACTCCTGCTACCCCCACTTGCGGAACCCCAAACGGGACTTCCGCTCATGTCCGCTCATGTACTCCTCCGTATAAATAAAGCCGTGCTAAAAACTAGCACCTTAAATTCTGACAAGCGACTGGAGACAAGGACGTCAGAAACAAGCGGATGAGGCAGGTGAAGAGCACGAAAATTAGTCAGCAGGAACTACACGGCTTAGTCAGCACAATTATTTTATCAGTTTTCTTTTTGGACCCACTTGCCAACGTTTAATACCACATAGGGTTCCGTTGCATATATTCCGAGTCGGACGGAACGGAAAGCTTAAAATATTATGTAAGCCGATTGGGAGAGTGGCTTATGTAAGCTGCTTACATAAGTGAATTACGTAACATTAAATTACTGTGCTGACTAACCCGCTTACTCATCAACCCTATCTAACTTTCGTGCATAATCTAGTCTTCATCTCTTGATGGCTCGCAAAAACCGCCAAACAGTGCTTTCGGGCGAGTTTCCGTTGCTCAAAAGCATCGGATTATACGCCACTACGATCCAGGGCGATGGAAATTGTCTTTTTCGCTCGTTAGCAGACCAGTTGTACGGCAAAGATGACCTCAAACTGGCCATGGTGATCCGTCAAAGTGTGGTGGATTACATGAAGAAACACAGCGCCTATTTTGAGATTTTTTACTCGTCGGAATGGGACGAGTCGTGGGAAGCGTACATTGATCGTATGTCTCGATCTTCTGTGTATGGCGGTAATCTTGAGCTAGCTGCCTTTGCTTCTGCATACCAACTAGATGTGGTGGTCTATCAGGCTGATTTACGGTACGTGATCACTCCTATAGACGAGAGTAAGGGTGAAAAGCGGGTGGAACTGGAAGCTGGAGAGGGTGGAGAACGGCCTGAAAAGGTACATATTGCCTATCATACGTGGGAGCACTATTCTTCGGTGCGATGTATGAATGGTCCTCATAGTGGTCCTCCTGAGATTACGAGTGAATATCTGAAGAGTTATGTTCCTAAAGGCTCAGATCTGATTGCTGACGTGGCCAGTGATGTGGGAGAGTGGAAGATCAAGCAGTTGAGGGATTCGTTACCGTTTGAGGTTCCAGATCATCTTTTGGCCAAGGTGTTGAAAGAACATGAAGATGTCGGTGATGCGGTGGACTATTTTTTGGAAAATGGGATCCCAGAGGAGCCTGAGGAGAAGCGGAAGGATGGTGGTAAGGATAAGGGTGATACGGAGGCTACAGCTGAATCTAATGATGTTTCCATGAAAGAGGAGGACACTAAGATGACTAAGGAGACTGAAGAGGTAAAGACGGAAGAGAAGAAGTCCACAGCTGACCCTCTAGCACCCCCAGTTTTGGACAAAAAAGCTCTCAGGGCCCAGAAAGCCGCTGAACGAACAGCTAAACGGGAAGCCAAGGCCAGAGAAGAAGCCGGAGAGACAGGCACGAAAAAGGGAGGAAAAAAGGACAAAGCGCGAGACAAGAAAGAGAAACAAAAGGCTCGGAAGCGAGAGAAGAAAAATGAGGCAAAAGGAGCCACTACGGTGGACCAGAGCTCGACAGCCGAAACAGACTATAAGGTGGTTATGGTCTAAGAACTAAAAAGGACAAGATAGGTAGCATAGGAAGTCCGATCGTGCATGGTTTCACAATGATGGTGGAAACTATACCGCCAGAGGGGTCTTTTAGGCAGGTCGGGTAATTTAGACTGGTTAGTGGGTCTATTATGATGGCATTTGGAGCATTAATATAACGATAGAAAATGAATATAAGGGCACGGAGTGGTTACAATAGATCCACACAGTTACGGAATTTTGATCTTCACTTCTCATCTTACTCTTCACTACCGGTATGGAATACAAAGGGAGTCACTTCGTTTCAGCTTATGCTAGCTGCTTAAGTCACTAGCCGTTCATTTCTGGAACTAGGGCGTTCATAGAGTCGATTAGTGACGCCCTAATTAGGACATTGACGATGCATATGAGTACAAACCGCTCATGTTGAAGGGGTGGGTATCTATGGGGTTCTATGAGATGTGAGATATGCGTATTTCCATTTTATTTTACAAAACCATTTATATTTGTCAAGAAAAGGAACCATTCTGATCGCTCGACATCCTACACCTCAACCTCACGATCTTATTTGTAAGCAAAGTCCCCACTTCTATAGTTAGAACCACCTCAGCTAGTTTCACTAATAGAGCCACTCGTAGTTATATTGATACTTCTATATTTAACCGGTGAGGAGTTCTAGATGGTAAGTAGGGGGATGTGGTGTCTGTACAGTCTTCTGTAAGCATCAAGATACTGTAAAAAACTGAATATTGTACTCAAAGACAGCCAGAGTCACAGCTAATCTATCAGACCTCAATACCAACCCCAAAGATAGGGTTAACATCGTCACGGCAACCACTAAGTACTCGTACCACCTTGACTAAGTATAGAGTCAGCTATTAGACCACATTGAGTCCAGACAGGTCTCTCAATATCTTCCTATATAAATCCATGAGAATCGCTCACTAGCCCTTCACCAAAGTACACACTCGTTCAATGAAACTATCGCTTTTTACAACTCTGTCTGCTGCTTCTTCGGCTCTGGCAGCCACCTATTCTCTCAAGTATGGAGCCCTGATTAACCCCATCAAGGACGCCATTTCCAACGGAGTAGTCAACGGCCGTCTGCCCGAAATTCCTCTGACCCAGGCTCAGTCCGAAATCGACCAGTTTGTGCCTCTCATCATGAACGACGACCTGCTTCCTCTGTTTGACAACGCTGTTGCTCTGGTTCTGAGCCCCGAGTTCCCCGACGAGTTTGCCGGCTGGGTCAGTGACGTCATTGCTGCTCTGGAGGAGTACGAGAAGGGTGCGGACTTCACCTCGGCCACCAACCTGCTGTCCAAGGTCCGAACTCACTACGACTACCATGAGGCTGTCAAGCAGGCCAGTATCACTATGAACAACGACGCTCAGGGCTGGATTATTCTTCGGGGCGCTGTTCTGTCCATTTCCTCGAACCCTGGCCCTTCCAAGGCCATTGACGATGCTCTTTTCGCTGTCACTGGACTCATCTGCACTCTTCAGCTGACCGATGGTTCCGTCTGCGATCCCTACAAGACCAAGGAGCCTGATGTGCCTGTCATTGTTCCTGCCACTACTAGTGACGTCGCGTCTGTGACCGAAGCCGTTAAGACAGAGGCTGCTGAGACTACTGGAGCTCTTGAGCCTACCGGTACTGCTGTCAAGTCTGAGTCTAAGGCTGAGTCCAAGTCTGAGGTGAGTGCTTCTGCTTCTGCTGCTGCTTCTGAGGCTTCCAAGGCTTCTGCTGAGGCTTCCAAGGCTTCTTCTTCTGTTGCTTCTTCTGCTGCAGCTGCTTCTTCTGTTGCCGAAGAGTCTGCTGTTGGAACCGCTTCTGCTGAGTCCTCTGCTCCTGCTTCTGCCTCTTCTGCTGCCTCTTCTGCTGCCGCTGAGCCTTCCAGTGGCTCTTCCTCTTCCTCCTCTTCCTCTTCCTCTTCCTCCAACTCCAACTCCAACTCCAACTCCTCCGCCTCTGCTGACGTGTCTGTCAACATTAACATCAACGGAGAGCTCTCTGGACCTGCAGTTGTCCCCGTTGAAGTCCCCGTTGCTGTCCCCAACGTTCCTATCGCTCCCATCGTCTCCAACAACACCCTCCCTACTCCCGTCTTCAACAACGCCTCTGCTCTCGTCACCTCCAGTCTCACCCTGACCGTCACGCAGTGCGACAAGACCGGCTGCATCACCCCCGTCGTCGAGGTCACCACCGTCGTCCCCAAGAGCGCCTCCTACACTGTCATCAAGACCGTGTGTCCCAAGTGCGAGGGCAAGACCGTCACCATCACTGTTCCCTGTCCTCCCGATGCCACCGAGCAGCCCAAACCCGTTGTGAAGCCTGAGCCCAAGTCTGAGCAGAAGCCAGCTCCTTCTCCTTCCCCTGCTCCTGCCAAGTCTGAGCCTGCTCCTAAACCCGCCGAGAAGCCCACTGAAGCTCCTAAGCCTGCTCCTGCTCCTGAGAAGCCTGCTCCTAAGCCTGTCAGCTCTCCTGCCGCTTCTGTGGCTCCCTCTGTGGCTCCTAAGCCTGCCTCTTCTCCTGCTCCTAAGCCCTCTGCTGCCCCTGCTCCTGCTCCCCAGCCCAAACCCGCTTCTTCTTCTCCCCAGCCCGCTGCTCCTGCTCACACTTCCGCTGCTCTGCCTCCTCACCCTCCTGCCACTCCTTCTGAGTCGCCCAAGCCTGTGGCTCCCAAGCAGTCGCCCAAGGCCGAGATCACTCCTCCCCAGGCCAGCTCCGGCTCCAAGTGGACTGTTTCCATCGCAGCTCTGCTCGCTGGAGTCTTCGCTTGTCTGCTTTAGGTGTAGTCTGATGTAGTCAAGAGTCTTGATGTAGTCAACTCATTAATAAATCAGTAATGTGACTGAGATCTGTAGAAAAGTAGAGGACATCCATAGTAGTGTTGAAGAGACTCCTCGTAAACGTCAAGATGACTCTGTGGACATCACCACTGAGAAAAGTATGTACCCCACAAGTTCAATTGAGGCTGATTCTTTAATTCAGCCTGTGAACACCCACATTTAACGGGTCAGAGTAGAAATTCTTAGAGCTCCAGGAGCTTCCTTGACGACTCCAGATATACCAATTGTCTCATAAAGGTAACAGACAGGTGTTAGACAGGTATTAGACTGAGATTAGACATGTTTTAGACAGTTTCAGACAATTCGAAGACTTAGAAGGTATCAGTAGTGTTCTAGGCTTATATGAAGTCTTTGCTAAAGGCTCAAGCTGCCTTCAATATGATTCTCAGCTCAATTCATTCAATAGTAGTATATGTATCACGAGGTATTAGAGGGTATCTCAAGTGGTCTCAAGAGGTCTCAAGAGGTCTCAAGAGGTCTCAAGGAGGTATTAAAGGAGTACCAGATGAGTGTCAGACAGCATCACATCACCAGACATCAGACTGGTCTCTTAGGTATCAGACATGTATCACATGTATCTCATCGGTCAGACAGCTGATGAACAGGATTCAGACATGTGTCAATGGTATCGATGATAAGGTATCTCAAGGTATCAGATAAGCGATTCTTCAGTGCCAAATGCTCAAACGAGTGAACTTGTTCATACAAATCCACCCAAAAAAGCTGTTTGGTCAAGTTCACACTCGAGGTCAATAGAGTCGTCTATCACTGGACTAAAATACCGTTAAACGTTTAACACGAGCGGGAATAAAGAGTGAATAAAGAAATATTGAGCAGCCAGGGTTTATTCTGAGGTTTATTCGTGCAGTAGAGTTCAGCTGGAGTTGCCGTGTTTCATTTATTGCAGACACGTATTATGACAGCACAAGTCTGCATTACAAGTATTACTAATGCTAAGAATGGTGAACTGGTGAGAAAAGTCGACAAATCAACTGTTAACAAATTTCACACTTCTCAATTAACCAATTGACCTTTCTCCACGATGACTCATGACTCATTAAACCATCACCCTATTTTTGTTTGTGCTAAGGCGGCAGTGATCGAGTGACCGTGGAGATCTAGACAATATTCATACAGCTCAATTGACCAATTAATCAATAACACTACAAGTACTTCTTCACATTAAATCATTCCATCATTCTATATACACCTAGATGTTCTGCTTGATGGCAGCGTTGAGGGCGGAGGGGTTGGCTCCCATGACGGTGGTGATCTTCTCGCCGTTCTTGTAGAAGGCAAAGGTGGGCATGGCGGTGACACCAACCTCCTGGGCGACGGCAGAGGCCTCGTCGACGTCGCATCGGTAGAACTGGGCGTCGGTGAAGGACTCGGAGAACTTGTCAAAGGTGGGGGCAATCATCTTGCAGGGTCCACACCAGGTAGCGTAGAAGTCGATGACGGTGAGCTTGTCGGACTTGATGGCGGTCTGGAAGTCGGAGACGGAGGTGATCTGGGTAACGGCCATTTTGTGTTGTGTGGAGTGGAACTGTCTTGCGTGACGTGAGAGGATTTGAACGCTGGGTCGGACAAGTCGCTGCATTTATACGATGCGAAAGAAGGTGGCGGAACCTCTCATTTGTACCTTGGCCAGCCTTGGGAAGCTTGCTAGTGCAACCTTATTTGGAAGTCAAAAAACTGTAACCTGGCCCGTTTAGTCAGCGGTCTAGACTTGTCACAAGACATACGCCTGCACTCCATGTACTTTTATATCCGGATATCCCTATATCCGCTATAGCCGCAATTGCTGTGGATGTGAGAAACAGTAGGTTAGCGACGGTTGCCAAGAGATTGGAGAGATGGAGAGTACCTACAGTAATGATCATGTCTGACTTCTCCACTTCAATAGACTATGTGACGTCACAGTAAGGAGAGAAGGAGACGTTACAAATTCGGAGTACTCATCACTTGGAACATTCTAGAATATAAGTAGGTGATTGGTCATAACCGATCAGATGACCACATCTCGTACTCGTACTTTTATCCATCTCATGACCTGTCATATTCCTTGTTCGTGCTGACAAATCACATTAAATTAAGCCAGTCTCACCTTACACACTATGAGATGATGTGATTTGGGTGGTGAAATTAGGTGACCAGTAGAAAGAAATAAATGACCTAAAACGTACCAATAGAACACTATAGACGACAGTAGAAGAAATACACGTTCCACCCTATCGTTGGCTTACAAACCAATCTCACACACACGGCTTCACATACAGCCCCTTCGTCCCAACATCACGTGACTTTTTTTGCACCACACCACTCGCACGCCAGGGACCCATTTGCCGTTCCTTCCTCTGGCTTACCCGGACGTTGAATATCTTTTAACGCACCTGCACCGCCACACGCACCGCCACCCACGCCACACTTCACTACACCATGGAACTAGCTCGAGTCGAGGTGGAAAACATCGAGGCCCAGGTCGACAAGGAGACGGTGCACTCGCTGTTTCTGTCGTTTGGACCGGTCGTCGAGGTCAATCTGCACAAACGGCCGAGCGGCATTCAGCACGGGTCTGTGCAATTCGAGGAGGCCGAGGATGCTGCTGCTGCTGTTGACAACATGGCAGGGTACGATTTGTTTGGCAAGCCTCTGAGAGTGAGACTTGCAAAGGGAGATACCGAGCAGTTTGACAATAATAAGCCATGTGAGTATGGGAAGGAGGATATTGATGTTATTGGGCTACGATTGAGGTTTGTTGGTTAATGGTTCGTTGTTACGTGTTTCGCTGTCTCATCATGTTATGGCCTGATTCCACAATGGAGGTGTATTTTGCACTAAAAACATTAGTGGATCAGACTAAGAGGTGGACGTGACGATACTCATACGGATACACGTTCTCTACCTATCAATTGGACGTGTCATTTTGGCATTGAGCCGCACACACACAGCACATAACATGTTACTTGCACATGTTGCTACACTGCAGATACACCTCAATTCCACCACCATCACCAATTCACCACCACCACCACCCACCCACTAACACAGTATGGGAACAAACTAATCAATAATGCATTTTGTATGTTTAGTGCTTCTCCTCGCCCTCGGCGTGCTCGGCCTTCTTGCCCTGTCGGGTAAGTCGCAGATCACCGTGGGTGAACTTCTTGGTGGAGAAGTACAGAGCGGAGCAGCCAGCCAGACCCATGGCGAAAAACAGAGGGTAGATCTCGACGGGGACCTTGATTCCCTTCTTGGGGGCCTTGTTCTGAGTTAGCACGGTGGGAACACTTGTGACCAAAATATGTGTCACATAAGTCGTGTCATCAATCTTTAAAATGTCGCCAAATTAAATTGCTCAATCGCATGGAAAACCATTGCAAATACTCACGGCCTGCTGAGCGAGACGGATAAGAGTGGGTCGCATTGTGTGTAGTTGTGTGTGGAGTGTAATGGACTGAAAGTGGAGAGGTTTTAAATCTGACAATGGCCCAAGCTTGTAGGTTCACAAAAGTCTGATGTTGAAAGCAGGCCACACTTTACGGGGCTGTGATTGGCGGAGGGTTGGGGGTTAAGGTTAGGGTAGCACCGCCGTCAGCCAACGTCTTGCTTCATATCAACACCGTGTTGAAGGATGTTGCTGTGTGTTCGAATTTCGCGAGCAACTTTTTAATTTGGCAATTGGGAGCTGAGTAAGGAATAAGGTTACCCTAGCCCGAGCTGCCGGGAAGAGCGTGGGAACTGGGAGAGTGAGCCCTAACCTCTGCTGCTGCATTGGGGGTACACCCTAACCCTGACGTCTCTATTGGGGCACCCACTGGCGCCCACTGTGTGACTTCCTCCATCAGCCCTAACCCTACTTTCCTTATTGGGGCATTAGATAAGACTCTATTCGGACTACCCTAACCGGTTCTTGTAAGTGAGTGCTCCCTTTTAAATGCCCTAACCCCAAAATCCCCATTGGGTAGCGGCTAGTCAATTTACCCCAACCCTAGTATCCCCATTGGGCTCACATTATCAGCTGGCCCTAACCCTAACTCCCCCATTGGGCTCACATTATCAGCTGACCCTAACCCCACACTTCCAAATATAGAATTCCCCCAATCCGGAAACCCCAACCCTCACCCAACCCTTCGCCCCAACGGTGCCCCTGTGATCCGGTCACATGGAAAGGCGTGAGCCAGGAGAAATTGGCAAAAAGTCGACAATACATCTCTTGTCTCAGTGTTCACCCCGGTCTTCTGTGATGCATTTTCTCTGCAAGCAATCTTGGTGAGACATGACTGTGTAGACCGAGTTGTTAGTAGATTTGCAGGCTCGGAAAACAGGCATTAATTTGGTCTAAAAGATGAGTGAGGCGTTTTCCAGTGTGGAGAGATACTTTCTAGTAGAATCCTAGGCCTCCTTGTATTTATTCTGATTTTTTGTGTAATTTTGACGAATTTTTTGACATATTTTCCCAATATTTACTCCTCTGCATGTTGTTATGCAATGCGTCATCCGAGTGCATTATCTCGCAACGCTGGGAATTTTATCCTGATCGAGGTTTGGAAGGCTCCACTGCGATGGCCAGAAGGCGTCAAGTGAGACACATACGGCGATAGATCGAGAAGAGGGGCGAGAGATAAAATAATGGGAAATGGGCGGGCGTAGAAGTATGGGTATTTTTTAATTTTTTTTCAGGCACCAAGGCAGGGGTGTGTGGATATTAAAGTGAATTTATTGGGTAAATAATTAAAAAATTAAGGCAGTAAAATAAAATAAAATAAAATAAAACAAAATAAACGTATTGCGACACACTTGCTACAGCGTATACGAGCTCAATACTACTCCGTTCAAGTACCGCAACTCCCGCAGGAGTCTTGTCTTTGTATTCTTAGAACACGTTTCTGACTATTGTCTGTAATTATCTCCTTAATTATCCCCCTTCTATACCCCTTCTGTCCAAGACAGGGTCCATCCGACCGGTGACTCACCCTGGATAGAAGCGATAGAGCCGCGGACAATACATTCCAGCTCGCACCTCTTCCAGCTCCATAATTCCCCTCTTAGATCCCCGCACGTAGCACTCGTGTTTGTTACGTTGCATCATGGGACGAAATGTGGATACCAAGAGAGGAGAAGCGGGAAAATGTTGAGTAAGAGGAGAAAACAAAAACCGGTTTTGTGTGACTTAGGGATGTCTCTAAGGGGCGTGTTTGTGTCCCAGATACGTCTGCCTATGTATCTATGTTAGCATGGAATATCTCTCAAGGGGCCGGAAACGCTTGGTCAAACTCAGCACGTCTGGCGTAATTTTAGCGTGGCTTTTTATCCGAGCTTAGATAGAAGGAGAAGAGGGTAGGTGAGGAAGTGGAATAAGAGAAAAAAAAGAGAAGAAAAGAGATGTGGTGGTTGGTTGTGTGTAGTGAGTAGATCCTTATAATTGTGGAACTCTCAACTCCGCTACGCTCGTTGAGAATTGGTTGAGAGTTGTTTTTTGGAACTCACATTTCCGCTACGCTCAATGTTCGTTGGTTTTCATTTTACGTTTTGATAAGGAAAGTGGTGCAGATATGCACAAGACCAGGCGGTCAACTGCATCATACACAATCGGAAATGATGGGTCAACCATAAGCGATATGAAAAGAGGACGAATTTTAGGAGAATTAAATCAGAGAATTCGATCCAAAATACGTAATTAAATCCCCCTCCACCTTGTCCACCGCTCCCATCACGCTATCTGAACGTTGTCTGTCCCGCCTCTTTGTGTCCAGAGTCTGTTGCCACATCAAGCTAAGATTGGGCTAACAAGCCATGTCACGTCGCAGCAACTTTTAGGTCCGGAACAACTTGACCTCTTGAGATAGCTCAAGGAAGACTACAGCAGACACAAGACAGAGACCTATAAGCCACGCAAGTTACACAGACACAGCAACACAAACTCCTAACCACCACCACCAACCTCACCTAGTTACCTCACCTCAGCCACCACCCACCCCTGTCAACTGACCATCTTTTATCTCATTTAACGACCACAGCCAGAAGTTCTTCTCCTCACTTCCTCTTCACCACCATGAACCAAACACAACGGGCTCAGACCCAGGTGCAGCCAGTCACTGCCTACGGTGTTCTGTCGACTCCTAACGCCCCCCAGAACGACCCGCTCGAAGATAACAAGGAGTGGGTGCTGTTTACGCCGTCGGACGCTGAAGAAGAGTCTGAGGACGACGACGACAGCGCCAGTGTCGCCACCCAGCACGCCGAGAACGGCGACGACCTCAACGACGACCTGGCCGACGATTTGCTCGACTGCTACGACTCGTCTTTGTACCACTCGGCGTCCACTCCGCTCAACACCTCGTCGCTCAACTTTCCCAGACACCAGGGAGACGGCTCGTTCGTAGGAGACTCGTTCAGCAGCGACGCCAACGACCGCATCCACGCCTGGAGAATGCAACACTCTGCGTCTGTGTACCACGAACTCAACCAGCCAAAGAGAAGCACAGGAACGCCGGAAAGACGAATCTCCTCCTGGGGTATTCCCGAAGATGAGCCAAAGGAGGAGGCAGTTCCGGGAACCTCAAGCACAAAGCTGGGAACGTACCCTGCTGACGTTTCTGCCATTTTGAGACGTCCCAGTGTTCCTGTCAGACGGGAGTCTTCACGGCGAGACCGGGAGGTAAGAAGAGACGCCCCCTACTCCCCCCGAGCCCTCTTCCACCGCATCACCCAGCGCGTCATCCGCGACTTCATCGGCATGAACGAAGACATTCTCGACATGCTGGCCGGAGAAACGTTTGTGGACGGCGAGACGGGCAAGCCGACGACCGCCGCAGAGTACGCCGCCCGTCGTGCTGAGTCACGTGAGGAGGCCAACGAGGCGTTCGTCAACAAACTCACACGCGAGCTCTACGCGCTGGGCTACACGCACTCCGGGGCTGCTCTCAACTCGCTGTTTGCCTCGATTCCGCACGACCGCTGGAACACGGACATTGGCGACTTTCTCAACTACCTGCGGCAACGGGTATGGGAGGGTGAGGGCAATGGAGAGCACATTAGCCGAACCCGCCCATACACCCACCACAGCCACAGTCACCGGTCGGCGTCTTCTGCGGCTGCTGAGTCGGCTGCTGGTGCCCACGCTGCCTCGGTGAGCATGTCCCTCGGTGCAGGCAGCGTCCGGTCTCCTCTGAGCTACAACTTTTCCAGCTCGTCTGCATTCGAGGAGCTGGACTCGGTGTCGACCGCCAGCAACTACTGGGAAATCAGCAGCGGCAACGGCACCGGCAGCATGGTGGGAGCGTGGTAGGGCAGTAGACGGTGCTACTGGATAGCACATAGACATGATTTACGATTCGAGTGCAAGTAGATAATACGATTTATGAAGCGAGGGGTACGAGCACTTGTGCGAGTACAACGAGGTGTATTTGTGTCCGTTCTGCAACGAGGTGTATGTTTATTCGTTCTGTACAACGAGGTGTATCTTTATCCGTTCTGTAGTGCCCACTAATATCTGTACAGTTTCTCTAGTCTGAACTAATGTGCACTTATGTACGGTTAGATACAGTAGTGAGGTCCTTGTCCAGGATTGTAGGGAGCTATAGATTGCCTTGTATGGATTGTGGGCAGATTTGTTCGCTGTCTGAAAGTGAGGCTATGTTTGTATCCGTACTCGTGTGGTAAGTGCAGTGGTCTCTGAAAGAACGAGTTGAAGGTGTGTCCAAAGTAGGACTTGAAAACAGATCTATGAAATGGTTTTGAGTATGAATTAAAGATGAAGTTGAAAGACATTTGGTATTGAAATATGGCTTCCATTTACCAAATGTATGAACAAATTGATGTACTTGAAGATGTATGGTACAAGCACAGTGTTCTGGTTGACGTCTATGGGTTGATCTTGCAATTCAAGCTCTTAGTATAGACACACTGATTACACCGTTGATCGTGTACAGATAGTCGATGTGTTGGGAAGTGTCCATTTTTGACAAATTGAATAAAGCTGGGTGTGTGATTTGTGTTCTAGCATGTCTTGATCTGAATTACAACAGTACAGACTCTATCTGCACTGTTCCAATTCTGTATCAATTGACAGTGAACTGAAGGTGTCAAATCCTTGTTTCTAGATATGTCATTTTCATCTTCCATTCACTGCAAATATACTGTACTGGCCATTGAGATCACTATACATGAACCCATTGCCTTGGTTATACCGTTTCTTTTGGTACCTGTGTTTGGTTAAAGACACCCACCTTAAGTGCATGACATCGATTAACTTGATCTAGACTCTTCACTCTTATACTCAGCAGTTGGGAATAGAGTGAACTCATAGACAAGTAGCTAAGTACTTGTAAGTCGAAGTGTCTCCTATCTACAATGCCACTTGTTACCCAATTGGATCTTCATACTTGAAGCGGAGACACACCTCAACCCTTTTACACTGACTGATCTGGTCAAAATCTGTTGCCCTACACTTCCTCTTGTGAACTTTTATTGGGCCGTTTCCGGTATTATGTAAAATCACTGGCGTGCCAGCATGCTGTGTCTTTATCTAGTTTTTGCCTACTTAATCAGCAGAGCGTCCTTGACGAGCTCGTAGGACAGCCACGACGACGCCATGGAGGGCGCCACCTTGAGCAGGTTGGCCGACAGACCCTTGTACATGCCCTTGATGCCCTCGGTCCGCACAATCGACTTGATGGCGCTCCACACGGACGTGTAGTTGCCCTGCATTTCCTTGAGCTTGGGGTCGGGCATGGCCACCACCTGGAACCGTCTTCTGAGCACGTCAAAAGGGTACGTCACCGTTTGTGCCACTGCTCCGGAAATGGCTCCTGCCAGCAGTTTTCCTCCAGCCGAGGGGTCCTTTTGTCCCACAGGAGTCACCACGTCTCGGAAGAGTTCGTAGACTGCAAAGTTGAGGCCGACGTAGGGAGCCACTCCCATGGTGGTGGGGATGATGCCTCGGTACAGTGCTCGGAAGCCGCCCTCGTTGCGGTAGATTTCGCACATGACCTGCCACATGCCCGGGGGCTTGACGTTGCGGTTGGCAAACGTGCCAATGTCGGCGGTCTGGATCGACAGACGCGTTCGCACAATGTCGAGAGGATAGGTAGCGAACACAGACGTGATTCCAGCCAGTCCTCCGGCAGTCAGCCGTCGCAGAGCGTCCATGTTGAACTTGGAGCTGAAGGACGACTGCACTCCCTCGGCGGTGGATGCTCCAAGGGTAGTTCCATCCTGATCGGGGAACAGAAGCTTTTTGTAGATGGTGTAGGAGGAGAACTGGACGGCCGAGTAGGGCACGATCCGGATGCAGTTGGTGCCGTTTCCTCGCATGAAGCCCCGCCAGCCCTCCTCGCGCCACATCTTGGACAGCGTGGGGATCACGCCCTGGTAGGGAGCTCCTCCAGGACCAGCGCTTTGGACCTGGAAGATGATTTTCATTCGCTCAAGAGGCGACACGACGGTTCGCGACACAGCTCCGGCCACACCGCCAGCACAGAAAGACGCGACGGTGGGCTGGCCGAAAAACTCGCGGACCGAGTGCAGCACGGGCACCTGTTCCGTGTATGACATTTGCAACGTGGAGGATGGTGGATCTGGTTCCCAGAGATATCCCAATGTGGAAGTGCAAGGTTCACGAAAAAGGTTGGACAGTCGGTAGATTCCGGGTGAGTGGGTAGTTGGTGGTGGTTGACGGAGAGGCTGTGGTTGTGGGAGTTTTTCTAACGGAGGTTCCTACTGCGTATTTGTTCAATATTTCACCCCTACTTTGACGGTATCTTCACGCGGGGTACAGCAAGTCGTGTGAACGGTCAAACGGATGACAAAGTGAAAAGTCAAGAGGGGGAGGAAATGTGCCTTTTTAGGGGGTGACAGTATTTTTGAAAAAACAGGAAAAATCATGAATAAATACAATCACGTGATCTTGGTTTGTTGTGATTTTCTCACATTTACATCTCACCTCCAGTGTTAGCCACCTCCCCCCATCCATCTACCCCACCTCCGGCACATTTTCGGTTGAAACTGTAACTTTGGGTCCACCTACGCTACACGGTATTGGCGTGTTCGTGAGTCAGGACAGAAAGAGGGAAAACAGATGCAGGGATTGGACAAGAGAGAGATCAGCGAGATAAGATAAAGAGAGAGAAAAGGAATAAGAAGGGAACCAGTATTTGTGTACGATACATGCTTATGCGGCGACATCTTCCAAGACATGTCTCAACCGTTATCCATTAGTAGCCTCACCCCCAACAGTTTTAGACCGGTGAGTGAGGTGGTTGTGTGGTTGTGGTGTGGTAGTTGTGAAGGTCACGTGACAAAATGAAGAATGACATTAGTTGGGTGTCAGTGGAATTTGTAGATCTATCATTGGCTCTTCAATGAGTGTCTTGTAAGTGAAGGTTGATGTCAACTAAACTCAACAAAATGTTCTTTAGGATAAAACATCTTGAGCGCTAGTTCTTTGTGAGTTTGTAGTGTAGCTACTGCTGATGAATAGATATTTGTTACCAAGTCGTGCTCTGGCTATCTGCTGGCACTATCATTTTGCCTCCATATATTCTGGATCATAGAAAAATAACCCCCAGCCGACTTTTCGTAGTAACTAAAGTCAACTATATTTGTTGGGAGGAGGAGTGAGGAAGGAATCTTTTGATCCTGCCAAAAATATAATGACAAGTGATGGTTAAATGTGTACTAATCGACTTGAAATTGCTTTTTGAACTCATCTGTGTTTTTATATTTACAAGTTGTCATACAAATACGTCGTGATATGTTCGTCTTAGTCCTCCGATAGCCGCTTACCCCTAACGAAAAGGAGGTGAATGTCACGACTGGTAAACTGCACATGTGTTTCATGTTGATAGACAATGCTTGAAGGACAATGGTCAATTACTCATTCATGAAGCTGACAAGTTCAATGACTACAAATACAACATCTACAAATACAACACACTACAACTCTCAAATTCGGGTGGGACTATAGTCCAAAATGTATTAACCCCAGAGGTTCGGAATTTCACCTACTCCTCTCAAATCTAAATAAATAGAACAGGTTCGGTCAGCTACATCCTCTTAAGAGGTTCACTGCCTACTCCTTGAATAGTGAGACTTTGCTCATGCTCTGGCTCTTATCGCTCTTTGGACTTAGTGGCAACTGGCTGGCCCCGGTTCTGTGACCCTGGCTCCTTTGGCTGTGTCGGCTCTGGCATGTGGCACTTACTGCATCTGTGGACTCACTGGCTCTTGCTCTTGCTCTGGCATGTCGGCTCATGGCTCTGACAAACGGCTCTTATTGCTCTCTGGACTTAGCGGCATAAAGCTCTTATCGCTCTTTGGACTTGGTGGCTGTCGATGACTGTATACGGCGTTTGGCTCTTATTGCCTTGTAGGACTTACTGGCTCTTTGCTCGTAAAGTAGTTCTGGCTCTGACTCAAGGGTTCTGGCTCTGACCTGGCTCTGGCGTTTCAGCTCTGGCTAAGACTGGCGTTTGGCACTTATTGCACTTCGGACTTATGGGCTCTGACTCTGTCTTGTCAACGCACTTATTGCTCTCTGGACTTATTGGCTGTGTCTCGACTAGCTGGCCTTGGCTCAAAGGCCCTGGCTCTGTTCTGTCTGTGGCTCTGGTTTGGCACTTATTGCACTTTGGACTTATTGGCTCTGTTCAGGCATCTCTCTCTGGCTCTGGCATTCGCTCAGACTCTGGCTTCTCAGCTCTCGTCGGCGTAGCTCTGGCTCTGGCTCAGTTGGTATGGCTCTGGCTCAATCGCTCTTTTGACCTTTCGGCGTCTGTCTGGCAGATCTTTGCTCTAGGCGTCTCAGCTCAGCGTCTCAGCTGGCTCTTCACTAGGCGGCGTCTCTCACAAAGGACTTTCACCTATTACTCAAGGGACTTTCACCCACTCAGAGTATCGGGACTCTCACCCACTCTGTAGCTCTGGCTCTGGCATTTCAGCTCTGGCTCTGGCTCTGGCGGGCAACCAATGGATTTATTGACATCGAACAAGGAGGTCAACCCGAGGGGATTTATTGACACTTCTCAAGCGGTCAACCAAAGGACTTATTGCCTCTTGCCAGGTGGTCAAGGAGAGATCATAGTACTCGCCTCTGTGAAGAACTCGCCGAAACACAAGTCTCAGCTTACGCTCAACCAGAAGCTCAATCGCACCTCTCGACTTCTCACGCTCATACATGTTTCAATGCGTCATAGCGTGGTCTTGACCAAACAAATGGACTCTTGCGGTGAACGCGTCATTGTCCATGGTACTAGGGATCTGGAATTTCACCATTGCCCTACAGCTCAAACGGACGGTAAAAATGAAAACGCCCTCGCTGACAGCTCAAACGGTGGAAAATCAACACCTCGCTGAACGATTCAACAGACACAAGTCCTCGTCGTTTACAAGTGAAAGATGGTCATAGCTGCGAAGCTCTTCATCTTGGATGGTCATAACTATTAAAGCTCATCATCATTATGGACGGTCATTGCTCAAGGCTCTTCATCCTCACCGGTACTTATCAGCCCCTTCTCAGTAGGCTATAAAACGCACCTCAAATCGACTCAGAGTGAACTAGTCTGATTCTGATGAAAAAAGAGGGACCCAAGGAGGGTTTATATATTCCAGTCCGAGGCAGATATGGTTCAGGAGAGATGGCTGGTGGCAAAAAAATGTGCATGAAAAATGCACCTAAATGGCTGGTTGCATGAATGATGCATACTGGAGAACCGCGTCGAAGAGAAGAGAATAGAGTGGAAGGTCGTGGAATGTAAGAGTTGTGAGAAAAATGGAGTTATGGGGTACTGGAATAATACGTTTTCAGTCAATTCCAAGTCTATTGACACCAATAACTCCACTATTCCCGTCGTTATACTCCATTCATCCAGTTAATCTCCACTGCATATACGAGACCTTAATTCTCACCTCCTTTTCTGACATCAAGAGAAGACTGTAGAATGTCAAAGAAATGATGAGCCGCTCCAGGCGGATAAAAGACAAGAAATTGGTCCGTTTCTGCCTCGGTGGCAAAAACACTAAGCTTTTCCAGGTAATTTGGTGCTCCCTTTAGATCCTTTCGTTCTGACTAAGCAAAAGGTAGGGGACAGATTTGTTACATTGGAGACCAAAAATCCAGCCGCTACGCGACTGGAAAAAATTGCAGCACCCAGGATTCTCGTATGGTCTCCCACTACAATACTAACTGGGCTCTCTGGTGCTTGACTATGGCTGATCGGACGGGAAGCCGTATTTTCACCAGGATATGGCCGCAACTGGCAAAAATAGGTGTTGGACCGTTTTGGGGTAATAGAGAAGTCACGTGACCGGGAGTTTTGGAGTGGTTTGAGAGCTCTGTGGGGTGTAAATAACTGGTTAGTGTGTTTTGGAGGGCTGTTGGAGGCGAGATACTTATGGTGATGAAAAAGAGAACGAGAATTTGAATATGAGACGGAAGTAAACGTGGGTTGAAACTACCGTACCGGTACAGTGAAAATGGCCTATCGGCAACATAGCAAAAACTCTAATCTCAGGCCCAATTGGGACAGAGGTGCATGGGCTTACATAAACCGACTCTTAAAGAATATTATTTGAATACGACATCCGTGAATCCAAACCCGTATTAGAACATGAAAGGGACGCGAAGGACGTGATTTATTATTTACCAGAACGCGATCAGAAAAATAGGGGTATTTGACTTTAACACTACGCCTTCAGGGGTAAACATGGCCCCCTTTTTCCTTCCTTTCCTCATCCCCAACCAACAACCAACACACCACCACCACCACCACCACTTTTCAACATGGCGAGAGCTGACAGGCGGCTTGAACTGATCGTCGAGGCCTACAAAAAAAAGGCTCCCAAACACAAGGCCATTTCTCTTCACGACACATTCAGGTATGGCGGGAAGAACAGAAGAAGGCACATGACCAGGGAGAATCAGCGTATCTTGGATCACTTCCATACAGCCTCGAACGACAGCAAGAAGCAGCAGGTCAAAATGTCCATCATGCTGTGCACAAACGCTGATGATTCTTGTAAGTTACGGCCTTACTTCTTCTACCCATATCAGAAGCCGGGTTTTATCATGGATGGCCAGAACGTTCCCCGTCAACAAATTCCAATTCAAACACCGCCTGATTCTCCTCGGGAGCCAGAGCGCCCGCGGACTCGAGAAATTATTCCGGGTTGGTCATTGAGCGTGGTTGACGGCCCCGATAACTTGTTCGAGGCAGTGGCTCCAAACATTACCAATGCTGCTCCTCCGGGTTAGTCATGGAGCGTGCTTTACAACCATGAGTACCAGTACGAGTAGTTCTATTTCAAGTAGAGGTGGTCCACGACTTTTTGTAATAATTAGTTAATTTATTTGATGTATGTAACTGTTTACAAGTACTTGTACTTGTACTTGTTTATTGGGGTATGAGTGGTACAAGTAAGTACAATAGAATATATTAAACAGGTTTGTTAGAACTATGTTTTGTTTACAACAAAGTACAAGTAGTTACTTACAAGTATATATTTAATCTCTCTACGATACAAACCAAAATACAAGCAACACTTCACATCCCACAAGTTCATTTTTTTTCAAAAGTACTAAGTCTTTTTAGACTCACATTCCTCAGTACGTTTTCGGTCATCTAAGTGGTTTTCGTTTCATGTTCAGCGCGACTCATTTTAGTTCTGTGTGCAAGTTCGGCATATAACATGCATTTTGCTTGCATAAAATCGTGATCATAACAACATGGTTGCCATGGATACAACCTAACCCTTGCATGAGAAACGTATGGGTTAGGTGACTTTTTTACAAGTCACATGACATTGGGAGTTTTTCAAACCTTA
Organism: Yarrowia keelungensis; assembly: GCA_001600195.1. Lineage (NCBI taxonomy): Eukaryota > Fungi > Ascomycota > Dipodascomycetes > Dipodascales > Yarrowia > Yarrowia keelungensis. The sequence goes on along the minus strand of BCJD01000013.1, from coordinate 206,330 downwards.
CTTATGTTGCCGATAGGCCATTTTCACTGTACTGAACTGAGATGAGTCTCTTCGTATCTCTCTTGCAACTCATCAGAAGAATCCAATTGACATTAAGATGTGAGTCTTGATAAATAGACTATAAGGAAGGGTATCAAACTACCTTGGTGATCTTATATTACAAGGGCTTGTACTCTGGAGTACAGGTACTGATACAGGTATGTTTTGAATGAGTGCTAATTACTAGTACTTTTATTATTCTTCCAAATAACCTCACAGTCGCTGTATCTACTGGTTCTTCTTTATGTACTTCTTCTCCCGTATCTACAACTTCTTGTCTACAACTCTCATTCTTTTCATCATGTATCAGTTAAATATATATTTTAATCCTTCATTCAATCCTTAGACCTTTCCAGCGAGGTAATAAGCAGGGATGAAGCCTGCGAGCCAGGAGAAGCCCTTCATGCCGTCGAGGAAGGAACCGAGGATACCGGGACCAGGGCAGACACCGGCAATACCCCATCCAATGCCGAAAATGGCAGCTCCAGCGATAAGTCGAGGAGTCACATCAAAAATCTGAGGCAGGGAGAACTCGGTGGACAGCAGGGGAGTCACGTTCTTGAAGAAGCCGGACTTCCACACGGAGATGGCGTTAGGCAGGACACCGAAGAGCATGACCATGGCCAGCGAGGGGTCGAACTTGGGAGGCACACCAGCGAGGAATCCGAGGGTCTTCTGAGGAGCAGCGAGTCCAGAAACGAGCAGACCGGTTCCAAAAGCGAAACCGGAAAAGATGGAAGAAAGGGTAGCTCGGGTGTTGGCAGGAAGAGAGGTGAGCTTGGGGATCACGTTTCTGAGGACGATGATGACTCCCAGGAGACCAGCGAGGTAGGGGATCTCAGCCGAGTAGTTCTCGGCGATAGTGTGACAAGCGACTTCCTGGCCAGCAGCGTCAAAACAGGTAGGCAGAGAGCCGACGATTCGAGCGGTCAGCATGGCAAAAACGGAGAAAGTGGCAGTAGCGACAAACGATCGCTTGGAGCCTCGGGCAATGCCGCAAAGCATGTGTCCGGAGGTGCATCCCGAGCCGAGTTTGGTTCCAAAGCCGACCAGAACACCGGCAATCAGATTGGTCCAGCTGCCAAAGGGAGCCCAGGGAAGGTGGGCCTCGTAGTTGGGCAGGAAGATGGGTGTGAAGAGGAAAGTCGACATGCCCGAGAGGAACATGCCAAAGAGCACGTGCAGCGAGTTGGACGATGCAATGGCTTCAGCAGGGTCTGTGATGAGCTGCTGCAGACCCTGGAAGAGGATCGAGGAGGCTCCGAGAATCCGTCCGTTGGTAAACAGGTAGTTGTCGGTAGCCATATGGAGCATAATAGCTCCAGCAATGGCCTTGAGCGGGGTGAACATGGCTGAATGAAAGTAGCTGGTGTGTGTGTGAAAGAGTGGTTTGACAGTTATACGAACGTTCTTGTTCTGGTTTAAATTTGCTGTCTATCAGTTGATGTTAAAGTCTATGAGGAGGCTGGTGTGTGGCTAGTGCTTATATACCTGGCGAAGATTGGCAACGGTTGCTGGATCGGGCGCATTTGTCATGCAGCCACCGTTATCATTACTCAGAAAGACGAGGTCTAGACCGTTGCGGTCGAATTATATTTCTGATGGCTCCGTCTCTCTTTGTCCGTGCCCTGCAGCCCACTGCATGGAATTGTGGCTCTGTGGCGGTGCATTCCATAAGATTATAATTCCGGCAGGAAGAAAAGGCATTATAATTCCGGCCGTTAAAGAAGTGGAGACAAATGAAGTGAGTGCAAGCGTCTTGTTGTATGTACTTGTATTAGGAGTAGAAGAGGTAGGTGGTTTAAGATGAGCTATGTTCCTAGTCTAATTTATAGCTGTGTACTATCATAGCTCAAGAAGCGTAACCATAATGATGGTTGTAAGATGGTCTACGCTGTCTGTCTACACTGTCAGGTCTTCCACTCGTTCTGACGGGTCGGAACCATCACCACCCGATCCGGATGACTTTGACAGGACTCCTGTTTACTCCTGTTTCCCTCCGTTTGCCTCCTATATGCCCCGGTTGCTTCAAATCAGTGCTTGTCAGACGCAGAGTGGAGAGAAAGTTCGAGAAGGTTCATCGTCTGTGCATAAATAGCGAGATTGTAAGATGATTTGTAATAGATCGGGGTGTGGTTGTAATTTCCTGCTCTTTCAAATCAAGATCATGTCATTTAGACGTCATATTTCGATCGTGAAATTAGGATATGCTTTTATCCACTTAATCTCCCAAAAATTAAGGTGGACCTTCACATTTACAGCTTACACAAACACGCACCTTTAAACTATACAACACAACACTTGTTACTCCATCTCCACACCTCACCTCAAAATGCGGGCACTGTTCCTCATCATAGTGCTGTTCGCCACCGCCGCATCCGCTTACAAATCCGTGAGGGGCGGAATCCCTGCGCCTGTGGGTCTCGCATGTTGGTACGCAGCTCGAGAATACGACAACACGTGCTCCGTGGGCAACCTCACCGCCTGCCGCTGTGGATCGCCAATCTTCATGGGATCCGTCACAAACTGCATCGACAGATGGACCAGTATTGCGCCCCGGTACCCAGGTCTGCATTTCCAGGAAAACAACCCGTTTTCGCTCATCACCGGTTCTCACAGAGAAGAGTTTGAGGTGGCTTACGGGTACTCCGTGGAGGCACTCAAGGCGTACAAATTCATCCAGGACCTGTGCTACCAACTGGGACCGAGGTTCCAGTACTCCATAGGCGACCTGGAAGCCATGGCAGTGGAAGCAAAGCAACACGTCATTGGAGCTGCAGAAGCCGAGGCCCAGTTGCACTTCTTGGGCGAAGTGAGAGCACCGGTGGCCGTCAGAGAGACCAGATTCATCCAGTATCTGTACTCCATGGACGTGGTCATTCGCCAATACAGTCTGGGAATCATTCAGGGAGTGGTGTTGAACATCTACTGGGCCCTGGTGATCCTGGTGGGCTTTGCAACTAACGTGTTCTACTCCTACTTTCCAGATATCGTGAGAAGAATGAAGGGGCCTCGAGTCACGTGGTTCAGACGCCATTTCACACTGCCAGCAACGATTGGAACTGAACACAATGCTCCTCACGTGATTCTCAAGTATATCCAGATCCATCTACCTACTCGGATTCACACAATTGTCATTGCCATCTACATTCTGTTGACGGTGGTGCTCACAATCTTCCCCATTCACTTTTCGGCCAATGACCCTTATCTGGGCACTTCTCTCATCAAGTTTGCACGGTACACAGGCAACAGAACCGGTCTGGTGGCTCTCACCCAGATCCCCCTTCTTGTTCTCTTTGGTGGAAGAAACAACATCCTTCTCAAGTACACGAAATGGCCCTTCAACACGTTCGTCACCTACCATAGAGCCATTGCCTGGGTCACCTTCTCGCACATGGTGTTCCACTCGGTCGCCTTTGCCTTCCTGGCAGTCTACAAGAGCACCTACCCCCACAATTGGGGTTTCATCAACTGGAACATGGGTCACTTGGCTACTGTTGCTGCTGCAGTGATGGTGGCTGTGGCTATTCGTCCAGTTCGGTCTCGAGCCTATGAGTTCTTCTACCAGACTCACATTTGCGGTTTCATCGTCTTCATGGTCGGTCTCGCTCTTCATTGCCGCAACTTTGGCTGGATGGGCTGGGTGTACACCTCGTTTGCCATCTTTGGCTACAATGAGTTGTCCTCAATCGCCAAGATCTTCTTCTGTGGCTGGAACTCCGTGGCCACTTTGACCCTCTTTGAAGAAGGCATGTTCAAGATTGTGGTTACCACTTCTGGAAGGTGGAACTTCTTCCCCGGCTGCTACTGTTACATTATCGCACGTCCCAACATGCTCCAGGGTCATCCCTTTTCCATCTACGTTGCCCCAGACAACACTTCTACGCCTGGCAACACGCAGTTCACCATGGTTGTGAAACCTCGCAAAGGCAAGACTGCCAGACTGACGCGCATGCTACAGGAGCACTACGAGTCCACCGGCTCTCGAAGTATGCAGACCAAGCTGCTGGTTGACGGTCCCTATGGTAATCAGCAGCCTCTGACAGAATACGCTAACGTTCTGCTTGTTTCTGGAGGTGTGGGTGTGACTGCCGCTTACGGATACGCCAGCTACATCACTGGGCTGCAGCAGTCGAGTGTCTGGAATACCCGTGCTCTGCAGATCATCTTTGTCTGGATTGTGCATGACGCTCGGTCTCTCAAGTGGTTCCAGGCCGAGCTTCTCCACTTAATCAAAGCCCCCAACGTCAAAGTCGAGATTTACATCACCCGTGGCTTCCTAGACCCCGATGAAGCCAATACTGGATCCACTCGAGTGTACCATGCTTCGCAACTTGAGCGCTGGGTGCTCTGTGGAAGTCCCACCGCCCCCATGATATCCCGATCTGTCCCCATTGAGACGATTGAAGCCGTGAAACCCGCTACCGACAGAATCATCACCAGCAACAACCCCACCGAAGATACCAACTACTTTGATACCATTGATACCCCTCCTCCTCGACCTCTGCTGAGTGCCGGAAGTACTCTGACTTCTCACGCTTCTCCCATGCTGTCTGCCTTCCCTCCTCCTCCTGAGGGAGAAGATGACCATGAGGAACCAGTGACTTCTCGAACGTTAGATCCCGGGGGAACAGCCAAGACCCTCGATCCGAACGTTCTGAGTGCCATGGCTGTCGCAGAGAGTGCAGGAATGTTGACCCAAGAAGAGAGAAACCAAAAGGCCGCAGCGATCCGAGCGAGTGCCAATATCATCCAGATGAGCGATACCGACGAGAAACCCGAGCTGGTGAGCAGCACCAATTCGTCACGGTCGAGCCACTACGAGGGTCCCAAGCACGGAGAGCCCAAGGACGACTTTTTTGTCCCCGAAAGAGGCAAGTTCAAGATTGAGATGAACAAGCCCGAGGTGGGCAAGCTGTTGTCGCACCACTTTTCCGAGATCACCACCGAAGACTCTGTGGGAGTGTTTGTATGTGGTCCTGAGAGGTTCAACGACGAGGTTCGGGCTGCTTTTGTCTCCGAGACAGAGATCCACGGCAACATCCGAATGGACTACTTTGAAGAGTCCTTTTGTTAGTAAAGATTGCTCCATTAGCTACTAGTTAGAAGATGTAAAATATAAGCAAAATAGCAATTCGTTTAAAATGACAAGAGTGGTTTTATTGTTGAACGTCGTTGTGTTTTGGATATGATGGATAAGTGAGGTGCATATAGAGGTGGTCAGTGGGTGGTGGTACGTGGATGTTTGAGTGGGAAAAGTTGGACAAAAACAACAAGAAAAAAATGAACACAACAAATTGAGTCACGTGACTTAGATTCCAGCCATACTCGCCATTTTTACTCGTATTTATTTTTCCAAAAAAATTGTCAACTGAGGGATTTGAACCCTCGCCTCTTGCGAGATCCGAAAACAGATTTCTCTTGCTAAGCATATTTCACTTGAGTCGGACGCCTTAGACCACTCGGCCAAATTGACTTTTTTTTGTCAAGGGATTCTAGCCATCAGTAGGCGAGCGCGAGGGTTAGGGGAAATTACCCGAATAGGCAATATTTTGGCTTTGGCCCCCCACTTTTTGCAGACAAAATGTGCGATAAGTCGGTCATGTGATGAGAAATTGCTTTGAAAAAACTTGGGATTGATTTCTAACCTAATTTTGCGTCTATTTGATGCAATTTTCGCCACTCATATCCTTCGTAGCCCGTTTCGCCCCCCACTCTGGTCACGTGCCGCTAGATCAATTGGCTTTGAGGGGTAAGCATGTGCATTTCGTCATTATCACGAGATTCTGTGATCTAGTGTCAATTGCAAAAGTGGCATGACGTGTTTTTTTGCCACCAGCACGTTGCACTAGCGTCGAACACGTTCACCCATGGTCGTATGTTATTTGTCCTCAAGTTTTCATCCGCTTCTGTTTCGTGACTTTCACATGCTTTACAACTCTGAAACATGTGCCTGCCTTTCTATCAGCTCGTATAAGTGCCTGTAGTTCGACTATAGCTCCTGGTGGCGAACGTTTACATTTGTCAGCTTGTAGAAACAGAGGAGTATGTTCACGTTCAAAAAACGTGCCTGTAGCTGTGTTTTCGAGGCACTAGATCTCGTCTCTTACCCCAGATGTCTCTAAAACTGTGGGGAAACTGTGGAGAAGAAATCGGACCATTAGTCGTTGCTTTTGGACACTGTAAATAATTGTACTTGAAGCCTTCGAAGGTGAGGCTCACAGGCCTCGTAAAAGGTGATAGTAAAAGGGGTAAAGAGCTTTCTTCCTTGTCTCTGTTCCGTCACTTATCGTCTCATCCTTGTTGCTGCTAAGCTAATTAGTTTTTCCGCTACTGCGATATCTATAGATGACTTGCAAGTCTTGGTATCGGAAATGGTAGGCCCTACATGAAGAAGGAGCTAAGAGGACAAGTGTTAGCACCGTTGTTCATCCTGACACTCTTGTTCTCTTAGCTCTCTGATCATTGTCAGCATTATACCATCAGATGAATTCTCGCTACAAGTTCAGTAGATGCAGATTGTTGGGCTACGAACGTGAATTCGCTTTCCCAACAGCTTTCCACAACCACAGAGACACATGAGTTCGATCTGTGCATGAATGTGAAAGCCATAAGTGAGGCTTTGGAGTTGGACAAATTCAAGTATCTCTGCCAAGCTGGAGACGTTCCACGCCCTGGACACATACGACACGCGAGACAGAAGCTGGTGTCTTGTCTCTCACGGAAAAATGTGTCTGACGATATGGAATTAATATACGTGCGGCGATGCATTGAGTTAGAGAGGAGTCTCGTGTAGAATGAGAAGGAGAGGAGGTGGAGAGATGGGGACTTGACACAATAGGTATTTTGACCACCGAGAGGAGGAATATGGCTTCCATTTTGCCAGAATCGTTTTCCTTCACCTCCAAATTCTTCTCTCAAAACCCCTTTCCCCACCTCAAATAAGCTCTCGCTAGTGATTTCACATGGAACCTTTGCTATTTCGGGGATAAGGCCTTCACCCTGTTGCACGTAGGGCGTTCCAGGGGAAGATCGCCCTGCGGGGATACATATCAGGTGGTCACATGCCTGGCTGCGTTTAGCGGGCTCGTAGAACGTCCGTCGTCCTAGTCTCGCTTACGTAGCGTGCGGGGAATGTTGCTTCCTTGCTACAATGCCAACTTTGCTTCATCAACAACAAGAGGTTTGGGGGTGTGGACGTCACATTACAGGAACATCGAGTCCACGTCTAAAGTGAAACCGGAACGGGTTACCCAATCATGTCAATGTTGAAGTAAGACAAATGGGGAGAATGGAGATATAACGGAATAGGCAAATGAACAAGGGAAAACAGAATTGAAGAATAATGTGAGCAATCGGAGCACAAGTAACTCGTTCTGCTTCATCCACTAACCACCATCCATAACCACAACACCCACCCCACTCATGCAAACAACGCAATCCAAAGTCTATGCATGTGCTCCAAACTCTGATCACCAGGTTGCGAACATGAAAAAGAAGAAGCATGGTATATAAGTAGGCTGGGTCTGGGGAGGGTTTGGCGCAAGAATTCGAACACCCCACCTTCGAACACCCTCACAATGATCATCTTATACGTTTTGGCCGTGGCGGTCTCCTTCCTCATCTTCAAGCGAGTGTCCTACTCGATGCGAAGCCGAGAGCTCGCTAAGAAGTGGCACTGTGAGGAGCCTTACAACCTCAACGAGTTCCCTCTCAACATTCCTCTCTTCTTCCTCATCATCAACGCCGCTCGACGACATGAGCTGCTTGACACCCTGCTTAACCTCTTCCGAACCTTTGCTCCTACCAAGACCGTGAAGCAGGTTCTTCTTGGATCCTTCACCATCATCCCCACCAACGACCCCGAGAACATCAAGGCTGTTCTGGCCACCCAGTTCAAGGATTTCTGCCTTGGTCAGCGACACGGCCAGCTTGCTCCTGTTCTGGGAGACGGTATCTTCACCCTTGACGGCCAGGGATGGCAGCACTCTCGAGCCATGCTGCGACCCCAGTTTGCTCGAGACCAGGTGTCCGACGTCGAGATGATCGAGCGACACGTGCAGATGATGCTGCTGCGAATCCCTAACAACAAGAAGTTTGACATCCAGGAGCTCTTCTTCAACCTGACCCTGGACACTGCCACCGAGTTCCTGTTTGGCCAGACTGTCGGTTCCCAGACCGTCGAGATGCCCAACGAGGACAAGTCTACCGTTTCCGATATGCCCAAGGACATGCGAAAGTCGTTCCAGGAGGACTTCAACGTTGCCCAGCACCACGGAGGTATCCGAACCCGATTCCAGATGTTCTACTGGCTCTGGCGACCCAGCGAGCTCTTCTCCTCTTCCAAGCGAGTCCACGCCTTTGTTGACCACTACGTCGAGAAGGCCCTTGCCAACTCCGACGAGGAGAAGACCGACGACAAGTACATTTTCCTGCGAGAGCTTGCCCGAGAGGTCAAGGACCCCCGAGTGCTGCGAGACCAGGCCCTGAACATTCTGCTTGCTGGCCGAGACACCACCGCCGGTGTGCTCTCCTGGATTGTCTACTCTCTTGCCCGACACCCCGAGGTGTGGAAGAAGCTGCGAGCCGAGATCCACCAGGACTTTGGCGATGGCTCCGATCTCTCCCAGATCACCTTTGAGGGCCTCAAGCGATGCGAGTACCTGCGATTTGTCATCAACGAGACCCTGCGACTCTACCCCTCTGTCCCTCTTAACGTGCGATATGCCTCTCGAGACACCACTCTTCCCCGAGGAGGAGGCCCCGACGAGTCCAAGCCCATTCTGGTCCGAAAGGGAGACACCATTGTCTACAACGTCTTCTCCATGCACCGAACCGAGGAGTTCTGGGGCAAGGACTGCGACGAGTTCCGACCCGAGCGATGGGCCGAGAAGGGCTCTCGAGGCTGGGAGTACCTTCCTTTCAACGGTGGTCCCCGAATCTGCCTGGGACAGCAGTACGCTCTCACTGAGACCTCGTACGTCATCGCCCGAATCTGCCAGCTGTTCACCAAGATTGAGAACGCCGACACTGCTCCTGAGCCTCCTCAGAAGCTGCACGCCCTCACTCTGTGCCATCTGAACGGTGTGTTCGTCAAGATGACCCGAGACGAGGCTGCCTTCGCCGAGACCGAGAAGCTCATCAACCAGGCTGCTCACTAGGGAAAATAACGCATGGGATATGTATATGACGGATGTAATAAATTATTTATGTGAAAGAAACGAGAACGAGGAAACGAGGGCAACGCCCGAGTTTCCTAAGAGTAGTGGATCTGAATATGGTAGAAGTGTAGACAAGGTTGATACCATGTTCCATAACATGCTGATTAACAGCTGTAGAAATGGTAGACATTAAGAAATTCGGCCTGTGGGGAGATTTGACGGTCTATTTAACAACACTCAAGTCCCAGGGTATTTGTATGTTTCCCTGATCTGTCATGCTCTATGTTAGACACAGTGGTGCATACTGTCTACAACCGATAAAAAGGATGGAGAGGTGGGAAGTGCAAAAATCAAAGGTGTAGTAATCTAGCAGGGTATGATTGACGATGGCGAACTCTCCGACGTCTTTCCATTGTCCAATGTTGTGTCAGGTTCCACACTGTACACGAGGTGCAGGCTACCCCACACAACCAAGATAGGCAGTTGTAATGAATGTAGTTTGACTAAAGAGCATGTGACTTCAATGGGGTACATACTTTGACTGGTTAGCACTGCTTCCTTGTTTCCAGCTTGTTTCCTGTTCATCCAGTGATCGCTCAAGTCTTAGAGGCAGGCTGTATGACACATGATACTGCAATCTCATTAACAACAGCTGTTTATACGATTGGGTGAAAGCAGATGTTTAAATGAGTAATATATGTAGGCTGCAAGTATATCTAGGAGCTCTCCGGTCTATTGAGCGTCTATCTGTCATTATATGATCGAGTTCTAATACTCGGTAAGCCAGACCTACATCTAGACCTGCAATTGACACCCAAGAGTTGAGAAATAACAAAACAGTTTCTCGGGTAGACCAAATAACACATAAACACTAGCTCAGTCAAGTCTTTGGTATTCTTATTTACCATCCAATCCATTTGAGTCCCTCTTAAGTTCCATTATACACCTGATGAGACATAGATACAGTGGAATTTGCTGAACAATGGCAAAATTACAATATTGGTTCTTTTATAATGTTTTTTGAGCCTTTAATGACCCATTTCAAAAGCTGACTTGTGTCTAAATTCTCTTACTGTTGACACAGGACTCATATTCTGAAAAATCCTGATTATGATGAAAATAGCAAAAACCTCGTTTTATCCAGAACATATCAAAACATCAAAAAAAACTATAATAGTAGTTCATACTAGTCTAAAACGTCCCCTATCGCTCTTTTGCACGTTATTCCTGTGTATTTCGTCAGTTTCAGTCTAATTGTCATATCAATGGCAGTCATATTTGATCATAAAAGTACCAATGATGATGAAACAGAGCTATAAATGCTTTCAGATCCTTTATTTAGCCGATATTTATCTACTGACACTGCTCATTTTACAATATCTTTCTTTTCCGTAGAGTTATTCCCATTTCTGCTCCAGATTTTTGCTTACATAATCCATTCCCAAAGTGGAAATTATTACCACATTAGGCAAAATACCCTAATCAACTGACTACCCTCTGATAGTTTCAAACTAGGTTCAAAAACACCGCCTGGTTGTATAGTGTAGCGGTTATCACCTTGGATTCTGACTCTTGAAGTACCTTCCAGTAACCCCGGTTCGATTCCGGGTACGACCTTTCTTTTTTTCCCCACCAATAGTGGGTCGATTTTTTTGCAAAATATAGCTGTCGGTAAATCTAAGCCTGCTCGTGTCTCCATTTATTTTTTCTTGGCCATATCTTGGTGTCTTGGCTGTATTTGTGCAGGGGAGAGTAGGAGGTTTGGTACGGATAAAAAAACGTGACAGCTTCTCAATGGCAAGTATAAGAGGGGAAGTGAAGATGGAGGGAATTATGAAATGATATGGATTCAAGCTTACGACCATTTTGATGTGTTTTTTGGTCAACGTCTCATTATACTGTTTCAGAGACTCCACTCATATATTCTCTACCGGTACCATACACAATCAATCATTAATCATTAAATAAATAGTTTTTTTAGACAAAGAAGGACTTTGCCAGATGGACGGCCTTTCGCCAGCCCTTGAACTGGGCCTCGTACTCCATTTCGGCGAGATCTTCCGGAGTATCGTGGTATCTGTCAGTTTCCACGTCAACGTCTTCAGGTTTAATAAGCAGAGTAGTTCTGGACCACAGTTGCCATCCTAGCCACAGAAGAGGGAAGACCAGTAGCTCAATGTAGTAGGAGAAAAAGTCTGAGACGTTCCAGGGCGCGAACGAGCTCCATCCCTGGATCAGAATAATGACAGCAGACAGAATGACCACAATCCAGGGTCCCCAGGGGTAGGTCCAGTTGACGTACTTGAGCTGATGCACTTTACCCTGAATATCAAGCGCTTTTCTGAATCTGATGGAAGTCACTCCAATGAGCATCCAGGACAGCTGGTTGGACACTCCCACGAGGTTTTGCAGCCAGGACCACAGAGTTCCAGCACCGATGAAGGAAGAACCGAAACAGAGACCTGAAAGCAGAGAAGTGAAAAGAAGAGCCACGTAAGGAACCTTGGCCTTGGTGAGTTTTCCAAAGAACTTGGGGGCGTATCCCTGGATGGCCAGGGTGTACAGCAGTCGAGTTCCTGCAAAGAGAGCGTGGTTTCCGGCTGACAGAACCGAGGTCATAATGACGGCGTTGATGAACGAGCCTGCGACCTTGGAACCGGCTTTCTGGAACACCAGGGTGAAAGGAGAGGTGGTGGTTTCCTTGGAGGACAGGTTGGGGTAGTTGTAGGGCACGTTGATGCCGATCAGCAGGATGGACAGCACGTAGAAGATGATGATTCGCCAGAAGACGGTCTTGATGACTCGAGGCATGCTTTTGGTAGGGTTCTTCTGTTCTCCAGCGGTGATTCCGATCGATTCGGTTCCTCCGTACGCAAAAGCAGCAGTGACAAACACAGAAGCGAAACCTTTGAACCCGTTGACAAAAGGAGCTCCCTCAAGATGCCAGTACGAGAAGCCGAGGTACTCGTGGTCCTGGTTACCTCCACAGTTGACAACAATACCGAGAATGATGAAAACAATGATGGTAACCACCTTCAGAAGCGCCAGCCAGTACTCCAGTTCACCATACGCCTTGACATGGATCACGTTGAGAACAATAAGGAAGACCCAGAAGATGAGGGAGATGGCCCAGCCGGGAAACTCAGACCAGTACTTGAACACAAGCTGCAGAGCTACGAGATCGGAAGCCGTGGACGTCACGTCGTTGAACCAGTAGTTCCAAGTCAGGGAAAAGCCCACAGACTCGGAAACAAACCGGGAAGCGTAGGAACAGAAGGAGCCTGCAACAGGCATATAAGTGGCCATTTCTCCAAGAGAAAGCATGGTCAAGTACACCAAAAAACCCATGATCGTGTAGCAAATGAGCATAGACGCAGGTCCGCCGTTAGCCAGCGACTTTCCAGTGCCCAGAAACAAACCAGTTCCGATAACTCCAGCAATCGCAATCATCTGCACCTGTCTGCCAGATAGAGATCTACTGAGCCGATCCTGGTCCACAGGAAACACGGTATGGTCCGCCTGTTGCGAGTTGGAGTCGTCCGAGAACTCATTGTACGCCTTGGGGTCTTTTTCGAGATCGATATTCGAGTCCATGTTGTGTTTGACTGGGACAGTCTCCACGGTGATGTGTTCGTCTGTTGAGAGACGAGACATTTTGAGCGAAAAAAATCAGAGAGTTGAAGAGCCGACTATGGGAGAAGAGAGAAGCTCTATATACAACGGCCCATAACCCACGCGACACTTTTTGGAAAGATTGCCGGTTGGTAAGACCGGGCTAGCATAAAGTTCGTGGGGCTTCATATTAGTTTATATTAATGCAACGCTAGACGAGGTCTTGGTGGGGCTGTAGGCGAGTTGGGTGCATGAAAGTTGTATGAATAAGGAGCTAAGGATCAGGGCAATGCAGTGGTGGGGTTGGTTTCGTCATTTTAGGGCTACAAGACTACTTTTTTCTTGTCCCAAAAAAGTGGCTTTACACAAGGTTCAATGCATATTTGCCGAGTATGCCGGGTTCCTGTATCCACACAAGGAAACCTTGCAGGTCACGTGAAATGGTCCCATATCCCAGCAGATTGCATCATGGCGGTTTGTCAGCGTGTGGGGAGTGCTGGGGGCGTTTCTGGACAATTTAGCCCCATTTTGACCTACTTTGGAGGGGTAGAAAGTCGCTGGAATATGCACATTTTTTCTCGTGAAAAAATAGTTATGCTTTAGACTTGAGCTACACAAGCCACACGCTCGGGTGTGGCTTCAAGAGGCATCAGTGTACAAGCATCGTATTGGAAGAAGTGTATTTTACGAAGAGGTGATCGAAGCAGTTGTAACTTACGCGGAACTCAAGAGTACCAAGTGGTTATTGTATCTATGTGTGTTCAAGTCTTCATTCTGCTGTTTTGTAATCAAGTCTTGTCTATAGCCATACCAAGCTCGTATACCCCTTCTATTACCCCTCTTGACATCTTGGCCAAGTGTCAATGTTGCACTCGTGTGACATGATTGATTACAAGTTGGAAAGAACAAGGTGCAGAAATGAGCGCTAAACTGTGATGTACTCGGAAAATCGAAGTGAGGAGACTGTGGCTTGTCAAGGGTGGATGAATGAACTGATACATACAAGCAGAGGTGTCGTCCACTTCTGCCACTGCTTGTAGGCATATCAGTGTTGAGATATTAAGAAACTAAGGATGGCGTCATGGACTGATAATAGCTCAGTTATATTACAGATTCTTCGAGACATGGAAGCTTGACGTTTGACGGTTTCAGAATCGTGCTCGAGTGTGGCTTTGACTAAGGTGGTTTGGAGGGTATTAGAAAGATTATTTTATCTCGATAATATCGCTAGTCTCGTGAGCTGACCTGGACCAGTAAAAAGACGGGTAAAGCTGGTACACATTTGTGGGCTAGTTCTGGGCTGGTGCTAATTATGGCGTTGTAGCCGTGTAGGCGTTGAGGAGGTCTAGGCAGAATGGAGATGGTCACAGAAAGTGCAACAACAGAGGAGAAAAAATAGGAGCAAAACCTTTGAATTGGCAAGATTTATAGCTTCAGATTGATATAAGTCTTGGTGTATTTTGTACCTTCACTGAGATGTTATGGCGGTACCAGAAAGAGACTAATTTGTTGAAACTTTACTTGGTAGACGGTGTCAAGAGGTGGACTACTAGGATTTCCAAGAGAGAGTGAAAGCCTCTAACACCCTTGGGGAGGAGAAATAGTTTCAAACTACAACAGCAATACTTTGGGTAGTTTCTTTAATAGTTCTTCGGGTGCAGTTATTACTTCTCGAAGGCTTGCTCATAGTTAGCTTTTGTTAAGAGCTCCTGTCACAGGGAGCTCATAGAACGGGATTGATCATGAAATTGAAGATACATTCTCAAACCCTCTAAGCTTCATGGCTGACTACATAGCACGAATATCAGCTTCTCATCATAGTTTTTGAAATCACTTTGAAGCCTTCAAAACTGTCCCACCTCCCAACACCAACTCAGGGTCCAGATCCTCGCATCTTCAATATGAGACATCGGACCGTTTATCTCAGCTTTAAAGGGAGAAGAGTGAAGAGGTGAAAATTCTTGTGCCTCAAATTGTGACATAAGGAGATCACGTACTTGTAGTTGTGGATTGCTCCTATAGAATCCCGAATCATATGCCTTAGCTACAGTATATCGACCAGTTCATAAATCAAAAAGACACTACGACGCTCCAGTTACCTCTTTTCAACGGTCCCTCCACCTTCCTTATTGCATCTCAAATCATGTCTCTCTCTCAAGAGTCATCTCAGTTGCTCATTGGAGCCAATAGTGTGCGCCCTAATGGGAACACATGAGTAGTAATGGTACACCTAAGGACGCCTAAGTAACAGATACAGACCTATAAGACACACAATACCACCCTCAAGCGGCTAAAACCACCCACTTCCCTCCATTCATTTTCACCCGTTAGAACAACGCCCACCTCCTGCGTGTCCTGCAGCTCAACGGCGATGCGGCTCGGTGGCAAATCCAAGCAGTGTAGTATAACGACGTATTTAGAGGGTAAAAGACAACAAACTAGTTGTTATACTTACTTGTATCACGTGACTAACACGCCTATCACATTTTTTCCCGAATTTTCCCCCTCTATCCTTCTTTTCGGAGATATCGGAGTTAACTCCATCCCAAAACGGCACTGTAAGCTTAAACACCGATCCAAATTTCAGTTGGGAACTTTTCTTATCGTGCAGTTGCATCACAACGGTGCATCTTCTTCAGCTCAACACCACACCAATGACTGTGTTAGACGACGTTTCCAGCGACGAGGGCGGCGGATTTGTGGCCAGCGACGCCAGCCCGGTGCCTGAGACTCCCAAAAAGACGCAGAAACTGCCGTCTTTCAAGCGAAAAACCCGGTCGTCGGCATCCAACAAGGACCTGCTCAAGGAGTTTGACGATGAAGGCAATGAAGTTGTCCAGGAGCCTCCGAAAACCAGATCGGCCGCCAGACGGGCCTCGTCCACGCCCCAGGCTAGCGTGCCCAAGAAACGCGGACGTCCTAGAGCTGCTGTGGACGACAATAGCGAGGCGTCTTCGTCGTCGTCGCTTGCTACCAGAGCTAAAGTTGCCACCCGATCCAAGGCCACAAAACCAAAGGTGACACGTAAGCGGGCGATAATGGTGAGCGACGACTCGTCTGGTGACGAATACAAGGCCAGTGACGTGTCAGATCACGAGCAGGCCGTGGAAGATGGAGGATTTATGATTATAGACGATGAGGAGGAAGAGAAGCCCAAGAAACGAGCTCCTGCCAAGAAGAAGGCCAAGAAGGACGACTACGAGGAGCTGGACGAAGATGGAAACAAAAAACCGAGATACCTCAAGTACTACGACCGTACTACCAAGCTTTTGTTTGAACAGCATCCTGAACTGGAACATACTTTTGTTGATCTCGATAACAAGCCCCGGATTGAGGTCGAAAAGGCCGAACAACCGAAAAGTATGGCCGTCACTCTGCTGCCGTTCCAGCAGGAGGGTCTCAACTGGCTTTTGAAGCAGGAGGAAGGAGAATACAAGGGCGGTATTTTGGCTGACGAAATGGGAATGGGAAAGACTATTCAGACTATCGCTCTGATTATCGCTTCTGGAGTCCGTCCTAACCTGATTGTGGCTCCTACAGTTGCCCTGATGCAGTGGGCCAACGAGATCAACGATCACTCAGCTGGATCTTTAAAGGTGGCTGTTTACCATGGAGCTAATAAAGATTCGTTTTCTGTAAAAGATCTTGAAGGCTACGACTGTGTTATGACCACATATGCCGTACTGGAGAGTGTCTACCGACGTCAGCAGAGCGGTTTTGTGCGAAAGGGAGTGGAAGGAAAGCAGTACAAAAAGTCTCCCTTGCATCAAGTCCAATGGGGAAGAGTTGTGCTTGATGAGGCTCATAATATCAAAGATCGAGCCAGTAACACTGCCCGAGCTGCGTTCAACCTCAAAACGGAGAAGAGACTGTGTCTTTCAGGTACTCCATTGCAGAACAGAATTGGAGAGATGTTTTCGCTCATCAGATTCCTTGGAATCAAGCCCTTTTGCGAGTACTTCTGCAAAAAGTGTCCCTGTCGGTCTCACGACTGGAGTTTCGTCAACAACCGAACCTGTGTCACGTGTGGTCATCGACCCATGGACCATACAAACTACTTCAATCACGTGCTTCTGAAACACATTCAAAAGGGAGGTATTAGTAAGGAGGGTAAAGAGTCGTTTGGAAACATCCAGAAGCTGCTCAAACACATCATGTTGCGTCGAACAAAGGTCGAGAGAGCAGACGATCTCGGTTTACCTCCCAGAATCGTCACCATTCGACGAGACTTCTTCAACGAAGAGGAAAAAGATCTCTACCAGAGTATCTACTCGGACGTTAACCGAAAGTTCAACACCTATGTGGCTCAAGGAGTGGTGCTCAACAACTACGCTAACATTTTCTCGCTCATTACTCGTATGAGACAGATTGCCGATCATCCTGATCTTGTGCTTCGACGAGCTAACCAGGGAGAAGGAGGATACATTGATAATGCGATTATTTGCCAACTGTGTGACGATGAAGCTGAAGAACCCATCAAGTCCAAGTGTCACCATACTTTCTGTCGAGTGTGTATCAAGGACTACTGTTCTGGAGCTTCTGATTGTCCTGTTTGTCACATCAACCTGACCATCGACTTGAACGCTCCAGCTATCGAACAGGAGACGAACACCAAGGAGAAAACGTCGATTGTGCAGCGAATCAACATGACTGGAGGCTGGAGATCGTCCACCAAGATTGAGGCTCTTGTTGAGGAACTGTACAAGCTTCGAAGTGATCGACAGACCATCAAAAGTATTGTTTTCAGCCAGTTCACGTCCATGTTGGATCTGGTTGAATGGCGTCTTCGACGAGCAGGTTTCCAGACCGTCAAACTGCAGGGTAACATGTCCCCCACTCAGCGACAAAACTCCATCAAGTATTTCATGGAGAATCCTCAGGTCGAGGTCTTCCTGGTGTCTCTGAAAGCAGGAGGAGTGGCCCTTAACCTGTGTGAGGCTTCCCAGGTGTTCATTCTCGACCCCTGGTGGAACCCTTCTGTCGAATGGCAGTCTGGAGACCGAGTTCATCGAATTGGTCAGCACAGACCTGTCAAGATCACGCGGTTTGCCATCGAAGACTCGATTGAGTCGCGTATCATTGAGCTGCAGGAGAAGAAGGCGTCGATGATCCACGCCACGCTCGGCCAGGACGACGGAGCCATCAACAGACTGACGCCAGCAGACATGCAGTTTCTGTTCACTAACTAGATGTAATATGATAGACGGTGGATGTAAGGTATGTGTAGAGGTGAGAGTGAGTTGAGAAATAGAAGTGAAGAGAGACTAAACAGAGGAGGACAAACAGCTCAACAGAGAAAGACTGTGTAAAACAAGATGGTAAGTAAAGAGCTAAAGACAGGAAGCTAGGAGACTATGATTTAAGAGACTACGAGCCACAATACAGAGCCAAGAGACTGCGAGATAGGAGACAGTTCAAGAGATGCTGACTAAAGAGACATAATGAGAGAGTATCCAATGACCATTTTTAGACAATGGCCACAAAGACAGCACATACACAAGTCTTCATTTACAAGTCTTCATTCTCATTGCTCTTCTCATACTGTACATTGGCATCCTTCACAATCTATGAAGTTGAGGGATGATGTTCGAAGACTATGGTGACCTTCGAAACTGAGGACATGAGTTTGTTGCACAAAACTGAAAAAGAAATTCAGAGTGAGTAAAGACAACGAGATGGGAGGGTCTGTTTTGAAAGCTGATTGAGACAACCCACACTAACGGACTTAACCTAGGAATAATGACTAACACATGTTGCACCCCGCTAAATGCCGACTACTCACTGTATAGCTATAGCCCAGTCAAGTAAGATCAAAACTGGAGTACAATCGATCCACAGAGATCTCAGTTACCAGTTTCCGTACAAACAAAAAACGACAAAGCGCAAATCGCAAAAACGAAAAACGAAAAGTCTAGAGTTCTATACCGATGAGGCCTTATGAAAGCGGTCTAAGAGAACAAAGACGAGAACTGTGAGAGGAAAAACAATCACTGTATAGTCATCCTGTGACCAGGACACCTGTCATATTCGACTGTTAACTCGATTGTTAGCCCCATTGAGAGCAGCTTTATCCACCCTCTGATTGGTCCATGCCGAGGTAGACTACTGCAGTGGTGACATACGAGGACACAAGAAGTTCTGCACCGAATGCCGTGGAGGGCTTTTGCAGAGTCTTGTGGTCAGCGACGGCACAGAATCGTCTTTTAGCCGCATCTTGGCCGGTAACAAAGCCGATTGGAGTGGCATCCGAAACTGCACTCTTTCAGGGCTGGTGAAGGTCGTCTGTTTTGGTAAGTAGTGGGCTACGTTTTGGGATGCCTACTTGTTGACAATCAACAAGTGCTTGCTTTTGATGTACGGGGATGGTGGTGCATGGCAACCAGACTGAAGAAACACTAGTCTCTCTCTAGTTTCTCAGTAGCACTGACTAGTCTGCCATTACAGGGTCATGTGGCTAGAGAAGCAGGGCGAGGTTCTAGCAGGGGTGTAGACTAGTAACAACACTGGATCACTGCGAGTAGTCCCTTTAGCCCGCGAAAACTACTACTCAGGATTGGTGCCTGGCAACAAACAAACAAGTTGACGGGTTGAGCATTGCATCTGTTTGTTTTCGTGTGGACCTGTATAACCCTCCACTTACAGACAGACGGTAAACCATCTCCTGGGTCTCGCGAAAAAAGCACGAAGCCCGGGAAATTGATATACGCGCTGAGACTTCGTTCTTGTAGCTCCCTTTGGGCTTCTACGGTTCATAGCCGGACTGTTATTAAGGGAGATATTGGGTTAGTATTTGAGCTAAGGATAGAGTTGGGGTGAAACAAGGAAATTAAAAGGTGCTAGTAAAAAAACCACAAGGGCAATATCGTACAGCTCACGTGCCGTATCGCATCGGGCTGTTATTACTTTGCCCAAAGTGGCCTCCGATAAAAAACCGCTTTCTGTTTTCTGCAGGTGTTTTTGATGCCAATTTTTTTCTCTTCTGCTTGCTTCGTTTTTTTGTTCTTTCTCCCGCATTGTTATGGAACCCAAAAAGGACAGGGTGCGTCCCGTTTGAGACCTGAATGGAAATAACGTTGGAAAGGCTATAGCGGTGAGACCGGGACAGGATTTACATGTGGACTGGAAGAAGAAGAGTTGACGACCAGAGAGGCAATCCACAACATTGAGAAAAAGCAACGAGCGTAAACACGGAGATGGTACTGGCAGACACTACAAGAAGTATCCTTAGCTAAGAGAACACTGTTGTACTCGTACTTTACCCCACCTGAGGCATTTCCCACACTGTCTCAGGTTATTTATTGCTTAGTTTGGCCAGATATTCCCGTGTTTATCAGTGACCAACAAGAGGTACACACGAGGTCATAGACGAGTCCTATAAATGATAGGAAACTCCGTGGGCTAGAGTGAAGAAATTGCAACTAGTCATCAGGCCTCATACAGTATTTCTTTTCAAATGCTACATTGCTATTTCTCGTACGTTCTGTCTTGCTCTTATGCTGTCTCATCCATTGTCTACGCTCATACTTGTCCATTCACTTCAACTATAGCTCGATCTTACCACTCAAACTCTTCTCGTACCCTTGTTCAGCCTCGTTCCGCTTGTTCAGCTTTTTCGTCTTGTCCATCTTGTTCGGCTTCTTTTCCAACATTGCTTTTGCCATAGACGACGTTTTATTACTCTGAAACGTCCTGTAAGGGAGCCCAAAGTGCTCAGAAATGAACGCCTTTGTGGGGTAGAAGAGCAATGGAGCAATGGAGGGATTAGACAGGAAGCAAATGAGCTCAAGAACAGTCTCACGGCTCGTATATGTCGAACATTTTCAACAAGTACCTCACATGGTCTCACTCACACTCAATCGATCGTTTTTATCTCAACGTAACATCGTTCAGGAACAGACATTCATATTGTCGATCCAGAAAAAGTAATATCGAGCAAATCCGAAGCCCTACTCAAGGCGTGAAGATCTTACCAGGGAGGGAAGTAGTTTAGGGCAGGCTGTACTTTCAACTGCTACAATACCTTTTGTTCATTATCTGATATACATTATTATGTGTATTATGTGAGTCGCCTGGGGCGGAATTGATGCAAACTAGACATGGCTAGTGTAAAGAAGAAATATAAGAAGATGATTTCCAACGTTGATGAACGCGTTTTGAGTGGGCTTTGCAGCGAGCAGCTTAGTCCTGGTTGTCCTGGCCGGGGTTGGAGGTCTCGTAGTCAAGGAACTTGAGGGTGTGGTAGAGACCGACGGAGAAGATGGAGCCGAGGATGGGGCCGACCCAGTAGATCCAGTGGTAGTGGGGGAAGGACTTGCCGACAATGCAGGGTCCGAGAGATCGAGCGGGGTTGATACCGGCGCCAGTGGGGAAGACGGCAACCAGATGGCCGATGAAGAGAGACATTCCAATGGGGAAGGGGGCCATGAAGGTGGCTCGGTGCTTCTCGACGGCGAGGAAGAGAACAGTCAGACACAGCTGAGCAGTGCAGAACATCTCGATCCACAGACCTCGGGTTCGGGAGACGCCGTCGCCAAGGGTGTTGATGAAGGAGACGGGGCCGGGGGTCAGGGCGTCAGCGACACCAGCAGCGGCCATACCGGCGAGCAGCTGGGTGATGGCGAGGCAGAGAGCTCGCACGGGGGGAACGGCACCGACCAGGGTAAGAGCCAGGGTGACGCAAGGGTTGAACTGACCTCCGGAGACTCGGAAGAAGATGAAGACGTTGACGAGCAGAGAGAAACCGAAACCGAAGGAGATCATGATGATCTTGGCGGCGTTGGGGCCGGCCACGGTCTTGTCGTAGTTGGCGACGGTGGCAATCAGGTAGGCGAACAGCAGGAACATGAAGGTACCGACAAACTCACCAATGCAGGCAATGAACAGGTTTCGCAGGTTCTCGCCGAGACCCAGAGGTCGAGACCGGGTGTAGGCCTCATCCGGGGGCACGTAGGCGGTGGGGGGGATGGCGTCCACGGGCTCAGCGGGCTGAGAGGTGGAAACGGTGGGCAGGTTGTGCACAGACTCCTTGGTCATTGTAGAAGATGGATGGGGGGTTTCGACTTTGTGTAGTACAGAAAGGGAAGGCTGTAGAGAGGGAAGAGAGGGTCTATATATACCTGGAAAAGAGAGGCAAGTAGTAGTCACACTGAGCTCGTTGCACAAACGCACATGCGATTTAGACACCAGCCTAACACAGATGCACTGTTACTCTCAACTGCTCGCCCCCATTAGGGTTTCCAAATAAGATTGTGACGTGCATTAAAGCGAGTTTATTCGCAGCAGGGTTCTGTAACTTTATTTGCGGGGGAATATTTGATAAGTCTGGGAAGTGGAGAGCATGTATTTGAGTAGGCGAGAAATACTGGGGGTGCTCAATTCCTCCTTATTTGTGTTGATTTTTCCTTCTGCCAAACCCACCACTACATCCCCAGTTCTGCACGGCTGTAACGCTTGTGCGTTACGTACATACATAGAGTCTGAGCTGCAGAATCCCCAAACGTGCATTGCTTTTTCCAGTCGATGTTTTTTCTTTTTGTGCGACGATTGACCTTTTGCTTCTTATGCCAATCCGCGTTTCACAATCTTCGTTAAAGCTGCCCGTTTTTTTGCGCGTGCGTTATTATCAGCGCCCATGCAAAACCAATAATATTACGGGTGTCCCCACACTGGGCCATTTCCCGGCAGCTAACAAGTATCGAACGCTGATCACTCAGCTGATTCTGACCGAGACGCAGCAAAACTCGTTGCATACAAAGACTTGTCCACAAACCATAACGCCCGAACCTTGTTTATACGGTCTTTGTGTGCGCTGCATGGGGCCGCTTTGGTCCACAAAATGGCCTACAGGGCATAATGGCGCAACCAGTAAGGCGGACGGCAGAGGTTATAGAACGAGATGAAATGCCTGTGAAAAGGCTTTTATTGCGGGAAATCGGTTCCTATGTGTTCCTGCAGCATAGTCCTCATTCTATTAACCCCCTTCTCCACCAATTGAGCAAGAATGTATTACTAACTATTAGATATAAACCTACTGACCCACTCCACTTTTTTCTCACTTTCAACTGCCTGTGCGCTTGAGGGGAGGTTAAACTTCCGTCAGTCCCGGGAGCCGAGTACAGACAAAGTGCATGCGCTGTAGTTGGCGCATGAGTTATTGGCTGGAGGGACAAGGAACGAGAGTGCCAGGCCGAAATAAGACGGGCCATGTGCACATGTGTTAGATATTATGTCCATGTGTAAGATATTATGTGTTCCTGCGCTGGGCCAAGTACATGTGAATCCCAATTCGGTAAAGTGATTGTCGTGTAAGTTGCCCTACAACTATTACCTGTAGCCCGTCTTATGGGATCGCCGAATGTGAGACCACGGGACTCAAGGAATGGATTGTCCTGCAGAGCCACCTAACTTGTACTGTGTGGCTTAGGAAGATCGACAGAGCTATATTTAGACAATGGCTATTGTTCATGCAGTCTCATGCAGTGCACGAGGTTGCCAAATCGGAGATCGTGCTCTGTAGAGGTGATAAATGACATATTGAGGTGGCGGGTAAATGTCAGTAGAGTGGTGCGGTATCACAGTTCTATTATTATCCCGCTATCTTGCCCCACCACCCAGGTATTCGCTCACTCCTCTCATGCACCGAAAGTTCTATGCCTTATTGTGGTCTGCATCCATGCAAGTCTAAAAGGCCCACCGTGTCTCAAGAGAAACCAAAGTCGAGAAAAGTTTTCCGCACCCATTGTTACGTCGACGATATCTAATTATAGCCTGCCAGATGGCGGGTAGATTGGCGTCTGTCACGTCGCTCCTGGCCATGTGATTCCAACCTCCAGGCGTTTTAGGTCGTGACGTAAGGGGGATCGACACAAGGTCATTGTGCTAGTGGAGAGCGTTAGTAATTGTGACTACACGGGCGATCCGTAACTCCGCTAACCCCAGTCTGCACTCCAGAGCGAGACTGGTGCTACACCCCTTACTTCACGTATCCATACGAACGACCTAAAGTAGTCTCCTACTACTGCAAACTAATGTCATGTGTCATTCGATACGAGTGGACATTTTCGTACGAGCTCAAGACTAGTAATCATGGCAGCTGTCTGTAGGGTGTACTTTTACCACGGTTTTTCAGTAACTACAACACCTCCTTCTCACCCATCTTCTCTCCACCAACGGCACTGGCTGCTTGAATTGCTTTTTACGAACCCTGAGTCTCAGATCGGACAGTGGCTCTTTGACGATGCTTTTTTTGCTCGCTTCTGCAGAGTGGCAAACGAGCCAATGATGAGATGTGCCGAAAGAGAGAGATGAGCAGATGGCCAAGGCACCAGATTATTACCCTAAGACCACTCCCCTAATATGAAACTATTCTGCCTACCAGCAAAGTTAGTTAGTCTCAGCCGCGTGAAATTTTTCACCTCAAATGGCTCCATCTTGACAATGGCGTTACGATGAGACACAGAAACACTTGTCGCACACCCTTTCTACCCGTTGGCTCATGTATCTGCGATGTATTCGCTGTGCATGATAATATGGAGACCCTTGCTATAATCAGGCGCAAGGTACGAGGTGTGGGAAGTGTCTTAGGTACAAGCTGTGGGCTCTCCGTTCTGAGTTCAAAAGGCAAGATTAGGCTGGAGTTATCATAGCTGGGTTATTTTTGGATCGGAGGCCGAAGAGGAACATGCGCTTAGAGGCCAGTATTTCTTTTTCAAAAACCCTACGAATACGTTTTTTTACTTGGCTCCTGGACTACCTTTAGTCAGGTCATAAACTCTGCACCATGCCCGCTCTGCAGAGGTTTGTAATTATTTTTCCAATTCTGAAACAGCAGCTATTGCAGGAGAGGGTGGTGGTCATAGACTCTCACGTCTTGGTATTAGTGTGTAGCCTTCTGTCAGTGTGTCAGTCGGTGTAACGTCACCCAGTGACAGCTGCCTAAACGAGAGGAAATACACGAGACAGAAGTACCAAGCCGCCACGAGCCATCAAATGATCCTGCCGGGATGACTGAGCGTGTCACTCTGAAATTGTCACACTGAAACTGTTTCACAGGCTGCTAAATGCGAAACCAATTGACAGTGCTTGACTGAAAGATAAGTAACGCCGTTAAGTAGAAGACAGGGCCGGTGTATGGAGACTCTAGAAGGATAAAACGGATGATTCAGTCAGAAACGGTTGTTCAGAAAGAGACGATTCATGCTAGATTGAGACTATGGTGTAAGACACATGACCTGAAGGAGTTAAGTAAGTGAGATAAAAGTCTCAATGGAGTAACTGAGTGTTCGAGGTGGGTATTACAAGACATGTGAAGTCAGTGACTACTTGTACGTAGCGTTTGAGGTGAGTCTTTCAAGAACAGATCCCAGAGACTACACGAATACTGTGAGGTGAAAGATCCTCTAAAGATCCCAACTACCGGTAGCTACCCACTTCAATATTGAAAGCTATGACCGGGACTGCGACAGAAATAGCCATTCGTAAGTGCTGCTACTAACAGAAATGCTACATTCACTTCTCCACATACGTCAACTCTGTGGATGTTACCATGGCAACCAGTTGCGTCTATCTTGTTGGTCTAGACCTTTGAAGATGAGTTGAGCAAGCTAGCTACTTCAATGGGGTAGATTCAAACTACAAGTAGAGACTTCGAGAGTGAATTTTGAATGGAGTTAGCAGGTTATTTTGCTAATGGATATGAACTACTCTACCTCTATTTTACTCAACACATTAGTATAATCAATTGACAGATATTAGAAAGCTCACTAGAAGTAAGCTGAAGCAGCTCAAATTCTCTCTCGGCGCTTTCAGAAATGCTTAGCAGGCTGAATATCGATAATCCTGTCTCTGGCACCTACAGGCTCAATCACTCTGAACATACAGGGAGCCATATGTCGCTTGTAAGTGTCCCATCCTGAGAACATGACACAGCACCACTGACAGTAGTACATGGTTCCTGGTCTTCCAGGCTCATCGGAAAGATCGCTGAGATCTGGAGTTGCTTTTTCATAGGCGAAATAGGGATCCAGCTCGTAGTATGCCTCATTAGTATCAGGATTGATAGTTGGAGAAGGGTACGATTTGGGAGGAGGATTAGTAGAAGGAGGAGAAACAGTAGAAGACGAAATTGTAGTTGTTGTCATCTTGATTGTTGTGTTTGTGTGCTTGCAAATATTATTCAGTCGTGACACCACTTATATACGTCTCTTACAGCCCTCTATATTAACTGATGTATCAGGGTCTGTATTCGGCACACTCAATAGAAGCACTCAATGTGAAACTGATAATTTCCGTGAGGTTGTGTCGCTTATTCAGAGGCACTTTTTTGGCCGTTGAATCCAGTCATGTGACCTCATTTCTCCACCTCGTCCTTGTGAAAATAAAATGAGAAAATAGTCACATTATTTCTCCACTCATTGAACACCCCCAATCTTGCTTTTTTATTGCAACTCCCCGATACACCTCCCAACACTCTGTTTGCAGTCTCCCAAATTATTTTACAAAACCGATAATATAGTGGCAAACACAGTGGAACCTTGACTAAGCTAAAAATCGCAATTTTGAAGCTTCCATGTCTTTTTAAAAGTCTTCCCAAGTCACGTGACATACTTTTAACACCCATACCCTCTCCCCACACCCCACAGATCACCATACCCTTTTCCAGTACATCTACACCTCCTCCCCAATCATCACCATTTAAGGTTTTTCACTCGTGACCTTCGATTTCACTTTAAAAAATACACAGAAAAAACCAGAAAAAAAATTGACATAAAGTAGACCTCGGATTAGAAAGATATCGACCATAAAAAGTCTCTTCAATGACGTCATGTATCTCCAACTCCATCCCCCCAACCACACTCAACCACCCCACAACCCTAACCCATGCAGTATCAGAGTGAAATTTCTAAACTATGGCTGGATCATCTTTCTCCACCAACACACAACACTATGCGCAGGGCGTGTCTGGGTCTTCGGCGCATGTCCACCAGCGCGGGCGAGGCGTGGAACGCAGATCAGTACGGGGTTATGAGCTTAGGGTCTGCCAAACACGCTCCTAAACCGCGATTACTGCCCAAACAGGGCAAGTCCAAATCTGGCAAGGTGCTTTACGAGTCTCCAAAGGAGATTGGAGCGGCCGAAATTCTCAAGGCCAAAAAGCACAAGACGTTATTTCCGCAGGACGTTCGTCAGATCATGAATTTGCTCGGTGAAAAGCTCTACAATGAGCCTGACTACGTGCTGGCTAGACACATCAACAACCAGTCTCTGCAACGACTTTCCTTTGCCCTGAAGCAAGGAGGAGACCCCCAGGACAATTTGGTGGCTCTGGTGGTGGATCTGGCGATGCAGAACCTCGAGGATCAGAATTTGGCGGCCGTGAAAGCTGCATTACGTCACAGTGAAGTGTACGAAGAGCTGGAGCTGGATCACAAGGAACACGGGTTTGAGCATTATGCTCACTGGCTAGGGTACCAGATTGTGTCGCTAGCAGTGTCACAAAACCTCCTCACACAGGCTATTGCCATGACTAAACGTCTAAACGAGATGTACCACCCGCATCCAGCTATCGCTGATCTCCTGTTCAAGGCCATTGCATACCATCCCTTGCACAAGAAAGCTAAGCTGCTCAAACTGTTTGCCACAATCGAAGATCTCACAGCCGAGCTGGACAGACAGCCGTCTTACATTATTGAAGAACTCATGGACTGGGCGAGATTCCAATCTGTACTTCCAACCCCAGCAAACGATATCGCAGAATACCTGCTTACTAGTCATCCCCAGAAGGTTCCCCCAGGGGCGTTTGTGACCCTGCTGAGCCAGAATCTCGAGTGTGGAAACCCCTGGGGAGCTGCATTCTTCTGGGACCTCTACAGACCCAGTGATCTCTCCACAATCCCACAGGCCACGCTTTCAGCCATGCTTACTAAGCTCTCAAAGGCCCCCCAACTGCATTATATCTGTGCCGAGATCATTGAGAATCTCAGCTTTGACTACACCGCGTCTCTGGGCGCGTCGGTGATCGAGTTCTGTGCCTTCACCAAAAACCTGGCTCTGGCAAAGACGTTTGCGCTGAAATGGATCCAGGTGGATATCACACAACGACCGCGTCACGTGCTCACGGCTCTCTTGCATTACGCCGTGGTGGCACGTGACTCGGATTCTACCGAGGAGCTCTCTCTGGAAATCAAGCGGCGAGATGGACGTCTGTCTTTCTATGAGACCCAGCTGCTGGTGACGCATATGGTTCAGCAGTCGTGGCAGGCGGGTCTGGAGTACGTGCGAAAGATGGATAAGCATATTGGAATGCACATGTATGCTGCAGTTGCTGAGCTGTTCAAGGACTCTGAGCCTGAAATCTCGCTGCGGTGTGTCGGAGAGTACCGGCTGTATCTCGAGCGACATGATTTTTCTCTTGGGCAGGAGGTGGTGGACTCGTTTGCAGAGACTCAGGTGCATCTGGTACTCAACAGTGATCGCCCCAATGCCACAACTGAAGCTATCACTTTACTTCAAGAGTGGGTAGCTTACGATGGAGTCGATCTGCGTACTCTGAAAAAGGTGACCGGACCCAAACCCAGCAGAGAAAGCAGAATGCGCATGGCGTTCAACATAATAGGCAAGTGTGGGGGAGAAGAGGATCAGGCCGTGTACGACGCAGCATGGCAGCATTTGAAGGAGGAAGGACTGGGCGAGTCCACCATTGATTTCGTCCTGAAGCATTGATGAGACGGTCAGTGTCTGTATATACGTAATTTATATAGTGGGGGTGAATAATGATGCAATGATGATCTTTGGTGAGTTGTAGTTTTTGCACTAGATATTACAGACTGCGGATTAGTTAGAAAACTGCGTACGGGCTATCGATTGGTACACTTCCCATCCCTCCACCACCCCTGAGACCCGAGATATCGACCCCCAGCTGAATTCTCCCCCTAACTAATTCTCAACAAAACTTTACATGGAACTATAGGCCCAATCGAGATAGAACACCGTTACGACGCATTTTTGTACTGCAACAGGTGGATTTGTGTATACCAGTCGAGTCCCCTCGTTATTGCGACTCGATTGGTGTAAATTACAACTCCCATTGCCTTAGTAATATTCCCAGTATAACCGAGATTATCACCCCACAATGCATCATTGCTCAATTAGCAACTCATAAGGTGTACTTTGATCTTGCAACAATCACCCCCTTAGTCATAACCCGCCACCCCATGTCTCTCGTCTCACAAGCAACCCTGTATCCACAATTGTCTCAGATCGTTGAGTTTCCATTCCCGACCTTTTTAGCATCCGTTGAGATCCGGTTTTAGATGGTTTGATCTAGCCTTTGAATAGGGAGTGAGTCGAATCGGACAGAGACGGAAAGGCTCCTGCTACACAGATGTAATACTTCACGTGAGTATAAACCCTTGCAACACCATAATACTCATCTTCATGGACCCACTTGCTCAGCCTCTTGTTCTGACACCTTTCACATTGAGTGTCCTGTAGGTTCAGTAACTAGGTGAGGGATATAGCTTGTGGAGGCTAGAGGTTTGAAGATATAGAGACAGGAATTTGTCACGTGATTGAGAACAGATGTGGTAACAGAGCAGTCATCACACAACTACTACTTACCCCCTCTCTCGATCACATTCACACCCCTCAACCCCCACACATTGCACGTGCAGGTGCAGGACAACTCTATTGCTGCTGGTATGTGTGTGAACGTGTAATATAGCAGCTTGTACACGATACACCTCCCACACACACTATAAGCTTGTTGTACATCTAACAGCGTTGCGTGTTCATCATCCCCACACAACACACGTTTGAACAGCAAGACTACGATGGACGAATTTTCTTCGACTCGCAAAGAGATCGAGGACGCCTTTTCGTTCGAGGGCGACAAGACCGACAAGCTGGCCCAGTCGCTGCAGGATTCGCCCGAGGAAAAGCTGATCCGAAACCACCTGGACTCTGTTCCTCCCCCCAACCCCTTCACAGTGCCTCCTCCCATGGCCTTTGACGAGCGGAGTTTCGAGAAGGAGCGGTCGTTTGACCGGTCGTCTGCGGCTGCAAGTCCCTCGGCGTCGTCTTTCAACCAGTCAGATTCGTACCTGCTGACCAAGGACGACATTCTGGGCCGAAGTTCCAGCGAGTCTGTCAACAAGACCCATGGAACTCCCCCTGCCGTGCCCTCCTCTCGACCTGCAGCTTCGCGGGTGCCTGTCTCGAGCTCCGAGTCGCATTCCAGCTCGTCTTCTCAGACCCATGTCACCCATCACCACCCTGCTCCCCCTCCTCCAGCTTCCAGACCTGTGCGGGAATCAGGTGTTGCTCCTGTGTCTGCCCCCGAGCCAATTGCCGCCCCCGAACCAATTGCCGCTCCTGAGCCGATCAAAGCGCCTGAACCTATCGCTGCTCCTGAACCCATCGCTGCTCCTGTCCCCGAGGGTCTGAGAGAGCACAAGACTGAGCACAAGACTGAGCGAAAGCCTGTTTCTAGAAGCGAGCCTGAGCAGCATGAGAAGTCGGTTCCTTCTCACTCCGAGAAGTCCTCCTACACTGCTCCTACTCCTTCTCACTCTGAGAAGTCTGCTCCTCCTCCTATCTACTCCGAGAAGGCTCCTTCCACTTCTCACGCTTCCCATGGTGCTGCCCCTCCTGCTCCTACTCCTTCTCACAGCGCTCCTCCTGCTCCCACAGCCTCCCACAGTGCCCCTGTTCCTACCCAGAAGGCTGCTCCCACTCAGCAGGCTGCCCAGAAGGCTCCTACTCAGAAGACCTCCTCTTCTTCCACCTACGCTAACGTCCCTTCTCTGCAGCTCATTGACGGCAACAAGGAGTTCAACCCTGACGTCTCGTCGTACTTCAAAAAGGTGCATCTGGACCGTGCAGGTCTCGACTACCACGTGGTTGCCGTCTTCGGTTCCCAGTCGACCGGAAAATCCACCCTTCTCAACGCCCTGTTTGGCACCCGCTTCGACGTCATGAACGAAACCGCTCGTCAGCAGACCACCAAGGGTATCTGGATGGCTCGAGCTCAGCTGGAGGCTCCCCACTCGGCTGGATCTGCTCATGCAAAGGACTGCTCCGACTCTGGAGTGCTGGTGATGGACGTGGAGGGTACCGACGGCCGAGAACGAGGCGAGGACCAGGACTTTGAGCGAAAGTCTGCCCTTTTCGCGCTCGCCACCTCCGAGGTGCTCATCGTCAACATCTGGGAGCACCAGATCGGTCTGTACCAGGGAGCTAACATGGGTCTGCTCAAGACCGTTTTCGAGGTCAACCTGAACCTGTTTGCCACCTCTCAGAACCGATCTCTCATCATGTTCGTCATCCGAGACCATATTGGAGCCACTCCTCTTGCCAACCTGTCTACCACTCTCAAGACCGACATGGGCAAGCTCTGGGACTCCATCAACAAGCCCGAGGGTCTGGAGAACGCCAAGCTCGAGGACTTCTTTGATCTGCAGTTCACCGCTCTCCCTCACAAGCTGCTCCAGCCCAACGAGTTCTACGCGGACGTGGAGCAGCTGGCATGCCGGTTCACCGTGCCCAAGGACCCCAACTACGTCTTCAAGCCCGTGTACCACCGAAACGTGCCTCTGGACGGATGGTCCTTCTACGCCGAGCAGGTGTGGGACCAGATTGAGCAGAACAAGGATCTGGATCTGCCCACCCAGCAGATTCTCGTTGCCCGATTCCGATGTGACGAGATTGCCGCTGGAGCTCTCGACATCTTCCTCCAGCTGCTCGTCAAGATCAGAGACCAGCTGTCTGGCGGAGCTGTGGCTTCTGCCGTGCTTGGAGGACTCATGGGCGAGGCTCGAAAGCAGACCGTGGACGAGTACGACTCCCAGGCCTCGCGATACACCCCCTCGGTGTACTCTGCGACTCTGGCCAAGCTGGAGGACCGGGTTGACAACGATCTGGGCAAGGTGTACCAGTCGTATCTTGCTCAGCTGAAGCGGGAGTCCCTGGAGCAGTTCAACGCTGCCCTCGAGTCTTCTTCCGCTCTCACTTTTGGCGAGAACCTGTCTCGAGCCTCCAAGGCTGCTCATGCCCATTTCATTGACAATGCCAAGCAGGTGACTGCTGCTATTGGTCAGCCCGACTCGCCCCACTTCAACTACGACGACACTCTGGCTGCCCTTGAGCAGGAGCTCGACACCCTGCGAGACCACAAGAGCAAGGTGGAGGTCGACCGGCTCATTTCGCGGTCTGCCAAGCGGTTCAAGGCTGCTTTCCACGAGGAGTTTGACGAGAACCTCAACAAGCCCGACGAGACTGTGTGGGACCGAATTCTCGAGTCGTTTGAGACTCTGCTCAACTCTGCCATCAAGAAGATTGACCCCAAGTACTCGTCTTCTTCTCCCTCTGACTTCACCTTTGGTTTTGGATCGCCCAAGACCTCTGCCGAGGGCCTGAAGCAGATTCAGCAGGAGGCATGGGCCGTGTTTGCCGCCGAGCTCAAGGAGCTGTCCAAGGAGGAACAGATTCTGACCCGGCTCAAGAACAAGTTCAAGGAGTCGTTCCGATACGACGCCAACGGAGTGCCCATTGTGTGGCGACCTGGAGATGATATCGACGGCGCCTTTGCCAAGTCTCGAGAACAGGCTCTGGAAATCATGCCTCTGCTGTCTACTGCCAAGCTGAGTTCCGGACGATCCATCGAGCCTACTGTTGCTCTTGAGGACGATGACGAGGATGACGATGAGACTGCCTTTGCCGTCATTCTGACCCCCAAGCGACAGGCTTCTCTGATTGAGAAGTTCAAGAAGCAGGCCGAGGGTCTGTACCTGGAGGCCAAGCGGTCTACCATCCAGTCCACCACCCAGATCCCTCTCTACATGTACGGTCTGCTGCTGCTGCTGGGCTGGAACGAGATCATGGCTGTTCTGCGGTCGCCAGTGTACTTTATGTTCCTGCTGGTGGCCGCTGGAGCTGCCTACGTGATCCACACTTTGCATCTGTGGGGTCCTCTGACCCACATGACCAACACCATGATTGCCGAGGCCACGGACATGGCCAAGGCCAAGCTCAAGCAGGTGCTGGACGAGGTGCCCACTGGAGACGCAACAAGGGAGAGAGAGGCCCCGGTGCCGGTGGGCTCGTCCAAGGACGACGTGGAACTCAAGGACTTGTAAGTAGTAGAATGTATGTTTGTTATGACTAACTGGTAGAGAATAAAAGCTAGAAGTAGAACAGGCTGGCCTTAATGAGATGAGTTGGAGTGTTGTAGGGTTGGCATTGAAAGAATTACCATAGACATGAGTATTAGTAGTGGCTATGGTAGGTGCAAGTAGAAAAAAAAAAGAGGTTCAATATGCTGCTTATAGTATCTTCGGTGTATATATTCAAACAGATCTGCTAGTTCTCAGCTTCAAGAGCACTTCATAATCAATTGTCGTAGTAGAATCTGCACAAATGTAGATGATACACAGTGGCTGTTAGGAGCTCATCTACTGTAGCTATATCTTAGATAACGACTGATAGTGAGACTATAGCTACTGAGTCTTGATTACCTTATTTCATTTGCCTCTCTACACCCACCCTCGTCTATGCATTAATGAATGTACTACTTAGTCGTACCTACACCTAATCATCATCATCATCGTCGTCATCGTCAAAGATATCGAGACCCGCCAGTCCTCCACGGCCGTTCATGTTTGTATCTCCGTCATTTTCGCTTCCGTAGCCCGTCGACAGCCGTCGTTCCATGGCATAGCCGTTGTTGTGGTTCTGGGTCACTCCGTTAGCCACAGGAGCGCCTCCGTTAGGTGCCACGCCGTTGGCAGCCGTATGTGCAAACTTGTCCGGGTCAGCCAGCTCTCCAAGCTCCGTTTTGTCCTTTCCTACCTCCATGAGAGCCAACAGACCCTTTCTCATCTCGTCCTCAATCGGCCAAGGCAGTTTAGAGTGTTCAGGACGTTCTCTAAAGTACGGGGGAGCCGTAGTGAAGTTGGCGATACGAGTAGCGTATGTGAGCAGATCTGCTGACGACAGAGTCGACTGGTTCTCGTTGTTAGGCTGGTAATTCCTTAGTTCTCGTCTACACTCTGCCAATTTGCGGATCATCTCGCGAATCTTGTCGTCCAGTCCCTCGCTGACCCTCTCCAGCGCCGCAATGGTCTGTGCGGCCTGTTGGTGCTCCACCAGCTCGTCTACAGCCTCGCAGAAGTGCGTTTCCGTCTCCATCAGCGTTTCCGCCAGATCTTGTCTGAAATCGTACTTTGACAGCGCCTGGACGAATCTCAATAGCGTGTTTTCAAAGGCCGGCAGCGCCTGGTGGATCAGCAGCTCCTTGTCCTCATCCATGCAGATTCTTGCCGAGGAAAGATGCTCCAAATGTGCTTCGTCTTGAGCTCTCGTAGACGGCGTTTCTCCAGCGTCACTGGCTCCCTCGGGACCAGGAGACACCTCCTCAACGTTCTGGAGCATCTGCAGCAGCCGCCGACGGTCCGAAACACCCACGACATTGGACGATAGCCGTCTTCTCGGCTTTTTCGACCGACTCAGGGCTATTGGTGCTGGAGTAGCAGCCGACGAACCGGGTGTGAAGGGTTGTAATGGCGGTAGAGGCGTGGAATTTGCCGGCGTCGAGTTCATCGTGAGACTGTGTGTTTGTGTGTTATCTGGAGATTGTAATGGCTGCTGTGGTTTGATCGGAGTGTAGTGTAGTTGACTACACTTTCCAATCGTGCATGCCTTGGACCGAGAGCATAAACGCCAAATTTCAAACCTTGTCAAAGAGGTGGGGTGGTGAAAATTGGAGTGACTGATTTATTATAAGGATATGAGGTGAATAAATGTAGAATATAGCCTTCCTGTCTTCATGAACCAGCTTCTAGGCAAAATTTTCTTTCTAGTCACTAGTTAGAGGGACGTCCTTTTCATGCCCCATCTTAGTCTCCTCCCAGTACATACTTAGCTTTAAGATATCTCCAGTTGGGACATTTACTGAAATCTTCAACGTCACTCATTCACTCCTCCACGTGATGATAAACTGAGACAGTTAGCCTCGGGAAAAGTTGATCTTCGTAGTTTATCGGTTTTTACAAGTGACAACGGTGATGTCACGTGATCCAAAGGGCAGTCACAGCAGCTACTCAATGCACCTCAAGTGACGTCATACTCCTGTCTCTTCTCTTGCCCCTTGTTATTAGTCAGCTTGATATGGTTTCCAAGAATGTCTCTAAGTTGCTCAATAGTGTTCCAAAGGCAATGCTGAAAACAGCTGACTAATATAATCGACTTACTGATGATTTCTAGACAATTCTCATCCCGCAATTTCATCTCACCCCTCCTCACTGTCACCC
Source organism: Yarrowia keelungensis (assembly GCA_001600195.1). Lineage (NCBI taxonomy): Eukaryota > Fungi > Ascomycota > Dipodascomycetes > Dipodascales > Yarrowia > Yarrowia keelungensis. The sequence continues at coordinate 171,214 of BCJD01000013.1, read as the reverse complement.
CCCACTGCCCCCCTTTACCAACTCTAATCGTTCTGATCTTCATCTTTTTTTGGGTGGCTAAAGAGGTGTGCATAAGATATACGCATACACTCACAGTTCGGACACGGCAGGCATAACAGCACAGCACATCACATCACACATCTCCGCACCAAATCACCGTCTACACACGTCTCTGTACACTGTGAGAACCCCGTGACCGTATACCCTCTATACTGCATCACGTGCTTCTTTCTCTCACAGTAGTTGCTTAGTAGTGATTGGTTGTTTAGCAGCACGAGCCCTTCTCACCTGAAGCTCTTGCTCTCCCTTCTTCCGCCAAAGTGAAACGAACACACCGACGCCTTCTGTCCCTCCCCCATCAGCCTGTCCGTCTCCTGCGCCACGTGTACGTCAAGGGCGTCACTTTTCTCTCAGACCAATACACCCGCCGTATGTCGGAAAGTATCCCCTTGGCCAACTTACAGCCACACATGGACGAGGACAGCGTGCCACTGATTGGCGACGGTCCCCAGACCGAGCGGCGAGGACGTTCTCATCACCACCACCACCACCATGAAGCCGAGGCTGTTGAGCGGGTCATTGATCCCAGACACCCGGATCTGTCCACCTCCAACGCGGTTTCCAACGCCAAATACTCGCCGTGGTCTTTCATCCCGAAGATTCTGTATGAGCAGTTCAAGTTCTTTTTCAACCTGTACTTTCTGCTGGTTGCACTGTCTCAGGCCATTCCAGCGCTCAGAATCGGCTACCTGTCCTCCTACGTCGTGCCTCTGGCCTTTGTTCTCACAGTAACCATGGGAAAAGAAGGTTGGGACGATATCCTGCGAAGAAGACGAGACAACGAATCAAACTCGGAAACGTATACGGTGCTCGATAGCCTGACCCAGGTTGCGTCGCGTGACATCCACGTGGGCCAGCTCGTCCAGATCCACAAGGACCAGCGAATTCCTGCCGATATGGTGCTTTTGCAGAGCTCTGAGGAGTCTGCGGAGTGTTTTATTCGAACCGATCAGCTCGATGGTGAAACCGACTGGAAACTGAGAATTGCGCCTCATATCACTCAGAAGCTGTCGGAAACCGATCTGAAGGATCTCGTCACAGTCACCGCTGAACCTCCCAGAAAATCCATTCACCAGTTTGAGGGAAAAGTCACCGTTGGAGCTGATTCCATGGGTCTCTCGGTAGACAACACAATGTGGGCCAACACGGTTCTTGCCAGCGGAACAGCAATCGGAATTGTCGTTTACGTGGGTGCCGAGACTCGTCAGGCCCTGAACACTTCGCGAGCAGGTACTAAAACGGGTCTTCTTGAGCTGGAACTGAACTCGCTCTCGAAAATGCTCTGTTTCTGCGTCTTTCTCCTGTCTTTCGTTCTCGTGGCTCTCCATGGATTTGGAAAGGAATGGTATGTTGACGTGATGCGTTTCCTCATTCTTTTCTCTACAATCATCCCCGTTTCTCTGCGAGTCAACCTCGATATGGCCAAGTCAGTCTATGCATACCAGATTGAACATGACGCTTCGATCCCTGACACTGTTGTTCGAACATCCACAATTCCCGAAGATTTGGGTCGAATCGAGTACGTTCTCTCAGACAAGACAGGTACCCTCACCCAAAACGATATGGAGATGAAAAAGATCCATGTTGGTACCGTCTCCTACGCTGGCGAAGCTATGGACGAGGTTCGAGACTTTGTCAACTCTGGAGGAGAAGCTGGACCTCGATCTAGACGAGAAATCGGAAACAGAGTCAAGGATATCGTCACTGCTCTTGCTATCTGCCACTCAGTCACTCCCTCTTACGAAGACGGAACTCTCACATACCAGGCTGCTTCTCCTGACGAAATTGCCATTGTCAACTGGACTGCCGAGGTGGGTCTGCGTCTTGTGCGACGAGACAGAAACTCCATGGTTCTCCAGCTCGAGTCTACGGGACAGCTACGAGAGTACGAAATTCTCAACGTCTTTCCCTTCACATCTGAGTCCAAACGAATGGGTATCGTTGTGAGAGATGGAGAAGACTACTGGTTCTTTGAGAAGGGAGCTGATACAGTCATGGCCAGCATTGTGCAGACAAACGATTGGCTGGAGGAGGAAACGGCCAACATGGCCCGAGAGGGTCTGCGAACCCTGGTTGTGGGCCGAAAGCGGCTCTCCAAGAAGTCGTACGAGGCCTTCTCGGAAGCATACGCCAAGGCACAGATGGCGATGCACCGACGAGATCACGCGATTGCGCACGTGATCACCGAGCATCTGGAGCACGATCTCGAGCTGCTGGGTCTCACCGGTGTCGAGGATCGACTTCAGAAGGACGTCAAGGTGTCTCTTGAGCTGCTGCGAAACGCAGGCATCAAAATCTGGATGTTGACCGGAGACAAGGTCGAGACTGCACGGTGTGTGGCCGTCTCGTCGAAACTCGTGTCACGTGGTCAGCACGTGCACACCATCACAAAACTCAAGGGCCGAGAAGCTGCTCTGGACCAACTAGAGTACCTGCAGTTCAAGACCGACGCTGCTCTTCTCATCGACGGAGAGTCGCTTCAGCAGTTTCTCAATCTCTACCAGACAGAGTTCATCACTGTGGCTACCAAGCTCCCTGCAGTGATTGCCTGTCGATGTCATCCTCAGCAAAAGGCAGACATGGCTCTTTTGATCAGACAGCACACCAAGAAGCGGGTGCTGTGTATTGGAGACGGAGGTAACGATGTTTCCATGATCCAGGCTGCCGACGTGGGTGTTGGTATTGTTGGAAAGGAAGGACGACAGGCCAGTTTGGCAGCCGACTTTTCCATCACACAGTTCTGCCATCTCACCAAACTGTTGCTGTGGCATGGACGAAACTCGTACAAGCGGTCTGCCAAACTGGCGCTGTTTGTCATCCATCGAGGACTCATCATTTCCGTCTGTCAGACGGTGTACTCTGTGTCGTCTCGATTCGAGCCTCTGGCTCTCTACCAGGGCTGGCTCATGGTGGGTTATGCTACCGTGTACACCATGATGCCCGTCTTTTCGCTGGTGCTCGACAAGGATGTGGACGAGCATCTCGCCAAGCTCTACCCAGAGCTATACAAGGAGCTGACGGAAGGCAAGTCGCTCTCGTGGAGCACCTTTTTCATCTGGGTGCTCATCTCCCTGTACCAGGGTATCATTGTACAGGGTCTGGCCCAGGTGTTTACGGGACTTGACCAGAGTCTCTTCACCACCATGGTTGCGGTCTCGTACACGGGTCTGCTTCTCAACGAGCTGTTCATGGTGGCTCTGGAGGTGATCAAGTGGAACAAGACCATGGTGATCACCGAGGTGGTGTCTCTGGGTCTGTACTGCGGCTCGATCCCGTTCCTGGGCGAGTACTTCAACCTCGAGTACTTTCAAAAGCCGGATCTCTACTGGCAGGTGGCTGTCATTCTTTCAGCCGCCCTCATCCCCGTGTGGGCCGCCAAGGCCATCAAGGCAAAACTCAAGCCTCCTAGTTACGCCAAGGTTCAGGATGCTTAATAGACAATGCATGTTAGATTAGGAGGGAGATGTTAGACAATATACATGATATGAATGAGTTGTACAAGTAGCAGCTAATGTAGTGTGGACAAATATATCAGTATAGGTTACGTGGAAAACTACTTTCTCGCATAAAAAACACTCTTATTTTACTTTTCTATTTACTCAAGAACAGGCCAGAACTTCTTCTCCATCTCGAGGAGCTGCTCGGCAAAAGCCTTGGTCTGCTTTCGGACGTCCTCGTAGTGCTCATCGGACTCGCCGTCAAACTGCACCTTGTCAAACTTGTTGGCCAGCTTGCCGAGCTCCTCAACAAACTGCTCAAAGTCAGGCTTGGCCCACCACGAGATCATGGAGTCGATTCCCACGCCCTCAATGGTCTCAGGGACAGCAGTGGGCGAGTTGATGTTCTTCTTCCGCTCAGCAGCAATGTAGAACATGGCTTCCTTGTAGACCTTCTCCAGCACCCACATGCCGGCCACCAGGGTCCGGATGTCGAGCTTGGAGTTCTGCGACGACTCGATCATGAAGTTGATGTATTCCCAGACCGGAGGGTGTATCTTCTCGGATCCATGGGCAGACAGAGCCTTGAGTTCGTCGAGTCTTCCAGAGCTGTTGGCGAGGAACTTTTCGTGCTGCGCAATGGGATCGGGGTCCAGACGCTCCAGCTCGGTCATTTTGATCTGACGCTTCTCGCCAATCTCCTCAAACTTGACCATTTCGTTCTGGGCAACGACGTAGCAGCCCTGGAGCAGATCGTGCAGCTGCTTGACCAGAGGGCCGTACTTGGGCTCGACCTTGGTCCACTTGGGGTCCTTTTCGAGCTTAGTCAGCTCGGTGATCATTCGGCTCACGTATCCGCCGCATCCTCCGACGTAAATGTGGTCCGAAAACAGCCAGTGGTTGAACTGTTCGTCGGTGATCTCTCGCTTGCCCACCTTGACGACCCAGGGGGCCTTGACAGACGCAATGTCGAATTCTTCCTTAAGATCGGGCCATTCCATGGTGAAGTAGAGTTGATTGAGTGGGACAGATGTCGGTTACTTCTAGAAAGAAGGGAATTTTCACCCCACGTATCTTTTATATATCTCAGGAAGACTCATTAAACTTTCGGCTAACCTGCAACCTAGTCATCCTTTTGACTCGCGCTTGAGTCACCCTGTCCAATGAGGAGGGGAGTATGCAGGAGAGGGAGAAGAAGTGAGGTGGTGAAGAAGGGATAGAAGGAGAGAGGTGGTGTGGTATAAATAGATACAATATCTGAGATGTCACTTTTCTGTCTTTAATTCAGCTCTCATTCTATTGGCTCACCTTGATATATATCACACCCCTCTTTACGTGAAAGATCGCCCCAGAGTTTGTACAGAGCCGCAGAGATACGAAGCAAAGGAGGTGTGAGCAGGTAATAAGAGTCAAATGTGCTCAATGGCTGTAGTTATTGGGCATTGGTGGTGTGATTGGTCTATCTAACATGTCACTATACGATTGACTGCGTTTATGGGATCACTATAGACAGTCGTCAACCTCGTCTATCTTCCTCTCCTTAAAGTTGAGAGGCTTATACGGCTATCGGGATACGGAATACGACAGAAAGAGGGGAAGAAGGAATATTATGGAGCCGTTTGGTTAGACTTATAATGGGTTGCACGCTTCGTATTGCGGTTCTCTTTCAGTTTTAATCATTGACTGATGCTCTATCTTTTGTGAGTTAGTTCTCTGAGTCGTCGACATGGTCTCACAATCAGAGTCAAAACTGTACGTTCAAGATAGGTCTTAGATTTGAAACAATGTCTTATGAAAACGTGTCGACTCATTGTGTACAATTTACGACTCAATAGCTTTGGCCACCAACTTCCTTATATACTCTTCTCACTACCACTAACGTTCTTGTCTGGGAACACTTCCTGAACACCCTCGATGACATGCTCATCATCAATCGTCGTCTTTGGTCCAGTGTACCATTTATAGGCAAACAAATAGTAGTACACTAGACACCCTCCCCAAACTACAGCGACAATGACACAGGTGTAGTTCATTGTATCTTTTGTAGGATGGGCTGTAGTTTGAGGGAACTGGATAAGGATCAACGAGAAGATGAGGAAAAGACATGCAAAACCTCCAATCAGTTTAGAAAGAGTTTTACCAAGGTAGAAAGGGCCTGGTACAAACAGTTTATCTCCAAATAAGAACTTCATTGAGATCGGAATCAGCCATCCTAGAGAAGTTCCTGCAGCTGCTAGAGAGAAGAGAGCTTGAGCTGCTGCTGCGTTGATCATACAGAGACATCCAATACACAAGGCAAGAAGAGCACTTCCCCAGACGCATCTGATCGGGTTGGAGTACCGTTCATTGACCACTTTGAAGAAGTTTGAAAACGGTAGAGCTCCGTCTCTTGAAAAGGCCCATGCTTGTCTTGAAGCAGACACGACACTAGATAAACCCATAGTCCATTGAAGAATGAAAATGACTGTCATGACTCCAATTGTCCAGTTTTTGCCAAGGGTATCGTAGACTAATTGAGCAAATGGCTGTTGGTAGACTGTTTCCAGAAGCGGTTTTACGTCATGTGGCATGACTGCTACCAGAACGATAATGACGACAAATCCCAGAATCCATCCCACACTAATTGAAGCAATGATTCCGAATGGAACAGCTTTAGCAGCGTTCGATGCCTCTTCTGACATGTGCACACACGAATCAAACCCTCCAATCGTCCAGGAAGGAGCCAACCAAGCTAGAAAGAAGACCCAGGCAGTAGGCCAGCCATCAGTGGAATTTTCAATCTTTCCAAACATATAAGAAGCCGAATTGAGATGATTTCTAGCACCGATTGGCAGAGCTATGATCAGAACCAACGCAATAGCAACATTACCATAGATACACAGTGTCTGAAGCTTTGCCATATGTTTAGTTCCCATGGACCCCACGCAAGCATGAGACACCACGCAGGCTGCAAAAATGCCGTAAAGAACATAGGCACTGGGATTCCATTTTCCGTCAGTTGCGACAATAATCATACTGACCAACATCTGCGCAAACCCGTAGTCAATTGACATGAGACCTCCTGTCAGACCAAGGAAACTGCTGTATCCTGCCAGGAAGCTGAGTGGTCTTTTAGCCTTGTCTGGTGCAAAGTGATATGACCACCAGTAGAGACCTCCAGAGGTCGGCAAAGACGATCCGAGTTCAGCAAGAGCCATTCCAACGCACATGATACAAATTGAGCACGTGAACCATCCCCACACCATTCCATAAGGTCCAGCCTGTAGGGAGAAAGAGATGGTAGAAGCGATAGAGGGAATCAAACCCATGAGTGAGAACGCGATTCCAAAGACTTGCACTGTGGAAAAGTTGCGTTTCAGCTCGGGTTTGTAGCCGATAGTGGCTAGAATTTCCGAGTCGTTGTAGGATGATGAATCTGGTTGATCTGAACCGCCGTCATCTTGTTTCTCGAACATGGTGAAGTGTTTGATGGAAGATCATCATGGCGAATAGTAGGTCTATATACTCAGAGAGTCTTATCGGGGAACTCCGTGGACAAGAGCAGCCACTTGTTAAAAGCTGATCTCCAAAGCTACACATTTCGGTTTTGGTGAGACATTCGTGATAGATCTGAGTCAGGCGAATAGTGAGTATAAGGCCTTCCATACTGACTCAAGGGAGAAGATTGAGGAACTAAGACTTGAATAGGGTAACAATTATGCCAACTCAACCACCCCCATTAAGTCTCTGAGTCTTCTCTTATATCTATGGAGCTGATATCTCTACCCCTCCTCTCTCTTATCGCAACCTTACTATGTCTAAAGGTGGCTTCACATCTCAGCCACAATTAACCATCTTGCAACGTCTTTGGCAAATGCCACAGTTCCAGAAGATATTTCTTTGTGCCACGAGCGGGTTTCACGGACTTTCATCGGATTCCGAGACCTCCAGAAACGGAACTTGAACCCGCACCCCATGAGCTTTTGCATGGATAATGCAAGACGGGGGGTGAAGAAAATACTAAGAAGATTAGTTGACAAAATTGTGTTGTTTTGTTGAATGAATGGGACATCATTACTCCCCCCAAATAGAATGCAATTTCAACAGTGAATAGCCAGGCCCTTTTGTGTTCACCCCTTTAGTCACATGACAACTCCCCTAATCACGTGACCTCATCCACCCCCACTACACCCCTACCCCAGATTTTCATGTCGTCTAATAGCTAAGGGGTGGGAGTATGCAGCCTCTCGGGGCTGGAATTGAGGAATTTAAATTTAACCGGGGAGAGAGAATGGGGCTGTTGGAAGCACGTGAGGGGGAAGTAGTCACGTGACAATATGTTTGAGATGACTAATCAAAGTGCAATGATATCACTGATATAATTTTCTACCAAAAAACTCCATATTTCACCCACATATCCTCATTCCTTAAATACTCTCACATCCAATGTTATTGACGTCATGTGTGAATATGGTGAGAAGGATACGAGGTTGAATGTGCGGAATTAAATTAGAAAAAAGAGAAAGCCCTCTATATATTTCATTCTCAAGTCCCAATTATCTCTTCTACCCCACTCTGGCTCATTTAATCCACCAATATTGCTTCTTCACCACTCCCTTCACGTGACCTGCATCTCTACATGCTTAGACCAAACCATACCAACATCTAGCACCACTACCAGCCAACATGAAGCCGCCACATCTGACGGACAAGCAGTGGCGGATGGAGCTGCTGGACAAGCTGGAGATCGAGGCGAAAATCAAGGACGGCGCAGAAAACATGCTGCAGGTGCTGGACAAGAAGGAGAAGAGCAAGACCGCCGACAGCGCCAGGGAAGGGATGCGGTCCCGGGTCGAAAGTGAGCTCAACGCCAGCGTGGCCCGTATAGCGTTGCTGAACGAGCAATTGCGCGAGGTGCCTGTGGGCCACGATGTTCCGATACGTGGCATTCATCAGCAGAACCACATTCACACGAACAACACTCACCACATGAATGGAGGAGGGCATGATGACATGGATACAGACGACACCACGAATGAAAGCCCCTCGTGGCTGATCAGCAACATTGTGCAGGCGCTGGATGACCCAGCCGTCAATGCGGATGATCTGGTGACCAAGTGCAACGAGCTGGTGAGGGTGTTCACGCGGTACCCACTGCAAAAGTACGATCTCGTGCTGTCACACGTCGGTGACCGAATACAGAGATTGTTGCTGCACAAACGCACAGAGGTGGTGGCGGCAGGGTACAGAGTGGCTCGTCATGCGTTGACGGACATTTACTCGCTGAAAACCGCCAGGGGGTTCCAGACTGATCTGTTTGTCATCAGAAGTCTGGCGAGAGACAACAGGTGTCATTTTGAACGGCTACAGGCGCTCAAGTTTGTGAGAGCGTTCACAGACGTGCCCCAGGGAGTGGCGGAAATCAGCATAGGAGTGGTACGAGCTATTGTTGCTGTCGCTGAACAGGCAGATGATCGACTGCGAGTGGCGGCTTTGGAAACATTGGCTGAGTTGTTAGTACTGGACTCGAATCTCGTGCATAGAGCAGGAGGAGTGAGATCGCTGTTGGCATTGTGTGTGGAGGGTCCTTTTGAACTAGCTGCTCTAGCTACTAGGGTGTTGCTATACACTTTGGACTCTCCTACAACGAGACATGTTCTTCAGGGAGGAAAAGATCTGGAGTTTCTGGTTTCTGTGCTCACAGAGGTGCAGCAGAAGGGTCACGTGAACGCCGAAACCCTGCGGAACTCGTGTATGGTCATTGGAGTGGTTCTTTCGTCCTGGGCAGGTCTCATGTCTTCAGAAGAAAGTTCTTTGGTGAGGGCACTGATTCAGTGTTTGGCTTTACCGTTGCCTTTGCTCAGAGATATTGTCCTGTCTCTGTTGTTTGATTTGTTCCGTCTTGAAGCTCCTTTCTGGTCTCACAGTTTTGTTGCAGGCAAGAAGTTGACTTCTCATGGAAGGATTGAGCCCAAAGCTAACAATTGGAGACGTCCACGGTACATCAACCACTTTCTTGCGTTACTTTTGACCGTTTTCTTCAAGGAGGGACTGCTGAAGGAGCTGCAGCAGGTTATCACAACAAAAGAAGACGAAACGAGTACCAGAAAAGCTCTCCTTCTCGTATCTGAGCTCCACAAACTGGCTGGAGAGGTTCTTCCTCGCGAACTTCTGAACGAGATTGAAAGACTCGAAACTCTCGTTATTTCAGCTCAAGTTCAGTCCTCTTCAGGACCAAACGCTGCTGCTGCTAACGCCATTTGTGCCATTCATCGCATTGATGCTATCTCACGCAACCAGCATAAAACTGCAGCTCTCAACTCATCCACCACAGTCAAAGTGCAGATGGGTGTGCAGATTGATGATGCTCATTTCAGACAGCTCATCACTGATACTAGAGTGCTACAGACTAAAAACTACACCAAATGGAACTGGAATGTGTTGATGGAGCTCATTGAGGGACCTCTGTTGAACCCCAAACGTCTGGAAGAGGTCACCATCAAACACTTTTCCAAGTTTGCGAAACGACTCATGTCTTTCTACAGACCGTTCAAGTACCGTTTTTCCGCCATCAAAAAGACCAAATACAATCGAAAGTACGTGGAGACGGGCTGTGCTTTGCTCAAAACACTGCTGGCTACCCAGGAAGGAGTCGATTACCTTACTGAGAACAAACTCTTACGTCAAATGGGCGAGTGTCTGGCTCAGTTGGATCCCATGAGTGGTATTATTTCTCTCGAGCCGTTGTTTTCAGCCCAGAGACTGGAGTCCACCTTGTCTTACGGCTACTTTGAGCTACTGGGAACTCTGTCTCAAGACAAGAACGGTCTGGCTATGATGGAACGATGGAGAATGTTCAACATGCTGTACCATCTGACAGATGTTCATGAACGGCAGGATCTCATCATTCTGATCATTGGGTCTCTGGATTACACGATTCCTAACCATACTCGAATTATTCTGTCCAAGGCTCTCACTACGGGTCCTTCTCCTGTCAGACTGTTTGCTACCAAGCGTCTGGGCTCTCTGTTGCATGTGGGAGGATACACTCAACCTCAGTCGAGTCCTCATTGGGCTATTTCTCTCTTGGTTGGCCAGCTTTACGACCCTGACGTTGAAGTGTGTAAGCTTGCAGTCCAGCTTCTCCAAGAGTACTGTTCTGTGACTGAAAACGTTCCCCACGTCGTTCGATGTCGACCTGCACTTGATCATCTGGGAGCTGTGGGTGCTCCTCTTTTGTTGCGTTTCCTCTGCACCTCTTCTGGTTTCCAGTACCTTCAAAAGATGGACTTTGTTGCCCTGGAGATGGATTCTTGGTTCCATGGTCAAAACGAGGCCTACGTTGGCAGAATCGAGTACTACCTTGAGCAGTGTATGGTTCCTTCGTTCGGTACAGTTCTCGACCTCCAGCAGGATAAGGACAAGAAGGACGATGCTCTGGCTTCTCCTCCTCCTCATTTCTACGGTGAGCTAGCCATGACAGAAGAGGGATGTCAGCTGTTGCAGAAACGAGGTCATTTCACCGAGTTTGCCGAGTTTATCAGAGAACACGGTCTCACAGCTCAAGATCGAGACACGGTGCTCAAACTCAAGGGCTGTCTGTGGGCAGTGGGTCATGTGGGAGCTACAGAACTAGGAGCTCCCTTTCTAGACCAATCTGGAGTAGCTGTGGACGTTGCTAACATTGCCAAGCACTCTCCTGTGTGGTCGCTCAAGGGCACTGCCTTTTATGTGCTTGGACTCATGGGTACTACCAATCTGGGCTCTGAAATCATCGATGAGTGTGGATGGAACAGCACTTTGGACGTGTATGGTAACCCCCGAGGCTACGCTTTGCCTTATGAGTGGGATGGTTTGTTTACCGAGAAGTCGGCCGTTGTGCGAACTTCTCAAACCGTGCCTCCTATTCCTGAGTTGCCCAAAATCTCGTCTGATCCTATCCGACGTAAGATCATGACTGCACTGTCGAATCTGAGCAACCACATTTTGGCCAACGATGCGTCTCGAACGCTGATCAAGCTCGACGCCAAGTACCATGACCGGTTTGACTCATTGACTCTGTTTCTTGAGGTCATTGAGCTGCTGGAGGTCTATAGATACAGACTTCCTCAGCGGCGGTTCATCTTTGAGCTGTTCAACACGCCCAAGATGCTGGAGAGAAACGCTAGGAGGCAGCGGGAGAGAAAGCGACGAAGTCAGAGGGACTAGGCTAGCTAGAGGCAGATTTTGCATTATTTATAATATATTTATCGCATGTATAGAGAGTGGGCAGTAGCTGATGATGATAGTAGGGCACAAGTAAGCTTATACAAGAGCTGAGTGTGATACTTTGATTTGGATAGCGTCGGTAATCTCCAAGTATACCAGTAGGTCGTCACCCTTGAATTTCTTATTTTTATTTTTTTATTTTTTTATTTTTTTATTTTTTTATTTTTTTATTTTTTTTAATTCTAGTATTTCTGATTATTTTCCCCTCACATGCAAGTCCATTGCATGCGGCTGAAAAATATTTACTTAGCTTAGTTGGAAGTAAGTAGTAGGTGAAGCTCAACGGGAGTGTATATCTCAACGATCAGAGGAGACTAGCTCATAGCAGTGATATTTGTGTTTTTTTCGGCAGTGCTTCAGCTCATTGGTATTGTTTTATAAACACAGCATCATTCCAACACCTAATAACACCCAGTCTCTTGTCCTCACCCAAGTACTCTCTACTTCACCTTTACTTAGCCTTAAACTTAAGGTTACTCACTTCCCTCTCCACTAAATACAAGCTCAGAGAAGTCGATTGCTCTATAGCTAAATTCCAGAGCAATCAGACCCATCACACATCTCAACACAGCCATAACCACAGTAAACAATTTAATCTCCTACCATCTGAACCATCCCCAGAAACATACTCACCCAACACCACTTTCTCCACTCGCACGTACCCTAACCCACGATATAACACAACCTCCAACGCCCTGCAGCTAATACCAATTAAACCGCGTCGCGTCATGTTTCTCTCTTTTCGCACCCCGACAACGCGTCGAGTAACATTCAACATGGCCAAGCAACAGACGTTGAAGTGAGTACGGTGAATCGATGGATCAATGCTGGATCACGTGACTAACACAGTTTCTTTGGAACCAAGCGAAAAGCTGACGATGAGGTCAAGGACGACAAGCCTGCTAAGAAAGTCGAACGAAAGACTTCCAGTCCGAAATCCCCAAAAAAGGAGGGTTCCAAGTCCCCCAAAAAGGAATCCTCGAAATCGCCCAAACCGGAATTCATCAAGTCTCCGGTGATCAAATCGGAACCCGCTTCTTCGAGTATCCCTTCTACATCTTCAGTTTGTGCTGAAACGGCGAAAAAGCTGAAAGAAGACGGATCGGAACATACTCATGGCCCATTGTTGTACCGAACCATCGTGGACACGTTTGAGAAGATTGAGGCTACGACCAAACGGCTGGAAATCACTGCCCATTGTGCTGCTCTCTTTCTGTCAGTCCTCAAAAGTCATCCTCAGATGATGGCCACTGTGGTCTATCTTTGCATCAACAGACTCGGTCCTGATTACGAGGGACTCGAATTGGGTCTTGGAGAGTCGCTGCTGATGAAATCCATCGCCGAAAGTACAGGAAGAACGCCTGCTTACGTGAAGACGGAGTACCAGAAGCTTGGAGATCTGGGCAAGGTTGCTCAGTCGTCAAAAAGCAACCAGAGAGCCATGTTCAAGCCCGAACCTCTCAAGGCTCAGAATGTGTTTGAAACCTTCCGTCAGATTGCCCAGACCACTGGTAAAGACTCCCAGAATGCCAAGATCAACATGATCAAGAGATTGATGGGAGCTTGCCAGGGAAACGAGGCCAAATTCATCATTCGAAGTCTGGAAGGTAAACTGCGTATCGGTCTGGCTGAAAAGTCTGTTCTGGTCTCTTTGTCTCAAGCATTTGTCACTTTTGAAGCTGAGCAAAAGGGCAAAAAGGTGAACCCCGATAATATCACTGCAGGAGAAGAAATGATTCGAGATGTGTTTTGTCAGCTTCCTAACTACGCTCTTATCATTGACGCTATTCTCGAAAACGGCATTATGCGATTGTCTGAAACTTGCAAGATTTCTACCGGTGTTCCTCTGAAACCCATGTTGGCCAAACCCACAAAGTCCATTTCTGAGGTTCTGGACCGATTCCAGGACACTGAATTCACTTGCGAGTACAAATACGACGGAGAACGAGCCCAGATCCACAAGACTGAGTCCGGTGAAATGTTTGTGTACTCTCGAAACTCGGAAGACATGACTGTTCGGTACCCTGACCTGGTCTCCATCATCCCCAAGTTTGCAGGTGAGGCCAAATCGTTCATTCTCGATTGTGAGGCTGTCGCCTGGGACAGAAAGCAGAACAAGATTCTCCCCTTCCAGGTTCTTTCGACCAGAAAGCGAAAGAACGTCAATGAGGACGAAATCACTGTTCGAGTCTGTATTTTCGCATTTGACATTCTGTACCTCAATGGAGAGTCTCTGCTGACCCTTCCTCTCGCTGAGCGACGTCAGAAACTCAAGGAGGCGTTCACTGAAGTGCCTGGAGAGTTCCTGTTTGCCAAGTCTATGGACACTTCCAATGTTGAGGAGATTCAGACTTTCCTGGACCAGTCTATCAAGGATTCGTGTGAGGGACTCATGGTGAAGCTTCTGGAAGGCAAGGAGTCGGGATACGAGCCTTCGAAACGATCCAGAAACTGGCTCAAGGTCAAAAAGGACTACATCGACGGTATTGGAGACTCTCTGGATCTCGTTATTCTTGGAGGATACTTTGGAAAGGGTAAACGATCTCAGTGGTACGGAGCTTTTCTGCTGGGTGTCTACAACCAGGACTCTGAGGAGTTTGAGACTGTGTGCAAGACTGCTACTGGTTTCTCTGAAGACATGCTCCAGAAGATGTACGATAAACTGAAGCCTACAGTGATTGAGAGCCCCCACAGTGACGTTTCCTACGATAAAACACCTGCCAACCTGCCAGACGTGTGGTTTGATCCTACCACTGTGATTGAGATTCTCGCTGCTGATCTATCTCTGTCTCCCATCTACAAGGCTGGTATTGACCAGATGGAGCGAGGTATTTCGCTGCGGTTCCCTCGATTCATTCGAGTCAGAGACGATAAGGGTATCCACGACGCCACAAGCAGTGATCAGATTGTGGAAATGTACCAGAACCAGGCTGCCCTGGTGGGTTAAATAATAAAGCATAGTATATAGCATTAATGACTTATTGAATGATACGGTGGTACATGTATTCTACACTAGACCTGCCCCTACGTTTTTCCTTTTCTCTTATGCATTACCTAATCCTTCATAAGCTGAAAGTTGCTGTCCTCTTCGTCATCATCGTACTCGTCTTCCTCCTCCTCGTTCTCCTCAGCATGCTCAATAACGTCAACCTTCTCATGCATCTCTGCCGCTCCAACGACAGCAGCCTCGTCCACGTCCACCCAGGGCTTCATCTTCATCACCTGCTTGGCACATCTGTAGCAGTTCCAGCCGTCTCCGTCTCCCTGGGCAAGCTTAGTGACCAGACACACGTAGCAGTACACATGACCACAGTCAGCCTGGTAGGGATTAGTCACGTCTGTAGAGTAATGCGAAGCTCCTCCTCCTCCCTCCTGCTCCTCTTCGTCCTTGAAACAAATGGCACAAGTCTTCTGAGGCAGGTAGGCCAGTTCTCCTTCAGAAGCCTCCTCCACGTTACCCACACGAGTCACGTTGAGACTCTGGAGCTTTCTCTCGATTCTTCGCTTCAGTTTGGGCAGCTGGAGCAGAGGCAGAATGAAAATGAGAAACTCGGTGAACGCGTTCCACACCAGCTGTCTGTTCTGGAACTCGTAAGACACCTGTCTTGAAGACGTTCTCTGTGAGGGTACCAGTCTGATCCGCAACAGTCGCATGATCACAGTGGCGTAACGGCCAGTATATAGAAATGCCACAAAGTTGCCCAGAGTGGCTGCTGAGTAGAGCAGAGATGCAAAGTTGGCGACCTTCAGAGCTCCTCGAGCCGCACTGGCTCCTCGAACTGAGGTTCCGTCGGTAGCCACATCATCTTCCGATCGAGCCAGCAGATAGCCCTCGATCTTAGACCACAAATACCCTCCTCCCACCACCAAAATGCCGTATCCGAGTTTCTGGATCACGCTTGGTTGGATCTGCAGTTTTGAAGAATGCCGCGAGTCGATGAATTTGAGGTTCTGAAGCTTACCACCATAAGTGATGGCATGATCCCACACTGTGAGCTTGAACAGGATCAGTTTGAGGGCCAACACCAGCTCAGACTCGTACTTGTCTCTGAACTCGGGATGGAAGTTTGTGAAGCCCTTGAAGAGCTGGTTTTTCAGCAGATCGACGAGCTCTGCGTCCAGAAGCGAGGCATCCAGCTGATGCACTCGCACATTAGGCACGGGAGCTCCGATCTTGAACAGTCGCAGTACCGAAGACATGTTCTCAGGAGGATAGTGTCGAATGTGGGGATGATGGTGCAAGTGTCAGCTGTACCTCGGTAAAAGTGTATTTCATGCACCCCAGATTTCAGCTGAAGAAGTGGCAAAAAGCGAACAGACGAGGTGAAAAGGAATGTACTCACAGGTGTCAGCGCAAATTTCACGCTCGTTATAGCCCTCATAGTTGATTTTCGTGAGGATGATTTTTTGGTCTGGCTGACTAATTATTAGCTGACTAAGCAAGCATGTGAAGCTCCCAAATTAAACTCGGAGTCCGATGATGACTAATCAAGTCAGCCTAAATTGGCTAGACCCGTTCTGAATAGATAACCACATTCCTGAAGACCACTATTTCAGTAAAAACTCTTTGCACTCATACTTATAGAGTTGTTCGCATCTTGGTTTAGTTGTCTCTATTACTTGTGTTTACTTTGAGTGATTATTCGTCGAGCTTCAGAGCACTCTTGGTCGTATAAAATGACAGCAATTTCTCAGAAGCCGCCTTATCGTCTTTATAGCGTTGGATCCACAGTCGATCGCCAATTAATTGGATTAAATACGGGAAAGAGACTTAATATGAGACAGTCAATCACTCAGTGGTGATAGATACCTTCTCTCTGCCGCTCCCACTTCGTTCGCTTAATGCTCATTCTTTCAAAGAACGTCCTGTCTCCTTAGTGACGTCCATTTATTTCCCGTGTTTCAGTTGACTTCCCTATCCGCTCGGTCTACGGCCTAAAAGAGCCCAAAGTAAGCAAACAATGCAGAGTGTCTCTTGCTTAACTCCACGGCTGGTAATTAGCTGATTAGTGGGGCCGATCCGTGCTTGTCTGACGTCTCTTTTGTTCTTATACGTGAAAATACTGTTGTCGACTTTGAGTGATCTACAGTTATTGCAGAGCCTGTTGAGAGTATACGAGTTGAGGAATAATCCCATAACATAAGAGACCAGACATACGGTCGGAGTATTGGGCGCCCCTCCGATATCCCTGTAACGCTGGCTCATCAGACCCTGCTTTGGGCGGACTTCTGGAACCTCTTGGAACCTCCTACCCCCTGTCGACGAACTATACCGTGCCTGGCGGAATGTGTCTCACGCATTTCCGCGACCAGGGTATTTCCACGGAAGTGCCTGGCGGCTTAGGGTGATGAGGTGGGCGCTACAGTAGAGTATGAGGTATTTGTGTAGAAGGTACAAGTGCTGGTACGGTGGTTTTTCAGAACCAAGGTCTCATTGAATCATTGGAGTGTCTTGAAAGATAACAACGTGAATGCGCTTCTGACAACAACAGTGCGGGAGCTCTTGCACTCTATTGGCTGTCAGTAGCCGTCAACAGCCAACCTCTTTCTCCCATGCAAACTCCATTCAACTGCCCCAGTGTAAACAGCGTAGATTGACAATGTATTGTGGTGGATGTCTCACTTGCCACGAACGGTGCTTTTTCTCACCCTCTTCAGACGAAGACATCCATTGCCTGAGTTTTAAAGAGCCTAGTACCCCAGCAAAGACCCTCAAACTCCATAGCCAAGAGGAGATATTAATAGATGGAAGCTTCCCTCAGAGTCTCGTGCAAGGGTGTGGAGAAAAAGCAATGACGTCAATACATTGTTGTTTCCCGACTGGAGTGCACAGAGGCGGTGCACCATACGGTACAAACCTCCAAGATTATCAATCGAACAAACTTGTAATGTCTCACTTCGTCTCACCATAGCTACAGGGACTGGACCATACTTATGTCTGATGCTCAAAATGCAGTGAGCAGATCAGAGAACAACCCGTAGTATCCGCCCGAAGCTCGCCTATCAAATGGCTATAATAAACAGCTGATTATTGCTCTAGCAGGTGAGCATTGAAAAAATTGCCATAGGTGCTCATGTGATTGATAGAGTCACAGGTATAACCACAGGTATGTCAAGGGAAACATGAAACACCCCCTAACTATTTCCACACAGACATTCCAACGCGACTCATAATATCCACGCCCTTCAACTGGCGGGAGTAACGAGAAACGGCTAAAACCCGTGTTTTCCCCAAAGCTCAAACTTTTCTGGCTGTATTTGCACGCTATTGTTTTGCATCTCCATTAGGTTAACCTCTCGGGGTCGACGGAAGCCGATCATGATAGACAGTTATGTCAATCGTAACGGTGTGGGGAGAGGAGGGGTGACGAGTGGTATCCCAGTGCCATTAGTAGCTTGGTATGTCAACGACAGAGGGTAAAGCAGACTTCTTACGTTATGGGTTTCTCTTTTTCACACCTCTTTTTCCCTTCACCCCACTATCGGATTGACTTTCGGTTGTCAAATAGACTTGCGGTCGGCGAGGGGAGGTATTTAGTTATTGACCTACGGACATTTGTGTTTCCGAGGTCTTTGTGAGGCGATGGGGTCCGTGCATGATAGCGGTTACAAGGGTGGCTGGTTTATTGGCTGAGCGCTGTGAGTGAGTGACATTGACGTGTGGGGTGGTGGTGTTCTGTTTGGAGATGTTATGATAACCACAGTGGTGACACTTCACAGTGTTTGTTTTTGGGGTAAGCTCTTTCGTACTCGATGTCTCACTCGACCCCAGCTTATACTTATGAGTCTCTCAAAAGGTCATGTGTCTCAGTTGCTCATCCGCAACCGTCGTTATTTTTTGTACAGAGCGCAGAAAAGGCGCTGAAACGCTGAATAGACAACGCTGGAAATTGAAAACTCGTCAATATAATTTCTGTCGCTGCACACATGCACTTTCAGGGGTGGGTGTACCAGAACGGAAGATAAGCGTTCTAGTTTGGTAATTGGAGGAGAAGGCGTTTCAAAACAGGCAATCTGGCAAGCTGTCATGTAAAGCGACGTCAAAAACACTTGAACCACTCGAGGACGGCCCAATTGGGCTCACAAAGCATACACACCCCAGTCACTCACTTTGGTCCCTTCGTCTTGGCTCTCATCTCAGACTTCAATAGGTCTCTCTTCCTTTTTGCTTTTTCTGCTCTTCTCAGTGGGGAAGCGACAGGGGTGGTGCAGGAAGGCTCTTTTGCAGCAATGAGAGGTGGGAAGTATTTCTGGCGACAATGGAATCAGATATTTGCCCACAAAGTGTTCAAATCAATAAGACCACTCGATCACTACTGATTGACCCACTTACCTTCTCTCTATCCTACTCACTGGTCTGTTTATCAGCCCCTTCCTCCGCACGTCATAGCGAATTTTAGCACAACTTTATATGAGGAGGGATACGAGGCTCAGACAGAGAAAGGCAAACTGCAAGGCATTGGCAAGGCAAAATAGACAGTGGTTAGGAGTGGTGGAGTGAATCAATTCTAAGATGTTTCTCCCTGGAATCGACCTCGAGAATGGGTGTACGGTATTTAGCAGGGTATGTGATTACTCGCCAGTAATTTTTATACGGCTCAGGAACAATGGTCGCTAGTGCCTTGGCCAGCACGTGAGGCCTTGGTATTGTTTAGCGACTCTGCACTGTGAAATACGCTTTGCTGTAACAAATATAGTGGGCTCCCCACCTCCACCTTA
This sequence comes from Yarrowia keelungensis, assembly GCA_001600195.1. Taxonomy (NCBI): domain Eukaryota; kingdom Fungi; phylum Ascomycota; class Dipodascomycetes; order Dipodascales; genus Yarrowia; species Yarrowia keelungensis. The sequence continues at coordinate 151,751 of BCJD01000013.1, read as the reverse complement.
AACACAATGGTTGACATACAAAGATGCGGATGAACGATGGGGGATCATCATAGACAAACGAGGATCAACTCGGGAGTGATGATCTTTGCGTCGGTACAAGCCATGGAAGGTGATCCCAACGAATACGAGGATTGAGACATGCAAAGGAATGCTTCTACTCAGTAATTCACCATTCCAATTACTAGAACCCCCTCCTACGCGACGCGTGTGAAACAGTGCGATATTTTCTGTCTCGTGGTCCGTCAAAAGCTCCCGCTCGTCTATCACAGACTTGCTCTTTGTCCGCAAGTAGGTTGAAGACAAAGCCCTAAGTGCAATAAACCTCAGCGTCAGGGATGGCACTCCGACAGCCTGGACTTTGTATGGAGCGAACCATGTTGATGCTTGTTTCTTTTTCAGCTTCTAGCTCAGCCTTTTTGTTTTTTTGAGGTGCGGCCGCGGTGTGAGCTGAGAGAAGTCTCTCTTTCAACTCCGACGCTCGGGCATATATATAAGAATGGCTCCCTCTCGAGGAGCTGAAGATTTCCGTCTGAAAACTAACATCAATCTTCACACTCGTTTGAAACCACTAATAGCACAATGGTCTCGATCACAAGGGCCCTCCTGGTGGCTCTTCCACTATCGGTAGTGGGAGTGTCTGCTACCCCCACCGACTACTCTGAAAACGCCCTGGCTGCACGACAACAGCAGGGTGGAAACGATACCTGTCTGCCCCCCGCCGAGATTGGCACCCAAGCCGACTGCTACAAGAAGTGTACCGACGCAATTGGCTCCTTCCTCGAATGTAACGGTCTCCAGTCCTGTATCTGTAACGTGCTGGACACCTCCCTGAACGTGGTTGATGAATGTATCACCTGTGGAGCCATCTTCCCCCTGGTCCATGACTTCATTGAGAACACCGTCATCAAGAACCTGTTGGCATGCGATAACTACAAGCCTCCCAGTCAGACTCCCTGTGAGACTCCTTCTCCTACCCCCTCTCCTCCCGCCTGCGATCCCGTTGCCGCAGCCTTCGCCGCAGACGACCCCAACATTGTGACCATGTGTGTCGCTGACCCTGCCACTTACACTCACAACATTGGAGACCTGGGAACGTGTATCACCGACTGTCTGTACGCCATTTTCCGAACCAAGGAATGCAACGGTCTGCACTCGTGTATTTGTTCTGCTCTGAACGCTGTGGTTTCGTCCGTCTCCCAGTGCTTCCGATGTGGAACTCTCTACGACGAGATCCACGGTCTGGTCGAGGCCCTCCTGATCCCCAACCTGCTGGGCTGTGATCTGGACCCTCGTCCTTCCACTACCTACGTCATCTGTTGGGACGGACAGACCACTGCCGTTCTGCCCAGTGGATGTACCTCTATCGTGCCCTCCGGAACCTCTCTGCCTACCGCTACCGCTACTACTGCCTCTGCCACCACCTCGTCGGCGCAGTCTTCCCCTTCGCCTACTTCTGGCCAGTCTTCTGTTGAGTCCAGCGCTGCTTCCAGCTCTGCTCCAGTTTCTAGCTCGCCTGAATCTAGCGGTGGAGCTTCCAGCACTCCTGCTTCTTCCGGTTCCCAGGCTGCTTCTTCTGGCTCTTCCCAGACTTCTGGCTCTTCTGGCTCCTCTGAGACTCCTGCCTCTTCTGGATCGTCTGGATCGTCTGAGACTCCTGCTTCCTCTGGTTCTGCTGCTTCCTCTGGTGGCTCTTCCTCTCCTTCGTCTTCAGGAGGTTCTGGAACTTCTCCCACCTCTTCCAATGGTCTCGCTACCTCTTCCGCCGGCTCTGGCTCTTGTATCCCCACTTCCTCGGTTGGAACCCAGGGAGACTGTTACAAGAAGTGTACCGATGCCATTGGCTCATTCCTGGAGTGCAACGGTCTGCAGTCTTGTATCTGCAACGTCCTTGAGACTTCTCTCAACGTTGTCGACGAGTGTATCACTTGTGGAGCTGTTTTCCCTCTTGTCCACGACTTCATCGAGAACACTGTGATCAAGAACCTGCTCTCTTGTGACAACTACAAGCCTCCTGCTCAGACTCCTTGTGAGACTGCCTCGCCCACTCCTTCTCCCCCTGTCTGTGACCCTGCTGCTGCTTTTGCTGCTGCTGACCCCGACATTGTTACCATGTGTGTGGCTGACCCCGCTACCTACACCCATAACATTGGAGATCTCGGCACCTGTATCACTGACTGTCTTTACGCCATTTTCCGAACCAAGGAGTGTAACGGTCTGCACTCTTGTGTCTGCTCTGCTCTCAACGCTGCTGTCTCCTCTGTCGCTCAGTGCTTCCGATGTGGTACTCTGTACGACGAGATTCAGGGACTCGTTGAGACTCTGCTGATCCCCACTCTTCTGGGATGTGACCTTGACCCCCGACCTTCTACCACTTACGTTATTTGCTGGGGTGGCCAGACCACCGCTGTTCTTCCTAGCGGATGCACTTCCCTGGTTCCTACTGGCACTTCTCTTGCCACTGCCACTGCCACCACTTCTTCTGCTGGCTCTGGAGGTTCCGGATCTGGAACTGTCACTGCTCCTGTCACTTCTGGCACTGGCGGCGGCTCTTCTGGTTCTGGCGGCTCTGCTACTGCTCCTGAGACTGTCACTCTCACCACCACCGACGACCAGGGCAAGACTGTCACTGTCACTTCTTGCCCCGCCTGTGAGTCCAAGACTGCCTCTGGCGGCGAGTCTGGTGGAGTTGTTGTGCCTCCCACTACTGAGACCATCATCACCACCGATTCCCAGGGATCCATCATCGTTGTCACTACTACCAACGGAGGCTCTGGTGGTAACGGAGGAAATGGAGGTAACGGAGGCAACAACGGAGGTAACGGAGGTAACGGAGGCAACGGAAACAACCCTGGCCCTGCTCCTACCAGCTACGAGACTGTCACTCTGACCACCACTGATCACCAGGGACAGACTGTCACTACTACCTACTGCCCCAAGTGCGAGGAGCAGTTCCCTGAGCCCACTGGAAGCATTGCCACTATTCCTCGACCTCTCGAGTCCCCTACCTCTGGAGGTAGCGGTGGAAACGGTGGTTCTTCTGGAGGCAATGGAGGCTCTTCTGGAGGCAACGGCGGCTCTTCTGGAGGCAACGGCGGCTCTTCTGGTGGCTCCTCTGGAGGTAACGGAGGCTCTTCCGGTGGATCTTCTGGTGGCTCTTCTGGTGGCTCTTCTGGTGGCTCTTCTGGTGGCTCTTCTGGTGGATCGTCTGGAGGCTCGTCTGGAGGCTCTTCCGGTTCTGGAGGCTCTTCTGGAGGCTCTTCTGGCTCTGGAGGTTCTTCCGGCGGCTCTTCTGGTGGTTCTGGAGGTTCTGGATCCACTCCTGAGCTGCCTGGCTCTGGTTCCTCTGGAGGCTCCTCTGGAGGCTCTTCCGGCGGTTCTTCCGGCGGTTCTTCTGGAGGCTCTTCCGGTGGTTCTTCTGGTTCTATCCCTGAGCTCCCTGGTTCTAACTCTGGCGGCTCTAACTCTGGCGGCTCTAACTCTGGTGGCTCTGGCGGCTCTGGCGGCTCTCCTGGTGCCGGTTCTGCTGGCCAGTCGTCTAGCCGAGGCAGTGGAATTCTCCAGGCCAACTCTGGTGCCACTGTCAAGCCTACCATGGCTGCCGTTGCCATTATCGCCCTTGTGATGATGGTTTAATTTATTCTTCCCATATAGTGTCTATTGATTTACCCCCACTAGGACCAAGTCCAAGTGTTCATTTAATATTTGACCAAGTGTTTTGTAGTTGAGAGAAGTAGGATTTTGTTTTAGTATCAAGTATTTGACTAATAAGGTAGTGATCTTTTGTTGGAGCTTAGTGGCTACTCAGAGCACAGCAACCATTAGACCTTGGTCAGGACATGACAGAATAAAAAACTCATCAATTACAGCTGACGAAAAGTGCCTCACTTATCATGAAGCTGTCATTCATTCAACAGCTACTGTACAGTACTTGTATAACTACTGTAGATCAATGTGTCGTTTTCTGGTAGAGACATCAGATCTCCTTTAATCTGTAGAATCATTTTTCGGTGTTCCCTGCTAACATCACCACTCACTGTTACTCAACTTCTCAAGCTACAAGTACAACTGTTCAAATCATATCCATACCATTATAATACATACTATATACATGCTAATTCATTGTATTGACCGAGTTCATGGAGACTCGCCGCCATTTTTTGGGTGCCAGCAGTGGAGTGCCGGGCATGGAGGCCGTCTCGTTGGGGGTGAGCTCGTCGACAAAAGACTCCTCGTTGCCGAAATAGAGAATCTTGATGATGTTTCCAAACACCACGGCAATGGACTTTGTGCCGTAGCGGGTGACGGGACCCACAGAGCCAATGAGAAGACGGCCCATGGGCAGGTGAGTGGCGAGCCCCACTCCCGGCACCGTTTGCGAACAGTCGCCGCTGTCGCCTTGATTGTTTTTCGTCTGGTTGATGAGCGACGTCTCGGGAATGTCATAGTAGGACACCTTTCCAGAGGCGCTCATGATCCAGCCCTCCCAGGTGACTGCCAGAGGAGGACGCTTCTCAATCACCGAGCTCACTTGACGTTTGTTCTGAGAGCTCATGGCATTGAGCCGCGAGTAGACCGAGTCTGGCGTCTGGTAAGGGGATGCAGACGTGCCAAACAAGGAGGTATCACGAACAGGGTCGTTGTAGGAGATGATTTCGTGGTCTCCCACCCCTGTGTCGGCCTCGTTGGGCTGCTGCTTCCGCGAAACTCCCATGATCATGTTGATGCCCGTCGTCTCCCAGCCCTCCACGTTGCTCATCCAATGCTGCTTCTCCTGAGAAGCCTCGAACGACAAACATCGGATTTCTCGAGGATCTCGCTCGACTCGCAGACAAATGTTGGACTTGGACCGCGAGTCCAGAGTGACTGTGTGGCAGATGACCAAGCCGGGGGTCTCGTAGTCCGAGTAGGCCACCGAGATGGACTCGATGGACGTGGAACCACAGAATCTGCAATGAATGGGGTTCGAGTGGAACGCCCGGAGAGTGCCCCGCTTGTAGTGGCCGACATGCATGCGTTTGACCACCGTTCCTGTCTGCAAATCCACCAGCAGAGCCTCCAAGTTGATGCCAATGAGCAGCATGTTCAGCTGGGGAAGAGCCACCAACTCCACCATGTCCGAGGGCAGCTGGAACTGCCGCGATGCTTGTGCGCCTCCTCCAGTCATCATGTGCGCGCCTCCAAACCGGCCCATTCCCATAGGACCTCCGGGACCAGGCGCAGAGTGATGGGAAGTCATCTCCTGCAGATCCAGAACTCGGAAAATCCACTTCTTGCGCATGGGCGACACAATGAAGATTTTGTTGGACGATGTGGCCATCACGATTCGCTCCATCATCCGGGGGGTATTGATGCGGGAGGCCCAGATGATGGTGTGGTGGTCTAGATGCAGCTGGTCGGGCACAGGTCCGGGGCCCGCGGTGATGGACTTGGTGAGCATGTCCACGGGCACTCGGGTGGCTGCAATTGTGCCTGCATCCACGTCCGAAGTGTGCACAACCACCAGGTAACCGCAAGTGGTGACCACCAGCAGGTCAGTGTTGCGGAAAAACGCCAGCACGGGCTTGTGTCGGAACAGAGGGGACTCCAGACACGTCATGACCTGTCCGATTCTGTAGTTGAACACAATCACCGCACTGTGAGACTTGGAGAACAGGGCCACGAGCTGATGAGATGTGTTGAGCTCGCACGAGTGCAGGGGCCAGTACTTTCGGTTCACAGGAATGGACACGGGCTTGTCCACCAGCGTGCCTCGGCCAGATCCAATGGACACTGCATTCCACAAAAACACTTTGCGGTCCATGGACACGGTGAGCACGTGCGATCCCTGGGTATAAATCTGCAAAATGTCCAGCATGTGATAGCCAATGAGATCCTTGGCGAAAAACTGGTTCTCCGACACGGGCACCTCGTCAATGGCGTCTGGCTCTGGGGGCAGAATCACTTTAAGAATAATACCCGTCAGAGAGAGAATAAAGGTCAGGGACGCAATAAACTCGAGCGCAAACGAAATCCGAACCGAGGGCAGGTACGACAGCACGTCTCCGTCAGAGTACAGAAACGCGGCTGTAGCTGACGAGCCGTATTTCCGCACAATGAGCGGCGAAATGACGTCAATGGCCGACTTGGAGACCACGGACTTGACCATTTCGGGCGTGAACAGCGCCACGGAGTCCACGCCGTACCTGCTGGGAGGCAGGCCCACCAGAATCGCCGCAATGTAGAGCACAATGAAGACTGCCGTGGTGGTCTGTGTGGTGTAGGGCAGCTTGATGTTGTGGAACGACGGATGCAGGTACACAAAGGCCCGCTGATGCAGCTTGAGACGTCGTCCGTCCTCCCCTGACGAGTCCTCAAATCTGTCGATGGGCAGCTCTGTGCTGATGAGGTCCTCCAGCTCGACTCGTCGAACATCGACCGACAGCACCGACAAAAAGTAGGTAAAGTGCAGGGCCAGGTCGATGAGAACGGCCAGCGCCGACGCCAGGAAGACCATGGACGCCTGGGGGAAATGTGAGTAGGAGGCGGCCGATGCAATGACGAATATGGACACGTCCACGGCCACCTGTTTGATTGTGAGCGGCGCCGAGGCCAGCAGGGCCGTTTTGAGCCGGGTGAAGGGGTGGTTTTCTTCGGGCGTTCGGCTCACGGCGTTGACGAGCCGGAACATGTTGCCTGTTCCAATGACCACCACGCTGAAGGGGAACAGGACAAAGCAGTGCGTCGACCGAGGCACGAACGCCGGCACAAACAGCGAGATGATGGTGCACGCCGACAGCACCGAGAGCGCGCACTGCACGCAGAAGGACACAAACAGTCCGAATCGCGACCGCACGGACGTAATGTTCGACAGCGACAGGATGATGTAGACGAACAGCAGCAGGTAGGCTGCAAACAGCGTGATTTCGCCGAGTCTATGCGAGACCGAGCGCTGCGACTCGTACAGCAGCCCCAGGAGCGACTTACCAAACGGCTCCGACAGCCGCTGCACCCTGTGTCGAGTCGGCGTGAGGGTCCGCTCGTGTGTCGGGCTGTTGAGAATCTGCTGCCACGTGGTCTGAGCCGCAGAGGCCTCTGTGTTGTCGTCTCCGTCCATACGCTCCACCAGCGTGAGAATGAGGCCCTCGGCGTCCACCAGCTGCCCGTTGCGCACCTTGGGGTGGTAGAAGAGCGTCTCCAGCAGCGTCTCCAGCGAGGGATCTAGGGGGATGGGCAGCTTGGGCGGGTTGGGCACCTGCGGCAGATCCCGGTACGACAGCAGGTGCGAGTTCCGGATGCGGCCCAGGTCGATGCTGTCGGTGACATTGTCGTAGTAGCTGTCCAGCTGCGGTGGCAGCGAGTCTAGCAGGGGAGCTATGGCGCCCACAAACTCGGGTCCAAACACCGAGTTGTCGGTCGCAAATATCGTCTGCTGCACCCTCAGCGAGGCGCTGGCTGTGTCTGCGACGCCGACCTCGCTGACGGACACGGTGGGGATGCACAGCGACACCAGCAGAATGATGTAGGGGTAGGCCAGCGTGAAGGAGACCGAGGACGGCCACAGGATGAAGGCGTGTGGGAACTTGACAATGTTGGCCGCCAGCATCGCCAGCCATATGCGGATGCGTTCCTCGGCCCGGTCGGACCACGCCATCCTTTGGTTTTGGCTGGCCATGCGTTTTTTCGACCCGTTTGAAGTTGCCTTCATCGGTCCATGTATGTGTGGAGGAGAAGAGGGTAGTGTGTGTGAAGACAGTGTGTGAGTGGAGATGTAGACCTGGGGGAGAGCCGATGCTGGGGTACGTCAATGGTTCAGGGGGGAAAATGCAGTCGTGTCAAAATGTGGTGGGTGAGGGTGTGTGGTGAGGGTGTGTGTAGTGGTGTAGTCTCCGAGGTCGTCTCTGTTGGTGAATTTTTCTGAGGTAAGCAAAAGTCGCCAGAAAGTCTATTTTGCGCCCAACTATTTCTGTCGTGGTTTAGAGCGGGTAGCTACTTTGTATGCGTACCGTGTGGGAGCTGCACGGGGGTAGATATAAATTGGGTGCTGGAAAAAGGTTGCCCGCTGGATGGGACTTTGAATTGGGTCGCTGCGTGTGGGGAGACTCTGGAAAAACTGGCCATGAAAAATGCAAAGTGAAAGGTTTAGAGGGTGTGAGAGAGACGGCAAATAACGGACGATGAGTGAGCGAAAATCGAGCCTAGACAGCCAAGGTCTGGGGCTAGAGAACTCTCGCACAAGCCTTTGGCAACTCACTCTTTCCATCTCCGTCTCTCTTGTTCTCCACCCATGCGTATGTACATCTACTGCCGGTTTGATAGGCCAACAGGTAAAATAATAAAATATACCATTGAAAATCCGATCGAAAAAGTACTGTTATGATGGTGCTGGAACAAGTATGTACAGGCTGGCACGGGTATGGCTTACACGTTTGTCTCTACAGCGTTAAACACAAGACTCAAACTCTTGTTGTCAGACATCGGATGTTGTCTTCGTCTGTCGATACGGTCATGTGAACATGTTGGAGCATAGCCTCTGGGACTCCGAATCGCTCTCTCACCCACTTTTGCAAGCCGGGTGCTGCTCAGACAAAAAGCAAAGCCCGTTTTGCGAGCCAAACCCTGTTGACAGACTCTACTCCCTGGGAACAAGACCTTGCCAAACGTAGCACCACGGGTAGTCGCAGACAACAAGACCCTGTCATGCAGCACAGTGCAGGTTCATCTGGGTGGTGGGCTCCCCGGCCTTGTGTGTCTGTGGACGCTGCTGGATCTGGCCGACGGGAGAGCTGGTGCAATGCCTCAGGCCTCGCCCTGCATCCGCAAATTCGCATCTCTCGTATCCACCCAAACAAGCCTCGGCGACTTTTCCTACCTTGTTAACGTAACTGTCCTCGGCAAGGTTTGAAGTAGATGAGCTGGTACAATTAGTAGACAGGAAATGAGCGAAGACGGAACTGACACCCGCTAGAGTTGGCGAGCGAACTATCGACGAACTATCCAGAGACTATCTCACTTGATCTGAGTCACTCAAGCCCATTGTTAGCCGTGTGGGGGGTGTGGTCGTGAGCTATCTTGTATGCTGTCGAATGTATCTGCCCTATGCTGTATGCCCATATCAGAGCTGTCATATCAGTGCCGTCTACTCGTACTCGCCCCGTTTAGCCCGTACTAGAGCCTCCCTACCTCGATCTACGTGACTAACCCTGACCAATTGTCCTTGTACAATGGCGCAACACGTCATGTGCTCGCTGTGCTCTGTGCTATGTGCAGAGACAGAGAAAGGCCTTGCTGGAAACGTGGAACGGTTCTTCTGCAGGAACATGAAAATCGAACCTATTGTAGCGACCCCCAGAGATAACTGAACACCACCCTTAGCACTGTTTTAGCGCCAAACGCTGAAAGTGGTCTTATAATTCAAGCGGGTCCCAGACGTGGCGCCGGATCTCCTCGATCCGAGCCAGTCACGATCTCCACAGCGTTCTACCTTCAAGCATCTTCCACATTCACTTGCTTTCCTCAACCATCTTTTTTACCTCATGCGTGACCTGCAACCGTAAAAATTTCATTCTCCAAGACCAAATCTTGCCCAACGTTGACTTTGGCAAAATGGTCCCACACGGTCATGGGACTTGGGAGCTGCGAAATCTCATGTGGCCAAGGGCTACACGGCACTACCGGCGGAAAGAACCTCTCTGCACGTTCTAGAAGCCGCAGAACGTGCTAGAAGACGCTCCTGCCGTTTGCATGGGCTTCAGATCGTCCCGTTTGCTTCGTCTGCTTTGCTTCCAATGATCAAAAACGTCCAGAAAGACGAGACATTGCGTTTATTACGGTAATTATACGAGAGTGGGTAAACAATTATATAAGAAAAATGGCTTGAAGTATGAGTTTTAACAAGTCCTCTGCTAATTGGTATATACTGTTCGTGAGCTACAAAACCTCATACTGGTTCTTGACACTCTAACCAAGGCTGCTCATGATCATCCGGCCAGCATCTCCATCGGAATACTTTCTCAAGTTCCGCATTTCACACATTTCCGTGTCTCAAAAATGTGGCTGAAAATCGTAAAAGTCGATATATACACCGCACTAGCCACGCGCTAGCCACAGCTTACAGAGGTGTCTTTTGATTGGCCTGTTTTGACGTGCTACTGCAATAATGATACACGAGAGCTGAAAACGCGATATTAATCGAGAAAAATACGGAAAACAAAGGAAAAGGCTGTTTATTAAATACACAGCTGTTTCATTCGTGGAGTCGCTTGCATCTGAGTGGCTAATCGTCGTGTGACCGGTTGAGTGGGTGGTAGAGTGCTTGAGAGGTGCAGTTGAGTGTTTTCAAGTGCATCTTCTGTTTGTCTCGTATCTGTCGTTTGTGAGATTACCGCTGCAGGGGACCCATCTTGCTGTTGAGATGAGATACTGTCGTGTTGGCGACCGCCGTCCTATAGCTTAATTTTAAGCTATACATGTTCGTGCAGGACAGCCAAAGAAAAAGTCATTTTACTAGCTGATAAATGTTCTACAAGTATTGGTAGATACATGGTAAGGTAAAACACGGCTGTTTTGACCCATTTATTTAGTTGTTTCTTGTATAGTTCTACTCCCAGGTGCAGTTTTGGTCTCTTCAACTTCATGCAAACTTTTTAACTATCTGGTCTTTTCTTTGTTAAAGACTTTAAGCTATAGGACAGCGGTCGCCAACACGACAGTAGTGAGACAGTATGCGGATGAGGGTGTGATACAAGCGTTTCTCTGGTGTTGGCAGGTTCTGGTGCTATATCTCGAGAAACTAAGGATCGCCTCATCTTGCTTTTTACTTAATCTCCCAACTAAATACCTTCTTTTGTTGACTCTCCCATTATACACTTTACAGCCAACATCACACCAGAATGTGATTATATTCACACCGTATACTCATATCGGACGTACAGTCACCCCAGAAACCGATAATTAATATCAACTACCGCTCCGACTCCGAAAATACCCTATTGCCTTGCGTGGTCTGGACTCTGTATAACCTGTGTTCCACTTTGGTGACGTCACTACCAGGGGGGTACCAACAGGTGAAACAATGACGTATAACGAATGTTTAGCACCACTATAAGCCTGGGCTACGCTTATTTGCTCCCCCTATTGATACCCCTTATTCTTGGGCTTCATTCCAGTTCTAATTCCTGTGGCAACCTCTTTCTCCTCCACTTGCTTAGTGATTAGTGAACACACCAAACATGTGATTGTTGGAGATGTTGAAACTGGAAATCATTTACGCGTAAAATACTTGTACAATTCTGCTACTTTTTTTCATCGTCAAATCGTCATGTTAATAAATAGGGGCGACTTGGTCACCAATAAATCATTTCTCACTCCTTGCTCTTCCTCAGCACCTCGGCAAAGTGCCATTCTCGTGCTAGCCAGAGTAGCAGGCCAAAAGCACAGACTTGGGCTGGAAAATTCACCAGAAACGCCAGCGACACAAACCCAAGCACCGGATAGAAGCCCGCGGTGTTCATGGGTCCGATGAGCACAGAAGGACCGATCACGGCCCATTGTAGCCACTCGTAGACGATGTGTGAAGAGAAGGGGATGGCTGTGAAGATGGCCAGAAGAGCGAGCCAGTGAGGTCGTTCAGAAAAGAAGTTGTAGACGCGTTTGCCCGTGGAGATGATTTCCATCTTGTCCTGGTCACCAGTGGTATTAGTAGAGGTGTCACGCGACTTTATCTTTTCCAGTTCGCTGTCACTATCGGATTCGATAGCAGAGGAGTTGGAGTACTTGAAGGAAGTCTTAAAATTGACCGCGGGAGGTGCAGGAAACTCGTCTTCGGGTTCCAGAGGGTCGGCCTCGTCGAAGATTTCCACCAAAAACACGGTGGCCTTGCGTAGCCACTTGAGAACGGGGCCCTGGGACTGCACAGACTGCCGTCTCTGTCTTTGGTACGCGTCGGTGTCGAAGGAAAAACGTCGCAATGGGCGTTCTGAGCTGGTCGACGATTCCGAGTAGCGTCTATTCCACACCTGAGGGACAGGTGTCTGGTTGGAGGGGGGCGAAAAAGACCGTTTGGGCGAGATTGGAGAGATTGGAGAGGGCTCCGAGTCGCTAAGCCCTGGGAGATGCGTGTCTACTGTACTTGTATGCAGGGCGTGCAGACTAGCTGACGGCGACGATTGCTTGAGAGTCGAAATTTTGGGAAGCGTACGTGGCTCAAACACGTTTTTCAGGCCGAGAGCAGGAGCGTCGTCAAAGTCGGAGGCTACCACAAATCCCTGGATTGGAGACGGATACATGGGTGGCGACCAAGGTTCATGCATTGTGAAGCGGATGAGCTGGAGGTAGTAGTTGGTAGTGTGCAAGTAAGGGTTACTGGATTGGTAGGTTGTTTTGGAAAATATCGCTCGTTCGTCACTCAATGTCGGTCCCGTCCGTTATTGTGGGCTCTTGACTTAGCTTGGCTTTTTGTATCTACTTTCGCTTTGAAGCTACGGATCTCTCAGGATATATATATACAGTGAGAGGTGAGAGTGTCTAACGCTTGTCAACGCATACCTCATGTTCGATAGTAACTTTTTCCCAACTTTCTCCCACACTTAGGCTCAGACTTAGAGCTCTTAGACTCGTATCACCGGACTTATATCGTCCTATCACGCTATCCTGGGCTCCTTTTGCTGCCCACTGTAGGCCTTGTATCATAGCCAATCTGCCTTAGTGCGATAGACCAGTCTTAGCTACGACTAGACTTGTGGCCAAGAGTATTGTCGACGACACCAGCCAAGATCTTGGCCTTTCACAGCTTCAAACCATGTTAAATCCCTAAAAGTGGTCGACAGGGTTATAGTGATTTGTCACGCTCCGACGGCAAGTCAAACCCCACGGTGTATGAAACATTGCTGGGTTCATATGGTGGCATGTTGAAAGCGACCCAGTCTGGAGCGGTTAGTGTGCCCCACTTGTATGCTATAACTGAAAGACTTGTGTTATTGTATTCTGGTACGACTACACACAGTTCTGTCACGAACGCCTTCACATTCATCTCACCTACCCCCGAGAAAGCAAGATGGATGCAAGACAAGTTAGACGGGATGGACAAGCTCCGGTGGCAACGCTTTGCGAGTGCAAGGTCAGCATTAACTTGATCAGCCGAGCCTCTCTAGATTCAGACCCTCAGGAAGCCTTGTCCACTGTCACATTCTCATAACAATAGCCAACCCCTCATGGGGTAAGGTGGTAAGTGTACAGCTAGTTTGATTAGAAGGTGTACTTGTAGCTAGATTGGTGAACTGTGTACCAGCACGGGTGCAGTGGATCGTGCACCTGTCACACCTTTGCAAACGGCACATGCACCGATCGTTTTTCGTGCAGACAAAAATTTGCTGCTCCACAGGCTCTCGAGAGGTTCGGCTACGAGAAGTCGTACCGTAGGTTCATAGCTTGGGGAAGCAACCTTCAACGGAGTTATCTGAAGCTATCGTCTGTGAGAATGCAATACATGACGTAGGGTAGCCATAGAGCTGAGGCTCGATTAGGACATGAGTCTTCTCCGATATCACCCGTTCTTGCCATGTGCCATAGCTCTCATGTCGACCTTTTGGACATGAGACATCAGGGGTTTCAGGACAGACTCCAGACCATAGGCTTCAGACTTTCGGACCCCCAGACTTCGGAAAGCCGGTCAGTGGACAGAAGAGGTGAGTGCATAGTGGCTAGAGAAAGAAGAGTCATTGAGAGAAAACGGCTGTGAAAAATTTGACCCGGTGCAGGTCTGTCACCCAAGTGAGGTGAGAGTCTCGCACATACTGTAGTCTACACATTCCACACCTTCATCTGTCTCATGACGATCAATTCCAACACATGCCAGGGAGGTCTCAGAATGACGTAACCAGTCATATAATGGAATTTGCTACTGTCATATTCAACGGTCACGCGCGCCTCCCCTTACTTTTTCGACCGCCGGTGAAACAAGAAATGTGCACCTCATCTCGGCCGCCTCATCTCGGCTAACAGGTGTCATGCCCACCCTGCAGCTCTCTCGGATATATCGGAATCGTAAGCTTTTCATTTCCGTTTTAATAGTGCATGACATGTGGGGGGATGGTGATCAAGGTGGTAGAAAAAACTTGCACCGATTCTTGTTCTTGTTCTTCGAGCTGAAGCTGAGTACAAGAAGCTCCTCTCGTCGCCACATTAGGACGTTTGTCCAGTCCCTTTTCGTCCTCCAATCAACAGCCAGGTGGTATCTTCCCCGCTATATTGTGTTGCATTTATGCCTTTCTATAGTATTAGCGGATTAATAGCTGGACTATAGCTGTGCTATTATGAAGGGGAAGATCGTGAAATAAACGAGCTCGTAGTTGACTCTAATCCAGTCAATCGGGCCTTCATCGTGAGACAATTGGAATGGATAGACATGTCCGAAATAAGGGGTAGGACTGGTGATGCGACCTTGTTGAGATCTGGGGAAGAGATAGCAAACTTGAGAAAATGGCACCGCCAAGAATGACGATCGTTGCCGTGTAGCCGTGTCCTAGAATTAGTTTACCACGTTGGGCGTCTCTACCAGATTCCTGTTAATCCCTGCTATGAGTTGTTGGATAGAGTTCTGGAAGATATGGAGGTATAGAGAGGACGAGTACAATGTCACTCTACAGAGCACACTAAGTGAGAAAAAACAAGGGAAAACGTAAACAAGCATCCAAGACTGTATTTGCTACATTGATTATTTCTTTATTCGTTTTAGTCGCTATTCAGTAGCACGGCTACACTGTACAATCGTTTCCTCTCAAATTTCACCAGCCAACTCAAATCTCATCTCCAACCTCTTCCTCCCAACTTTTGAAATTCCACCCTTTAAGCCGACCCTCCCAAAACTCGAACACACGGTCTCCCCGCATGGATAAAATTTGCGTGGGGTGAAATTCCCACCAATAACCTCAGCTACAATCAGCATCATCAAGCGGTCTATACGAGGAGTCTGTAGAACAGAGCTATAGGGGGTATTTTGTGACGAAATAAATATGTAGACCTATAAAACCAATCTTGCTGATCACGAATACACCCTCATGACCCATATTATTTACCCCCTCACCCCACACCTCTTACTCTCACCTCTGGTTCGTCCCAACTCTTGTCCCAACCCTAACCTCCCGAAGTCAGCCAATGAAAGCAAGCAAAATTACGTGACAAGCTTAAAGGTGTAATACTAACTCGACTCGACCCAACTCTCACGAGTGTCTACACCACACAACACATCTCACCTCCACGACAAAATGTTGAGTCTGGTCCGACCTGCCGTCTCGCGAACGCTCCTGCGAGGAGCCCCCGTGTCCATGCGGCTGCTCTCCACCACAGCCCGTCTCCAGGCCCCTGCCACAGACTCCGCCATCAACATTTACGCCGGAGGATCTGCCACCGCTGCTCCCCCAGCAGGCTTCCGAATTCACAGACCCGCCACCTGGGAGGAGAGCGAAGAGGGCGCTCTGTCCAAGGCCACCAAGTACTTCCTGCTGGCCGAGATGTTCCGAGGTCTCTACGTGGTGCTCGAGCAGTTTTTCCGAGCCCCCTACACCATCTACTACCCCTTTGAGAAGGGACCCGTGTCCCCTCGATTCCGAGGAGAGCACGCTCTGCGACGTTACCCCAGTGGAGAGGAGCGATGCATTGCCTGCAAGCTGTGTGAGGCCATCTGCCCCGCCCTGGCCATCACCATTGACGCCGAGGAGCGAATCGACGGATCTCGACGAACCACCAAGTACGATATCGACATGACCAAGTGCATCTACTGCGGCTACTGCCAGGAGTCGTGCCCCGTGGACGCCATTGTCGAGACTCCCAACGTGGAGTACGCCACCGAGACTCGAGAGGAGCTGCTGTACAACAAGGAAAAGCTGCTTGCTAACGGAGACAAGTGGGAGCTCGAGCTGCAGTACGCTCTGGACGCTGATGCTCCTTACAGATAGAGAGGGGAAATGCATTTTTATTAGTATGCGGAAACAACAGGAACAACAGGAGCGTAGCGACTGTTGTTCGACTGTTGTTTGACGAGTGTAGTTTCGAGTAAAAAGAGCCAAATGGATCAGAAGGAGCAGAGCGACTGATAATTCACTACTCTTTTTACGTCCTTATTGTAGCAGCATTTGAGCTGTTGGTGTAGTTGATCTACAGCACTGTATTGCCATCTGCCATTGTCTATAGATCTCATTGGTAATGAATTAATTGTAAGCATCCTCTAATGACGGCGTAGATTTACTCCACCTCCACAGCCAATCTTCAATTGAGTGCAGACATGTCTTGCCACATGTCTCTCTTCCGTCTCGTTAGAGGTTTGAAGGTCTCGAAAGACAGCCTTGTGACCGTGAGAGGATGTACAACTGGAGGTAGGTTTGGGGGTATGAAATGTGGAGAAAAGGATATGTCTGCTTCTTTCTGGTGTCAATGGATTTGAGCTTACAATGCGATGCAACTGGTACAGATCTCGTGTTTTTCTCATGGATATTGGTGGAGTTGGAGAAGTTCTGATGTTGATATTCTGTTCCTGCATATCGGGGAGATATAGTTAAGAAATAGTTGGGGCGAAAAAGTCAGCAGGGGTCTGTTTTCGGTGTTCCAAAATGAGGGAAAAAACAGGAAATAATGACAATTGATATTTGGACCTGATATTTATTAGTGATTACGCTTTAAAAAGTAATTCATCCAACATGAAGTGCATTTCTCTCAATTATACAGAATTATAGGTAGTCAGTATTAGTTGAGACTATAGTTACTTCAGATGGCATACGAAACATCTTCATCAAGCTATTCAAATGAAGCTGTAAAATTGGTAAATATTGCTTTGCATCAATTATTCTGATTCAAACTAAGTTCCCCATAAGTCTAGAGGTTCTTATCTCTCTTTTCACTCGTGTTTATAGACAGCCCATTTGATTACTAAGCGACTTTACCGTGGTGATGAGTGAAATTGTTGAATGGCCCAACAAGAAGACAACGTTTTCAAAAATGTTACCACTCTAGTTATTTTCGGCTTTCTAATCACTATATTACTCTTAGAAATGGGTTTTCGTCTTCATATGGTTCAATATCAAAATTCGTTCATTCTCCCCTCGTGGCTTACATAAGCAAACCCTAAACCTCGGCATGCATGAATTCGAAAATTATTTTTGATGTGCATATCATCGTTATACTACAACCGGAACACATCACTACCGTTGAAAATGGGCGTTTCTAGTGCTTCTGAGGCCACCGTGGCCAAGCTGCTGAGCCGAACTCTTGCTCCGTCCGAGGACGTGAGCCGAAGAGTGCACAAAAAGAAGTCTGCTACCCAGAGAAAGCAGCGTCAAAAGGAACAGAAGCAGAAGGAGGAGCTGAAACTTCTGCTTGATAAGGAGCTTGCTGAGAAGAAGCGAAAGGCTGAGATTAAGAAGAACGCTCGGCTGGTTCGATCCTACGACGTCAAGGAGTCTGAATATGCCATGGACGAGGAGCAGCTCCAGGCTCAGATCATGAAGCATGTCAACGCCAAGCGAGGATCTCATATGCTCAAGTCTAAGCAGCTTTCCGAGCTCACTGGACGACTTCCCAAGCCCACCATCAAGCACAAGAAGTACCCCAACTACGTTGAGCCTGAGGAGGAGGAGTCTGAGTCTGAGAGTGAGGATGAGTTTGAGCGATACAAGGGCCAGCCTGGTCTGACTCCTGGTCTTGCTCCTGTGGATTACGAGTCTAGTGACGAGGAGGAGGAGGAGGAGTAGCATATGAGCTTAGCGAATATGCGAACAAGTTGATGACAGAGTGACAGACTATAAAGTCTGGACAGTTTGAGTCAAAAACGAGGCCAGCCTTCAGGGTTGTCAGAACAGCATGGATTTATTGCATTAATTTATTGTTATTAGAAGTCACGAGCAAGTGTAGAGATCTAGACATCGATTTTCTATGTAGTCTAGATCTTGGTGGAGGTGTACAAGTAGATGGGATTGATGGGAACCTGCGAGATAACTCTGATATGATATGAGATGGGGAAGGCGAGTCTATGTAATCTTAGGGAATGAAGCGAAAGTCATTAGACATATTGCATACCGATACTCTAGGTATGGCAAGCTTTTATTAGTGATCAGATTCGTTTTGTCATACTGTATCTGTCTACCGGTACGGTTCGTACTCGTAAAGCTCAGAGTCATACAAGTATGGGTGCGAAGTGCCGTTTCATGCTTGACCTCCGCTGATGTACACTAGAGAAATAAAGACGACGTTATAGGTCAGTCAGATAAGAGCCTCGGTGGGTGCTTTATTCAGCAGTTCCGGTATTTCTTTCAATCCTGTATCCCCTTCACATTTTCACGATGTTGATCTCACTCTTGGTATCCCAATAGACAAGACTTGACTTTCAAAATCACTACAGAGCCTTAATCCAGTTAAATACAGCTCTCAATTGGAGATCTGTAGCTCTTTGTGAAGTACCAGTAGCTGTAACTGTCCCTTGTGGTTCTAAGAAGTCAGATCATGGTCTAATCAGATCAGAAGTGCGTAAAGCACTGCTTGTAAAAATACAAAAGATCACGAGGTTTTATACAAAGTAGCACCTCTGAATGAAACCCTTCACTCCCACCCCTCCCACTAATTCCGTACCTCCCCGTCCAGCTGACTAAAGTGTCTTAGTCATGGTCTCAGAATAAGACACCATGAAATATCACCAAACGCCACAGTGACGCCCTAATCACAGTGGCAACTTCTCCATGGCACTACTTTGCCACCAATTAGTCACTTGACCCTCCCATCTTCTTTATCGGTTCAGTATCAGCTGACCTCTAAGCCTCCCGAATTTTCTAGAATTTACTTGACTTTACTGGACACTCCACTTTCACAGTTGACCTTATTGTTAGAGCCCCTTTTTTCCGTTTTCTTACTCCTTTTGCCACAGTGGAACGCCCTAGAAATCTGTACCAAACACTTGCAACCGCCTTCTCACGTCCGCCACCGGAAACTTCCATGCTGCTTCGATTGCGTATAGCTTGCTATCTGAGGCACCAACCCACGCCCCAGCTCACCTCTTTTTGCTCGCCAGCGGTCAATTAGATTGTGCATCAATGATTAACCTGAGACAATCCACGATCCGAGATGAGGCGTTAGATGGGGGATTTGGAGAGGAAAACGACGAAAAATCGTGCCTTAATTTACCACGAATTGTCATTATTTTATCTCAATTGTGAAAATTCACCTTTGCCTTTCTTCAAACCCCCTTTCATCCTCTCCTTCTTCATCAGCCATTACGTCACTAAGTTCGGACTCATCGAACATTGGGGAAAGTGGAAGAAGGTCTTGGAAAGTAAGAGCTCACAGTTTGGTGAACGCTATATGCACCACTGTAGAGGGCACTGACAGGCTGACAAATGCGGCCCTGAATACCTGGGGGTGTGGCAAAAATACCGAGCAAAAAACCAGAGCTTCACGCCACCCTCAAGCCAACTTTTTCTTGCTGTTTCCTTTATACACTCTCCACTTGCACCTAACTGAACGGGACCTGTCTGGATCTTTCTACACCCTTCTTTGGCAACCTTATTCGCGTTAAGGTTGCTCAGCGCTCCTTTGTGCCCTGTAACTTTCAAGCCCATCCTCAAAAATTTTGGCAGTGTATATACAAGCCAATCTACGAGAAGTTGTGGGACCTCCTAAAAAAAATTAGACCTAGACTCTCACACCTACACAAACACACGACACAGACAACATGGTCAAGGAAACGAAACTGTACGACGTTCTCGGTGAGTACTACAAGAGACGGAGAAACGAGGAGGAAATGAACAGGAGCATGTGAACACGCACTGAAGAGATGATAGCTGATTGATTGTGATCACATCATCACCTCGATAAGTGACGGTGGCAATGTGGTGGGTGAAGCGGTGGTGAGGGTGAGCAGGAATGGGTGCAATCGGTTCTTCTGGGTTGATTGCATCTGTGTAATCGACTCATCAGATTGGTCAAGTCACTACTCCGTTAGTGTGTAATTTTGGGCAGCAATCTGATCTCACCTTCAAATCACTCATTCATAGTGTCCTCTGTATCCATGACAGAAACAAGACAATATTCCGACTCTTACTAACCCCTAGGCGTCAGCGTAACTGCCACTGAGGTGGAAATCAAAAAGGCATACCGAGTTGGAGCTCTCAAATACCACCCCGACAAGAACCCCGGCAATGTCGAGGCCGAGGCCAAGTTCAAGGAAATCTCCATGGCCTACGAGGTTCTGTCCAACGACCAGAAACGATCTGCATACGACAACTTTGGTGAGGCTGGCCTCGGAGGAGGAGCCGACGGAGGAATGGGCGGAGGATCTGCCGAGGAGCTGTTTTCGCATTTCTTTGGCGGAGGAGGCGGCATGGGCGGCATGGGTGGCATGTTCGGTGGCGGACAGCCCCAGGGCCCCCGACGATCGCGAGACATTGTGCACGCCGTGTCCGTGACCCTCGAGGACCTGTTCCGAGGCAAGACCTCCAAGATGGCCCTTAAGAAGACCGTTCTCTGTAACGGCTGTGACGGTATCGGAGGCAAGGCCGGCTCCGTCAACAAGTGCGAGACCTGTAAGGGCCAGGGCTTCAAGTTTGTCACCCGACAGATGGGCCCCATGCTGCAGCGATACCAGACCAAGTGTAACGACTGTAACGGCGAGGGAGAGATCATCGACCCCAAGGATCGATGCAAGGACTGTAACGGACGAAAGACCAAGGAGGAGCGAAAGGTGCTCGAGGTCAACATTGACCGAGGAATGGTCAACGGACAGAAGATCACCTTCTCCGGCGAGGGTGACCAGGGTCCTGATATCATCCCTGGTGACGTTGTCTTCGTTCTCGACGAGCAGCCCCACCCCCGATTCGTCCGACGAGGCGACGATCTGTACTACCACGCCAAGATTGATCTCAACACTGCCCTCACTGGTGGCTCTTTCATGATTGAGCACCTCGAGAAGGACGAGTGGATCAAGGTCGAGATCATCCCCGGAGAGATCATCTCTCACGGCACCACCAAGGTCGTGGAGGGCAAGGGTATGCCCTCTTACCGACACCAGGTCCAGGGCAACCTGTTCATCCAGTTTGAGGTCGAGTTCCCTGCATCCGGCTCTCTCAACGAGGAGACCATGCAGCAGCTGTCTGCTCTCCTGCCCCCCAAGCCTGCTCTGCCCCAGGTTCCCGAGTCCGTTCACGTCGACGACGTTGTTCTGGCCGACGTTGATCCTCTCAAGCACCGAGGCGCTGCTATGGGTGGTGAGGATGATATGGACATGGATGAGGATGGACCTGGAGGAGCCCAGGGAGTCCAGTGTGCTTCTCAGTAAGAGATTAAGTACAGTCATATAGAAACTCTATTTATGTTGCAACCTTGGAGGTGATGTAGAGTAAGCGTAGAATAAAGAAGGAGGTTAGAAGGTGGTTGTAGATCGTAGTATGGAGAATGTTTGTGGTCGTGTTGGTGAGGAGAAGTCACCGCCTGTAGGTGTTGTGGAAGACATCTTTGTGTTCGAGATCTGAGATCGTACCGGGACGGTTATTATGATACAGGTCGAGAACGTGATCAGTATGCATCTGTTGAGGTTTAGAAGCTGTGATTCTGATTCATTCTCGCAGGTTTAGTATAGAAGATTCGGTGTGTTCACTTCTTTAGCTTAAGGCTTCGGTCGTTGCTTTAGATCTCGTGTTAGGCACGGCTGAGATGTGAGGTGGTTAGAGAAGAGTAGGTGCGTAGATAGGAGTGAAGGAAGTGCTTTTAATAAGTGAAGTCAAACTTGATAGAAAGTGGTCAGTGTGCTGATTGCTGTGGATCTTGTTTCTTCGGTTGCTGCTTGCTACAAGGTCATCAGATCACACTCATCAGTGTCTCATATTGGAGATGTCTGCCCTGTATCTTAACTTACCCTTTTGGGCGTGGAGATTTCTAACAGTTGAATCGAAGAAAGAGAAAAAGGTGATAATATCAGTAATAAAAGTAATCGGTACAAGTAATCGGTACAAGCAGTCTTATGTCGCCCCAAGTTTCTCATTGTTTACTGATCTAAATGAACCAGAGATCATTGTCTCCTCAAAGGTACACTTGATTGCGCCTCGGTTACTTGTACTGTAGGGAGCCTGGAAACCAATGAGTTTGTGAAATAACGATTCAATTGAAATTCTGTCAGTTCCACAGGCCTTCCTCCATCAATTAGGCAGTTCTTGTGCGAATCTAATCACAGCTCCTCATCCCTTGTGTCTCTTATTTCGAACATGTATGGATCACGCTCCACTTCTGAAAACCTCACGACTTTCCGGATCGAGAAATTGAAGCCATTTCGAGCTGAATTCCTGATTGTAACGTCACTTTTACAGGCAGAATCGTAGTCTACGTTTGTCTCTATCCCTTCCCCATGTTGCAATACGTGCCTTCCTTGTGCTGGCCCATCGGTCTCCACAGCGAGACTAGAACACTAACTAAACCACCTGGAACCAAGCCAATTGAAACGGATATATTAATACAAGCCGTTCTAACAGTCGGAGAATTAATTTCCTTTATTATCCGTTCATTATATGCCCTATTGCGTTAATAATTCTCCACTTCCAAAAAGAGATAGGGTCGTATCGGGATGAATTGAAATGAAAAGTGCACCGCCGACCTCACGCTCTTTGACGTCATAAACTCATCTTTAATCGACGACATTCGATCGGCTACAATGTCACATCTCGCCTTTCTCCGACTTCCCAACACTCTACCTCCGCATACCCCATGTTGATAGCCAGAACCTGAAACATAGACCCACTTGCTTGTCACATTTCTTTTCTTTGAGCCTCTCGTGGGGTTTGTGGCTTTCACACCACTAAATATCTCTTGTTATACGTGATTAGGTTGGGCTTGGCTTCCATTTGAGCTCGATTGTAGGCTGGATTGGGCTCGTATTCGCTCCTTTAGCTGCCTTTGCTGGCTTCCCGTTCTTGGAAAGTCGATGCAAAGGACGCAATCTATAGAAAAAGAGCTCCTGTTAGCCACTGAGCACTTCTACTTCAATACAACCCATCACCTGATGGGGTATAAGTTATAGCGGCTATTCACGCTAGGAAGACACTAACAATTGCTACTAAGGCACACTAGCCTCACCAAAGGAGAGTTGGTGAGCTAGACTTGCGGCAGGCGAGCTATTACACGCCCAAAAAATGGACGTGATTCCTAGGCGTAGCAGTGTCACGCGTCGACCAACCTCACCATTCATGTCTCAACCAATGCAGGTCGTCCACGGAAATGCACCTGTGTCGTATCTGCCGGTCTCAGTGGGTGGAACAGCAGCAAATGAGCATGACCAGCAGATGTCTTTCGTAGCAAGTCCATGTCTTAGGTGTATGGAAGGTTGGAACGGGCTAACAAGAGGCTCCAATGCGTTCCTGGTGCTGTCTCGGTAGAAGGACACCGGTACGAGCGCAACTGGGACAAGCAACGTCTTACAGGAACGTATAAGCATGAATCACAATGAAGCAACCAAACCAAACTTTGCAAGAAGCTGAAATCCGTATGAAGATCACCTGGAGCCCCTGCACTGGCCAGGAACCATTAAATTGCAGGCTTACATGATGAACGACCGATACAGATTCACTTTAGGTCGCTCACTTTTGCCTTTGGCGGGCTTGACAAAGACGTGGCTGCAAGATGAGATATGGACAGATGAGATGTCGTTGTGAGACTGTTGATCGACCTTTTGGGATAGAGAGAGGGAGTGAGATATGAGGTGATAAGGTATAGATAAGAGGCTGGGGAGCTATCGAATCAACTAATTGAAGTCTTACAAATTGATTCCGACTTTCCCCACATTTCTACCTGTTTTATTCGATTTGTCACAAAAATCTTCCCCAAGCCATTCGCGTACGCTTCCCATTTAGTTCTGCCGTGCATCGCGACCAGACTACCCTTAACGCATCCCGCCGATCACGCACACCCTTTTCCACACATGGTTTCAGTTTGGAATGATGGTCGACGTGTCCATATCGAGGCACCCGAGCTCTTCTTCGGGCCTCTCATGTCAGGGGTAGCACGTGATCGGCAATTGTCTATAGGCCGCCCACATTAACCTGGCAGGAAGCGTTTGAGGGTGGAGGGTTGAGGGCTGGAAGAAAGTGTGTGCAATATTATGCTGCTGGATATTATTTGTAATAAAAAGAGTGTCAACAATGTAGATATTATGAGCTAGTCTTTTCTAGTGAAACGTCTCTTTTGCAACTGAAAGTCATCTCTTCTTCTTGCCCAAGACTCCGGGTGCTCCTCGGATACGCCCAGAAAGTACAGCACAAGTACAGTTTCATAATCCTCTTGGCCAGGGCTAATTTGACTTACTCCTTGATTGAGGATTGGGAAAAGCTACGATAACGATAGAGGCTTACTTACAAAGAACCCTGGTATTTCCCGTTTAGTAGCAGTCAATGGACGCTGCGATATGTGCGTTGAAACGCCTCCATTGTTCCAGGGTTACGTCATACCTGTCCTTTTTCGCAGTCCACTGACCGAGCTGTGATCCTGAAACCAACAACGAAAAGCGTGCAGGCCTGCCAAATCTAAAACCGCAGGTTTCACTTGTGGCTCTGGCGTCGGTTAGTTTTTAGTGCGTGAAAAGATGCATTTAATTTTTGCACGTCTCACGTTGAAACACGGGTGGAAACAAGGGTGCTTCAGATGCGACTATCGAGGAATGAATGGGTGTGTGGGCGTCGCGAGCGTGCTGGGGCTGTGGCTGGGTGCTTTGGAATGTCTGTCTGTTGTCATTGTGCTCGTGTGGCCATTGCCTAAATGGTAGCTTCGTGCATCTGTACAGTCACTCTCTTCTCCACACAGTAACAAGTAATTCTGAAGGGTGTATTTTGAGGGTGTCAAAAAGGGACACTGACAAAGGGAAGGGGTAAAGTAAGTCGAGTGAGAGCGAAAATTAGAGAAATTTACGAATTTGGAAAAATCTCAAAAACCCGCACCTCTTTCATACACGATGCCACTTAATGTATCTTCCCCACCTCGTCACGTTTCCTCCTCTCAGTCACAGCCCTACAAGTGCTGTATGAATATTTATAGCACGCATCTCCAATACCAACCCGACTGTCCATTAAGCTCTGGAGCTACCTCCCACATGTACCCAGAGTACACAAAAATAGATCAGAGTGCCAGCCTCAGACGAAGGTTAAAAAACAAGGTGCACACTAACTTTGCCAAAAAGCCTGAATAGACTCCCTTGTACATACATGTATATTGAATACATTCGGCCTCACCACACTCCACATACAAGAAACACACACCCAACACGACACGACTTGGTCTTCTACACACCCGTCCAAACCGACCCTGGGCTCCCCGACTCCTCTTTCTCGCTCCCCGATCCCAGATACCCACATGAACTGCTCGGTGGCCGACATGGCGGGTTCACACGTGCCCTCCAACCACCACCACCCTCTTCAACAACCACACCCTCCAGCTAACGACACAGACGGGCTCATGGACTCGCTTCCAGCCCCACCGCGCCATCTGCCGTTCCGGCCGCCCAAGGGCAAGAACTCCAACACCAAAAACCTGTCGTTGATGGTCCCCCAGGGATCCAGTAGCAACAGCAGCAACACTAACGGGACCTCCTCGACCTCCCCTCCTCACACCTCGATAGAGCCCTCGATACCCGCTCCTCTGCCGTTTGTGCTTCCGGCCAGCTCCACGCCCGTGAGAGCCGCACAACAGGGCTCGCCTCTGGCAGCCACCTTCTCTCTGGGACTCCAAAGGAAGGGTTCAGTCAAACGATCCCATGTGGACGCTGAGCCCGAGGACGCCGCCTACGATAGCGACTACCGAAGCGAACACAAAAACTACCATTCCCGCACATCGCCGAAACGTCAGTCGCCGTCGCCAGAGAAACCAGCTCCTGCAGCTGTCTCAGCAGCTCCTCCGTTCTCCATGGAACCTCCTCCCTTTGCGATGCAGCGAAGAACATCGCAGCTGAGCATCAGCATCCCGCTGGCCACGTGCTCGGGCTCCTCCAACCTCCCTCCTCCTCTGGGAACCCCCACATCGCAGTCCAACCACTCTGCCCACTCAGCTGCATCCCAGTTGTCGCTGTCGGACTCGGAATCAGACCCAAACTCCGATAACACAACCCACACGACGCCACCGCCAAACTACGACGATGCGCTCGTGCCTAACAGTAGCAGCAAGCAGCACAACCTGCTGTTTTCCGAGGAACAGCTCATGACGCCCTCGGTGCACCATGAGAACGCATACCCCGATGGGCCTCTGCTCATCTACCCCAACAATGTCTACCTATACTCCGAGCCCTCCGTCGAGCTCGCACGAACGTTCGACGTGGTGATTAACGTTGCCAAGGAGATTGAGAACCCCTTCTCCGAGGAACAGTACGCCAACGACGGACAACAAAACCCCGAGTACATCTACGTGCCCTGGGGACACAACTCCAAGTTTTTGCCGGACCTGCCGTACCTGACGCAGCTCATTGACGACCGAAGCGCCGCCGGAAAGCGGGTTCTCGTCCATTGCCAGTGCGGAGTGTCCCGTTCCGCCTCGCTTC
This sequence comes from Yarrowia keelungensis, assembly GCA_001600195.1. Lineage (NCBI taxonomy): Eukaryota > Fungi > Ascomycota > Dipodascomycetes > Dipodascales > Yarrowia > Yarrowia keelungensis. The sequence goes on along the minus strand of BCJD01000013.1, from coordinate 125,233 downwards.
TGATTGCCTACATTATGAAGAAGCAGCAGCTGGACCTGAATGCGGCATATGACTGGGTCAAGTACCGGTCTCCGGAAATTGGGCCGAACATGACCCTCATCTTTCAGCTGATGGACTGGCATAAGCATTTGCTGGGCGAGAAGGATGCTCTGGAGAGTGACGAAGATTAGTCTGAGCCAAGACTAATGCTGCCTGGAGTGAGCCCATGGAGGAGTTCCGACTACCACGAAAGCTCGCGTGCCAGGGCCAAGTGCCAGGAAGGCTACAAGCTCCAAAGAGGCACTATGGAGGCTTTGAGCTCGTCTCAGTCTCATCAGAGGCCCTGTGAGGTCTCGAAAAGCTCTACGGAGTGCATGGGAGGGAGATGTTCAAGACTACACACATCACACTCGTTGCACGGAACACCAAGTTCTACAGAGCCAGCATCCAGCAGTCCGTGACTAGCCTGGGTCCTCGTATTTTTAGTTTTTGTCACTGGATGACGACCGGTGGAGTCGAGGTTATCGATCCGCCATATATTTATTCTATTGCATCTTGCTTGCAGATTTCATTCAATACATATTGATTTTTACCTGACCATGGTGAGAGTACGATAGACGGTGAGTATTCGCACAGTAGCCTGCTTTAGAGCACCTGCTTATTTATTTAAGATATTATTTATTACTGAGACCGTAATGTGTGAGTGTGGGCGGGTGTGTGGCAAGTGGAGTAATATTGGACAGTTAATTAATTGCACGGTGGGTCTGGTGAGGCTCGGTCTCATTTTCCGTGATATTAAGCCCCTATTCTTGGGGCTGGTATTATTATTTCACCTTTCGGAGCCCCAGATGACTTGTTATTACTCTCATACAAGATGCCCTCCGATATTATTACCCCATATTGTGAACCATAAAGCGCCGTTTAGAAATGCCACTTTGAGAAAAATGCGTACAAGCACCTGTAGAAAATACCAGAGGCTCGCCACAGATGTATCCTACCAAATTGCCACAGAGCCCTCTGTTCTCACACCTCGGTCAAACACCCCCACATGACCACCTGTGACATTTGTCCGGCTACTAAATGTCTCAACTGCACAGTTGGCATGGGACATGAGCTTCTGTTCTTGTGACATGTCTCCCAGACCCGATATTATGCCATCTTGAGACACGTCAGCGAGACACAGTTGCGACATGTCACAGCTGTCTCTGGCCATCTCCATCTGACATGCCACATGTAGAGGGGATGGGATCTGGCACTGTAAAAAGCAAGCCCGATGTGGGTGACAGTTAATGACAGTGACGGGTGACAATGTTACATCAGAGCCCTGTTGTCAACAGTGGGAGACTAGGGACGGCTACATTGGGATACATTTGGCATACACAATGCATGAGTTAGAAGTGCTAGAACAAGCAGCTATTAATAGCCCTCGTTATAGCTCCTCTTACAGGGCAGCTCTCTTACAGGGCACTTCATACAGGCACCAAGTGGCACACCCTCAAACTGACATCTGCACCATGCGTAGGGTGCGTTGAGCATTCTTCCGAGTGGAGATAGAAGGTGCGGAGAGTGGAGACGGTAATAATAGGCAGTGGCAAATAGATGAAAAGTTTTTACTCAATCTCCAACCGTTCACATGTCCAAACATAGTCACAGGTCCTGATAAGCTTACATTCTCAAAACTCTCTAAACTGAGCATCATGAACAAATCACATGAACGAATGTGATTGTAACGCAAGGGGGATACGACTACGAGTACGAGTAGACGCCTGCGTAGGAGGCCTCGCAATTTTGGGCGCAATTCGTACACCACTCCCCATCTGTCTCTGTTTCATAAACAAAACGGCTGAAACAGAAACATTTAGCCGAGACGCTGGCCTAAACACAGGTAGAAGACCCTAAAGACGCAATACGAGCCGGGTGCGTGGTAACGGTGCGCACGGTGGTAAACAGACACTCAACTTTCCGCTGCATCTCGCGGACCGTACATAGTGGTACGATACGGCGATACGGAGTCCGTTGCAGTGGAGAATACAACCAGGTATGTGGTTGTACAAGTGTATTGGAAGCGGTAGCTCTTGTAACCGTCTCTGGGTCAAGCTAAGAGTAGACCAAGGCTTTTTTGGGGCAAGCTATAAGCTAGACTGTTGCGCTTTGTAGCTCCAAGACCTCCTTGTCCATTGGAATGTGCTCTTTCCGGGGAGGTTACAAGTGTTTTGGAGGCTACGAGTACGGACCAGTAGGTTGGGTGGTATCTCGTTGGACTGGGTAGCTTATACAGTTGGGGAACAAGAGAAGCCACTGTGCTTGCAAGAGCAAGTCTTTCATTCATGTTGTCCACGGAGATCTCGATCTTCTTGGCTTCAGGAAGCACCGATTAGCTTGTATCGTACATCTCGTATTTCTGCGAGTGTCATAGATCTTCATCCTTCGTCGGATTCTCTACAAGTAGACTTCATCTATCTCTTCACTCACAAGTGTATACCCTCTCTGACTGACTCTTCATAGTCAAGCATTCAGAGATGGTATTTCCAGTCGGAGTCTATTACCTATTCCCTATTTGGCAATTATTAGACCTCTTTTACTTGGTTCTAATCCCTACTCAGCTACCGGCCTGATGTTGTCCGCTCAAGAACTTCGGCCTCTCACTTCCGTCATTTGTACCTTTTATACTTCATTAACCTATTCATCTAATTCGTGTAGTCCACTCGGTCCTTCGGGTCCATCTCCCTTTCCTATGCGTGAGCCTTCTTGATCTCGGCAATGTCCTCCAGAGCCTTGGTGGAAAAGTATCGCACGTCCACGTCCTGGTCGGTCGACAGCCGCTCCAGATGGGGAATCACGGTGGTAGTGCAAATCTCCTCAATCACCTCGGGCGAGCTGATCTTCTCCTCGTGCAGAGCCCGCACCAGCTCAGTGTACGTCTTGGCCACGTTGAACCGGATGTTGGGGATGGGGTCGTTGATGAGCTCTGCAATGAACGGCAGAATGGACGTCTTGATCATCGACTCGTCCACCACGGGGATGAGCGTGGTCACGGCGCACAGAGCTGTGAGTCGGTAGAGGTAGTTGGAGTCTGCGGCCACTACAATGATGTGGGGCAGAATCTCATCCTTGGCCCAGTCCACGCCAAACACCTTGGTCAGCTTCTTGAGGTTCTGGGTGGCGGCCTCTCGGATCGAGTAGACGCTGTCCCACAGCCAGGTCATGCACAGGGGGCCCAGCTCCTTGTCGAAGAAGGAGACGCCCAGCTGAGTGGCCAGCAGGGGGATGTACTCGATGATGGCCAGTCGAACTCGCCACTGCTTGTCCTGGGCGAGGTCAGACACGGCGGGGAGCAGGCTCTGGCTAAGCAGATCAATGCCAATCACCTTGTTCACCAGGTGCAGCTTGGAAATGATGTTGAGCCGCACGTCGGGGAAGTCATCCTTGAGCATCTGCAGGAATGTGGGGAGCAGAGTCTCAATGGTCTTCTCCTTGCCGAGCAGCGGTGCCAGGGCAGAGATCTCAGAACCCAGAGCAGCTCGCACGTGCTGCGAAGAGTCCTGGGACAGCTCTTCGACGTTGGCGACAATCTTGTCGAGGTTGGCGGGGGTGACCAATCGGCAGAAGCCAGGCACCTGTTTGGCCACGGCGGTTCGCACCTCGGCCTCGCCGTCCTGCATGAACTTGATGAACTCGGGCACAAACGCTCGCTCCATCTCGTCCACCTCCGTCTTCTCCACGCCCTCCTCGGGGACCACGGTGGTCAGCGACTCGGCCAGCTTCTCGAACCGGTCGGCGCACATGTACCGCACTCGCCACGAGGGGTCGTGCAGCAGGGCCAGCGCAAACTCGATCAGCGACGACGTGTGCTGCGAGTTGCCCTGTCGCTTGAGCTTTTCGGCCTTGGCGATCAGCACGTTGACCGACAGGAGTCGCACACTGTCCTGGTCGTCGCCAACCTGGGCCTTGAACATGGAGTAGATCTCGTCATCGGCCTCGGCAGAGTCAGCCTCCACGGGCAGAGCCTCAATCACTGCAGGCAGGTGGGTGGCAGCCGCTCGACGAACCATGGGGGTATCGTCTCGTGTGAGCTCTCCGTACTGCTTGAGAAGACCAGGGACAGCCTCAGTAGGACAGTGTCTGATGGCAGCAGCATAGAGACCGGTAGCAGAGACCTTTGAAGAGAACCACTCGGCAGAAGACAGACGTCGCACCAGGGGCAGAATGGTCTGGGCAACGTGGTCTCGTGACGGCAGGCCCTCGCAGATTCGGTTGATGGACTCCACAGCCTTGTCTCGAACCACGGGCTCCTCCATGCAAGACAGGGTCTCCAGAGAAGGGATCAGCAGGTGCGAGTACTCGGGGCCACCAATGTAGGGCACCAGGTTGGCGAGCTCCTCGGCCAGCACGGTCAGCACCTCATCTTCGTCCTCCTGTGTGACATCCTCCAGGAAGGGGATGAGTTCGTCTCGACATCGCTCTTGTCGCAGGGCTGCGGCGATGAGCTGCAGTTTTTTCATGGCCGAGATCCGCAAGGAAAACTCGTCGTGTTTCAGCTCGTCCATGAGCAGAGCCAGGGGGTACAGCTCGTCAGGAATGTCAATGTTTTCTTGTTCCATCTTGGTTAGTATAGAAGCGACGGAGGCAGGTGTAGAGAGTCGGGTGTATTGCGTAATCATTCTGGATCGGAATCACTCGGTGGTTGCACAATCGCTTTTCCTCGCTTGTGGCTCAATCATACTCACGTTGATGGCTGTGTTGTGTGTGTGGTGTTGTCAAGAGAGTGTGGTGATTGATGGTCACACTCTACGCAGTGTTTAACGTGCAGTCGAGGGTTCGCAACCCTGGCCCTGAAGACGGAGGTGTGTTGTAGAGGGATTGGTGATAGATGGAGGTGTAAAAAATACGACGATATGTAAATGTGACGCTCTGGAACGTGTTTTGTAATTTTCACGTCTCTACTACCCCTACATCACCTCATATATCCACTCACCCCCTAGTAAACACGTACATGTTTCTCTCATACAGTTCTCGCAGTTGGGAGATACGAACCTAGCAACGAAAAAGAGGGTCTGAGAGGCTGAATGGAGATATAGAAGAAAGAGAGAATATAATCAGGGGATTCACGCTTGCGTATATTTGTATTACTACGCCAACTTCCTTGTTGTTCCTCCAATTGAGCGTCAAGTCATATTCTTCACTTCCCTTAGGCACCTAAATAACCTCACAGGTTAAGACTGCCTGCGAAGAGCATTGAGTGATTGAGTCGAGATAGGGATTATAGAGCAGGTTGATAGACACGGGATTAGCCGTATATGTCGTCCGTTTTTTTTGGACTCGTGACTTCTGCAGTTTTTCATTTTTGTCAACCAAAAAATGAGCTCCATCTCAGATCATGATCCCTGCCTATAGACTCACAATGGGGAGTGTATAGAGAGTGTCGATGAGTGCCAGGTGCCCATGAAAAGTGGGATTCACGTGACTGTGGACTGATCTGTCAATGGCAGACGTATTTAACAACAGATATGTCACATTTCCCTATCCATCGTCTCTCTATACCCTTCCCATTCTCATTCCCACTCTCGTACCCACTCTGTTACCCTACAGTCGATATGGTATTTTGGGAGGTGCACCCCAGATGCAGTGAAAAGAGGAGAGTGAGTGAGACACACACACCGAATAAGCGAGGTATGGAGAGTCAAAATGGACGAAAAGGTCAAAATACGGACCTCATGGGGATAGTGAGTGGAGACTGAAAAGTAGTTTCCGATGACTATTTTTTTGACAAAAAATTGAAAAATAAAATAAAAATCTCGCCAGTAATAAAATCAGGTGATATTTCATTACCACAACCCTTAGCAGAGTCGTATGCCAGGGTCACACTGTGTTGCTGTATCCATGCCGTCTTATGTAATTCTTAGCCCAAATCAAGGTCATCTCTCCAATCTACAAGCAGCAGCAACAGGAGAGACTGAGATATTGACGGTTACCAAGGACCTGTCAGTTCGCCTATCTACTCCAAAGTCACGTGATCAAACATTTTAAACAGATCACCTCTTCTCGTCGAGCAACACACCTCAGCCCACAAGATGCCCTCGATAAGACGGTTCTACGCTATTGACGCGACTCCATTTCCGGAGCTCAATAAAGATGAAAAACTCGACGTGCGGGCCATGCAACGGACGTTCGAGGGCGCATATTACCGGTCAGCCATGGGCCAGCTGGGGTTTGCACTGCTGGTTCTCAAGGTGTTCAGCGTCAAGTTCATGCCTGTAGGCACCACCTTCACAGCCTGTGGAATTCTCATATTGGTCGTTGCTCTTCGTCGCAAACGAATCACAGATCACATGATGTATGAGGAGACTCAAGGAAACCGGGTGTTCATCACGAGTGGAAACGCAGTCATCTGGTTTGCAGCCTTCAGTCTAGCAAGTTACATTGTTATGCTGGTGCTACTGGTTAATTTGGACTAAGAGGGGGACAGGGAAGATAGAAGGGTTGATAGACGATAGACGCCCGAGATTATTTATTTATTTAATGCATGAACTTATGAGAGGTGTAGTGTGAGCAAGAGGAGTAGAAGGCCTTGGTGAAGAGGTATACGACTTGAAGATACTGATGTAAGCGATTCAGAAGGTAATACCCCACCTCGCCACCCCATTCTAATTCAGTCCAGACGCTACCACTCTTCCCCCGCCAAGACGTCTAGATTTGCTCATCTTGGCCAAGAAGCTAACGGTTTCATATGTCTCCAAGACCTGCTAATTGGCTATTAAGGCCTAGTCTGCCAGCTCTAACGCAGGGACTAAGCCCCGCAGTGCCTGACATTACTTTTAACGGGTATTTTAACGAGCCCTTTAACACTAGCCTAACGACTCTGCCCTAGAGTCCAGACCTCAACCCGGTTATTTTTATTTTCTTTTCATTTCATTAACTAGAACATTTGTTACACCTCCTTATGGGCCTCCTTGGTAGCTGGTAACGGTCTAGGGAACCAGAAGAAGAAGAAGCACAGGTGGTAGATGATTTCTGCCGCCAGCTCTCCACAGGCTGGAAGATACGACTGGTATTCCCACAGAGACCAGCGTTCTTGCACGTGGTTTTTGAAGGTCAAGTAGAGACCTCCGTAGATGATGCCTAGGCCCAGAAGAGCGACTGTGAGCATGGCACTTCGTCTAGCGAGTGCAGACTGGTTAGTCTTGTTGAGGTAGTGGGTTGTGAACACCAGACCCAGCATGATGGGGATGTAGAAGGTGATTTTGAGAGCTTCAGGCGCGAAATCAGACATGTCGATGGGCAGATTGAGAGGTTTGAGCAGGAAATAGGATACACAGAACCAACCTCCCTTGACCACCCATGAGAGGAAGTAGAATTTGAGAGACTTGGACTGGATGATGGTTCCATAACCTAGCGACATGACGATTAGAAGTGACAGAAAGAGCGAGTCTGCCAGAGGTTTGACAATTGATGCTACCATAGCAACAGCTTTAGGAGCATCCTCACTTTTATTGGCGAGGTTGAGGTTCACAAAGACAATGATAGACTTGAGCACCAACAAGCCCATAGCTTTAGTGAGGTAAGTCTGGACAGGTGAAGCGTGTTTCAGGTTCTTTTTGTATGCATAGTACCAAATGCCAAAGGTCAGCAGATGGTAGAAGACTGAGATTCTACTCAACAACAACAGACCAAATTCTCCACCACCTAGGAACCCGAATGCACTTTTGACGACCATCTTGGCCTCGAAATCGTCGTTAGGAATGAGAGGATGGACCATGACACAGTACTGGCCTGACTTTTGAATGGCATACCGACTCTGTTGCTGGCTTTGAAGGTTGATAGGGAATGAGAACACTCTGGAGTAGAGGTTATCATTCTCCTCAGGTTTGACCACGTACATTCCATAAGCCCACTCCTCACACTGCCCGCTTTCAATGGTAGCCTCGTCGCATACACCCAGGATCTTGTCATAGTCTCTCCATTCAAAGATCGCCATTGCCATGGCTCCTGGAGTGTCTAGCACTTGGTATGAGAACTGGATGTACGTGTCCTTAGCAGGCATTCCCCAGTCTTCGCCAACGTACACATTTGCACAAGCGAGAGGATTCTCATTGTTCAAATACAGTACTTCGGCCTTAACTACGGCTATTAGTGCCAGTAGAAGGAGAATTGGTATCATAGTCTGGTAGTCAGTGTAGATCAACGTGTCAGTGGGATGAACTTAGCTTTGACAGGACCTGAGGTAAGGGGTATGAAAATGTGATAAAAGGGGGATCATTTTATATACAGTAAGTAAAATCACGAATTGATCTCATTCAAATAATTCGGGCTCATTTTTCAGAAAAACATACCAGATCACTCATCAGTCACCCTCCACTTTCTTCACTGTCTTCGTGTCGCATGCACACTGCATATCGCGAATACGCGTATTTTTGGAGTGACGAGGAGGACAGTATAAGAGACTCAATTCGGGTCGTAAAGTGGCCGGAATTTGAACATAATATATGGGACACCAGGGAGAGTAGTTCAAGCTCCGTTTTCAACACAAAACCCGCTAACTCAACTTCTGACACCGCTCCGTGATTTCCACCGTGGGTACATCTCTCATGCGTGAGTAAGGCACACCCAAACATTCCAGCTCGGATGTCGGATTGAGATGTTCCAGATCCGAGAGGGGGGCGGGGTGGCGATGGAGTGTCTGTCCAGCTTGATTGAATCGTTTCAGCTCACAATTGGCATGCTGGATCAAACTGAGGGAAGTGAGAAGTCTCTAGGTTTGTTAGTTAAGGATTCAAGTAATTGAAGTATAGAGATAACTGTCATAGATCATAATTTTGGTGGAAAAACTATTGACTTTCTACTTGGATCCGCTTTGACACCAGGTGATAAGTCATCGGTTCATATCCAGCTTCTCTTTATCTTAAAAATGGCTACAATCTCCACTATAGCTGAATTTATCTCCTAAGTAGAGTCTAACTAAATTAGAAATGAATGAACATAACCCCACAGCCTCCTCAATACCATTCAGATTGAGATGTTTTCACCGGAACTCAGCAATTTCAAGGTCAAAAAATCTCTTCCGCCATACAACTCACCCACACTCTCTACTTCTTGGCCATGTAAATCACTCCCTTTCTCGGCTCACACAGTATGCATTGCCTATCATAAACAGCACAAGGTAACTCGATGAGTAATCATTCGATTTGGACGTACTCTACTCCAATAGCCTGAAAAACCCACATCCAATCAAAAGTTTCATACACAGTCTTCTCAAACTCCTCAGGAAATGTCTCAATACTGCCCCTCATTTCTGTCTCTGCAAGCTTCAAGAATGTATCATGCAGGTTTCAGACAGAACCTCTCAAACTTGACGAATATCCATCCGATCTCTACAGAAATAAGTTCAGTCTGCTATAAAAACCACTCTCATCAAATGTCTTCATACAATCCCATCTGTCAAATGCCTGTAACACCGTCAAAACTAGCCCCCCTCTTTTTGCTTACATAAACACAGCTTCAAACTCTATTTTAATTCACCACTACTCTATCTGTTCCACCTTCAACTTACATCTACATCACCACTTTTGATACACCACCATGCGCGACTATAGCGACGTCTCCGAGGCCGAAACGGAGGTAGCGCCGTCGCCCTACAAGCTGGGGAGCCGCCTCAAGCGTCTCAAGCGGCGTATTGACGATGATGACGACTATTCGTCCGATGAAGGAGGACCCTCAACTAATCACTCTTCACAAGTGTTGCCACGCAAGGAGCCCAAGCGCAAAAACTCGTCGGATATGAGCCGCAGTGCCACGCCGATGCCACGTGTCGGGTCCGGTTCCCGCAAAAAACGCGACGCAAACGGCAGAATGAAGCTGCAGAGAATGTGTGACAAGGGCAAGTACGAGGAGGCGTACCAACTAGTCAGGGACGGTGCGGATGTCAACGATAGAGACTACGCGGGCAACACAGCGCTTCACGAGGCTGCTCTCAAGGGTCACGTGGATATCGTCAAGCTGTTGTTGGACCACAAAGCCATAGTTGACATTCGGTCAGGACCTACAGACCTAGATACCCCGCTGATTGACGCAGCTGCAAACGACCACGTGGAAGTAGTCAAGTTATTGTTGGATCGGGGCGCAGATCCGCGTATTATCAACGCTCTGGGCAAGTCAGCCATGGACTCTGTGGACGAAGAGATGCCTCACTCTACGAAAATCAGATCTTTGATCCAGGAGGCGCTTCACAGCTTTAGGAACCGACCAAGACCTCCAGAGTCACGTGAAGACGACCCAGAAGCGTTCCCAGACCCAGAACTACACAAAATATACAACCATGGGACCGGAGGAGGAGATGGAGGAGGAGCAGGAAGTGATACTGGTTCTAGCAGGAGACGTGGCGTTCGTGCTCAAGCCATGCGTAACGATCTGCTGTGGCTGGATCTGACGTCGAAAAACGGCCGAGAACAAATCTACCAAAAGGCTGCAGACGGAGATATCGAGTTCATTGGCTCGTCTCTGGAAGGAGGATGGAAACCTGATACCCAGTCGCTATGTTTGGCGGCAAGGCATGGCCATACCGATGTTGTGGGCTTGTTATTGGCGTTTGGATGCGAGTGTGACGAACCAGGGGAGGATGGAGAGACTGCGTTGTTGAGAACAGTGGGCAGAGGTCATGTTTCTACTCTGAAGCTGTTGCTAGACTCGGGTGCTAACCCGTTACGCAAGAATTCACAAGGCAAGACTGCTCTTCAGGTGGTCAAGGAGCTGAGTGGTTACGAGGAGGAGGTTACTCTACTGGAGGAGTGGACGAGTAAAGGAAGTGGCAAAGACAAGGCTGTCAAGTCGGAAAAACACGAGAAGCATGAGAAGCATGAAAAGTCGGAGAAGCACGAGAGATCTGACAAGGAAAAAGCCGATCGTGAGAAGCTGCGGCTCGAAAAGATGGAAAAACGGAGGATTGAGAGAGAACGGGAGCGGGAAAGAGAACGAGAACGGGACAGAGAGCGAGTCAAGGTGGAAAAACATGCCGACAAGGAGAAATCTGAAAAGTTGGAGAGACGTGAGAAGCGAGAACGAACCAATTCCACTTCTGAACGACACAACTCCACGACTTCGACGCATTCCACCTCAGAGATTCGAGATAGAGAGAGAGAACGCGAACGCGAACGTGAACGTGAACGCAAGCATGTCAAAAAGGAGCATCCTGACATGTCTTCTTCCTCTCCTCATCATGTGACTTCTCCTCCCAGAGTCGCTTCTCCCTCCCAAATGTCTCCTGTTTCCACTCCCATGTCTCGTACGTCTTCTCAGGCCGACGAAAACAAGGGTGCAGTCAAGCACGAGCGAACTCCTAGCATTTCGTCCATTTCCGACAAACTTCTGGTCAAGAAACGTAAGTTGGCTGGTGGTAAGGAGGAGCTGGAGCGTCGAAAGAGCGAGGACAAGGTCAAGGTGAAGAAGCGGTCTGTTTCTTCCGCTTCTGGCGGTGCCAACAAGCCCCAGTCGGTGTTTGACAAGCTGTTTGGCTCCAAACAGAAGGAGAAGGAGGAACAGCAGCGGGCTGCCCGTGAGAAGGAAGAGGCTGCTCGGCTCGAGCGTCAGGAACGAATCAGACGCAAGAAGCAGCAGCAGCAGGAGCAGCTCGAGGAGGAGAAGCGCAAGCTTGAGGAGGAGAAGCGAAAGCTGGAGGAAAAGAAGCGGCTGGAGGAGGAGCGGCTGAGAAAGGAGCAGGAGAAGCGTGACAAGGCCGAGAAGGCTGAGCGTGAGCGCGTCGAGAGAGAGAAGCGTGAGCGAAAGGAGAGGGAGCGCAAGGAGCGGGAGGAGAAGGAAAAGAAGGAACGTGAGGAGAAGGAGCGCGTGGAGCGGGAGAAGCGTGAAAAGGCCGAAAAGGAAGCCAAGGAGGCCCGTGAAAAGGAGCGCAAGGAGAAGGAGGAAAAAGAGCGAGTCGAAAAGGAGGAGAAGGAGCGAGTGGAGAGACAAAAGGAGAAGGAAAAGGCCAGAGCTGAGAAGGCCGAGAAGGCTGAGAAGGCTGAGAAGGCTGAGAAGGCTGAAAAGGCTGAGAAGGCTGAGCGAGAGGCCAAGGAGGCTAGAGAGAAGGAGTCCAAGGAGAAGGAACTCAAGGAGAAGGAGTCCAAGGAAAAGGAAGCCTCTGCCAAGGATTCCAAGGACCCCAAGGACCCCAAGGACTCCAAAGATCTCAAGGACTCCCCTTCTGCCTCCTCTTCAGCTGCTGCTTCTGCTACTCCCTCTGCTGCCACGTCTCCTGACAACCGCAAGTCGCCTCTGATCAAACGACCCAAGGAACTGGACCGTCAAAAGTCCAAGGAGTCTCTTGATCGACGGGAAATCGAGCGGGAGAAGGAGCGGAAGCGTCTCGAGCGTCAGAGAGCCATTCTCAAGGGTATTGAGGAGGACGAGCGACGTCGAAACGAGATGCGACGGCGAGAAATGGAGCAGAAGGCCGAACAGGAAGCTCTTGCTGCCAAAGAGCGAGAGAAACGGGAGGCTGAGGAGATGGAGCGAGAGAAGGAGCGCGAACGACAGCGACGTATCCAGCTGGATATTGACAGTCGAAAAGCTCTTCCTTATGGTCTTCGAGAAGCTATCTACGAGCCTCGACAGGTTGACCAGATTTTCGCTTATCTTCCTCTCTTTGTTCGTCAGTCCTGTTTCCTTGATATTCAGCTGTCTCTACTCCTTGGGGTCAAGAACTTCTGTGGTTCTTATCCTCGAGTTGCTCGACGTATTGTCTCTACTACAGAGAAAGAACGTCTTTGGAGCACTCTGACTCCCCTCCTTTGCCGAGCTCCTGGTCCTGGAGACGATCTCGACATGGTTGGTCTTGAACGTCAAGATGAGCGTCGCAAGTTCTTGGGAATGAACTGTTTCTGGGTGTCTTGCAGTGATGTGCTCGAGGTAATCTCCACCAACTTCCCCATGCTCTTCGATGCAGTCATGTCTGTGGCTCCTCTCAAGGTTGATATTGACTGGGAAGAGGACGCCGAGGCTGCTGCTGCCACTGCTGCTTGTGTTGAAGCAGAGTCCGAGCAGATCGACAAGGCCATTGCAAAGTTCCCTCTCAGAGTGAGAATGAAGCTGCAGGCTTTGCGACCTCAGTGGCCTTAGCGCTACATCTCCTGCTCTAATTACTCTCCACGGCCTCGATAGAGGAAGGCTAAAATGCTAACATGTAATTTATTGTATTATAGTAATGATGACTTATGGGAAGTGTAGTGATGCAAGGTAGAGAACCAGCTCTACTTTTTGTAGTTTTTCCAGAAACACACGTATACCATAACTTGTGTATATGTGTACTCGCCTTTCAATTTGAGAACCAATGCGACTGTGGAATCGTGTGGAGATTCGTCTGGATTTAGGTGCACATAATTCGAAACAATAACGTCTTGTGTTTCTGACCATGCCATTGTGTATTGTGAGATGCTTGAGAGTGGTGAGAGTTGATGCTATATTGATGATGAGTCGACTTGGTATATATATAAGACGATTGAGTACATTTTACACACGAATTGGCCTCACCAAAGTGTTGTATGAGGTTTCTAGAAGTTTTTTCATGAATACAGGAGATGTCTCGTATCATGGATTTTACACATGTCTTGTCGCATAAGTGAATAATTATTTGTATTAACGGTGGGGCTTAGAGAGGTGATATGGAGATGGGAAACGAGAAGATGAGTTATTGAAATGAAAGAGTAGACACTCAATTCGGTAAGTGTCTTGTTATGTGGGCATACCCAGCATCAGTTTAGTTGTCTGCCTTACACAATCATGCTGAACCACGAAGCCTTCTGTTCACCTTGAATCTAACAAGTCAATATTATTCCACAGCTGTTTCATAGCCGTTCATGAAACACGTGGGTGTGTATCAACCGATGCAAAGTGTTTGAACCTCATGATGTTGGTGAGAGATAGACAGAGGTCATTGTGACATACTTCAGCAGGCATGAGGACATGTAGGAACATCTAGAGCCATAAGCAGACTGTGTAGAGATCTATTAAAGGTACGAGGGCTTCATTCCCACTCTCTCAGTTACTAAGGCATTCCACCATGATCGATAACTTGAATAGTTCCACACTGTCTCAGAGCTCAAGTTGGAACATCGGCTTACAAAGAACAGGCACGGCATTACTTCATCAATTGAAACAATTGAAAACTCGGAGCCATTGGACCTTCCTTTCCTGTCCTACATGGATGACTAGTCTTATGAAACACACCTACTCTCAGCCAATCTCACTTTCTACATAGCCACATTCGCTCTCACGTGGCTTCAGACCTTCATGTACATCCATTCAATCTATATCACTTCTAAAGTCCTACAAGTAGCTCACCTTGAAACCCATGCTGAGAGTCTGCAGAATCTTGACCCACAGCATTTTGAGCGTGTCCACGACCCGTTTTCGAATCAGAGGGTTGGCAGCAGACAGGGAAATGATGATGACCAGCGCCAGGGTTCGGAAAATGGCGTTTCCGTCAAACTGCGACTTGAACGATGTGGAGATGATCTGAGAGAGAGTTCTTGGTTGTCTGGACGACTTGGACACAGCAGAGTCACGTGTGGTGTCACGTGTAGTCTCTCGTGATGTGGTGGTCGACTCGGTCTTGACCTCTCTCGACTTTGTGTCTCTGGAAACCCGTTCTTCTCTCTCCTTTTCCTTGGCGTCGCTCTTTTCCTTCTCCTTGGCCTCCTCCAGCAGTCTCTTGTGTTCCTGTTCGGCGTGTTTCTGGGACTCGTCCAGCTTGTGGCTCATTTCCTTCTTCTGCTCGTGCGAGAACAGATTGGTGTTGTTGACAAAGCTATGGGCCACGTCCCACTGTTTGAGATCGGGCAGTACTCTCAGAAGGTAGAGATCCAGCACCTTGTAGAAGGCAGTCTTTGTCTTGGCGTCTTCACTGCCATTGTCGTTGTAGCTCACAATGAACTTCTCGAGATTATCAGCCATCAGTTTCGCATCAGTGTCGTGTCTGATAGATAGGGAAGCCAGAAGAGCCAGAATTGTAGGGTGAATGTTTCCTGTTCCTCCAGAGGCAGTCACCAATTCGTCCCACACAGATCCCGACGTGAGTTTTCGCGCCAGCTGTTTTCGGGTCTGGTTCCACTCGCCCGAATCGCTACCGCTCAGATCTCCAGTGCTGTTCAACAGTGCTTCTCCAGCCTGTTTGCACGAAGCGTCCAGAATCGCCAGGTACAGCGACCACACCTTGATCCACAGCGATAGCGGGATGTTGTGGGGGTTTTCGGGGTCCGACACGGTCGAGCCGTTGACCTGGGCGCCCTTGGCCGTGATTTCGTCGAAAAACGGCCGAATCAGCTCGTACGAGTTGTAGAAGTTCTTGTTGACAAATTCCCGCGCAGACTCGCCAAACGTCTGGTACATCTGGTCGACCTTTGGGGTGGCGGCCTGGTTCACGGCCGACGTGACCGAGTCCGTCAGCAGCGTCGAGGTAGTCATTTGTGGCATTACGAGAGTGTGCGTGTTTGTGTGTGTGTGTGTGTTTCTTCAACTTCTCGACGTTCGCCTTACTCTGTGGAGAATTCCGAAATATCGTTACCTCGGTTTATGCACCACGAGCTAAATACAGCGGGGGTTTTGTGGGGTTGTGGAGGCAAACACATGTGATTGGAGAGTCATGTGACCAAACTGGAGAGGGGGGCAGTAGAGATGTATATTTCTGGCCGCTGTGGTTTCGTCACGTGACTTGAGGCAATATATTTCGTCAATTCGACCTGTGTCCTTCCCCACTCGATACATCACCCCAGATGACCATTATCTATCTTCAAGCTAATGAGACCAGTTTAGGCATTAGGTTTGGGATAGGGCTCGAGTACGGATACGATACAACGGTGATATTGGTGCGTGGGGTAGAACAATGGTGACTAATCAGGGGTGGAATTGGGACAAAAGGGGTTGTGACAGAAGATTTGTGTCTCATTAAATCGATTTTGGGCTCACCAGTGCCGAATTGAACCTAACATTGGTCACCTTTGTGGTGTTATCTTGTGACTGTTTTAAACTAATATACTTGATGAGCTCAACTAATGAGTTACAATTCCTAACAAGTGGATCGAAGATATTAATGGGGGTTTTATAGATGGGAAACAGTCATCAAGTCTATAAATTGTAATCAAAACCCCTTAAAGGTCATATGGTATATTTAGTCACCTTTCATCCCCTCATTTCCACATTATTACAACCGTACCCCTAAACACCCACTGACTAAGCTATCCACTCAAGGGAGAGTTGTATGGCACATCAAAGGAGTAAGAATCACCTACAGTTGGAAGCTCTGATAGCCGACTATCTAAAGCCATTAGCAAGGGACAGTATGCGTTATTGTCTAGCTCTTGAAGAGACAGACCCCTTGCTTCTCTTCAGACCCTTCAAGAAGCAGGCTGTTAAGAGCCTCCTATGACCAATGTCAGAAGCTTGCAACAGACTACTTCTACGATCCTCATGAGTTCCATTACGATTGCAATGTTTAGAAAAGCGTTAGGCAATAAATAGTCATTAGTCATTATATAACAGTCAGAGCGATAGCATGTAGAATCGATGGCTGTGTAGTGGAGCTTCAAGGACTCCTGGTCGGTTAAGCTGTAGCTTGTCTCTGAAGCTCAGATGTAGATATTTCCTTCTTACCTACGCCCCTAGAACCACACTAGAGGATAGCTGACATCTCCCGCAGCCTGGATAGGAGGTCCAACTCGTCTCTGGACCTCACGCTCGGTAGCCTCGTCCATCTCGTTGGAGGGAGGAGCGTTGGCCTGGGCAAGAATGTTGCTTGCTTGGGCGTGAGTTCCCCGTTCAAAATGCTCTTCGGGCTTCAGCAGACCCCGTTTGATGAGGTACAGCTTCAGAGCGTGCTCACTGTCCTGGTACGTGGGCAGCACGTTATCCTCGTGGACCCAGTCATCGTGGCAGAGACAGGGAGTGGAGGAAATGGTGGAAGTGGCAGTAGTGGATGTGGAGTCGATTCTCTCGAGCTCAGACTCGGAAATTGAAGATCTACACGAGCTGGATCCCGAGCTGGAAGCGGGAGAAAGGTTTCCTTCGTAGGCACCGTCGCACTCGCTCGAACACACCACGCACGACATGTATGGAGGAGGCAGACAGCTCTTGACCATGTGTTCGAATCTGATGTTGGAGAGCAGTTTCAGGAACGACGAGGCTCGAGCATGGGTGGAAAAGGGCACTGTGAGGAAGTTTGTGCCCTCGTAAGCCACGAAAAAATAGGGCTTTTTGGACAGCTGCGGGTGACTCCAGTAATCGTAGTCCACGTCACACACAGCCATACACACCACCTTCATACAGTCGAGGTTGTCGATATGCACGTAGAAGCCCTTCTCGCCCACCTTTTGGGGCACGAAAATCAGCCGTTCGGTGGTGATCCAAACAGCGCCCTGTTGTGTGTCGTTAGTGAGGTACGACACGGCTGCCTCTGGGGGTGCAAAAGTGGGCAGCAGGTTTTTGAGCAGCGACAGGTTGAACCGTGGTGCTGATTGTGTAATGGTCTGTGTAGCCAGAGACTCTCTGGATCCGTTTCTATTCGATCCCGAGGCATCTGACGTAGCGGGTCGAGTCACTCCTGTGTTTCCCACAGGTCTGTGTGTTCCTGCGGTTGTGGGTCTGGGGTTTGAATCTGTTCTGAGAGACATTTCTCTGGCACCTGAAGAGTCAGGCACAGATTCCGACGCCCATTTTCGCAGTCCCTTTTTCAGCGACGCCACAAACCGGTCTCGTTCGCTGGGCTCCTTGCTTTTTTTCGACGCCTGGTCTCGCTGGCGTTTTTCCTCTCGTTGCCGCTCTCTTTCCTGCTTGAGCTTTTCCTGCTCCTTCTGGCGTTGTTGATGCAGACGGATGACTGAGGTTCTGTATCCCGACGACTTGGACGAGAACTTTTGCAGCAGCAGCTCGTTGGGCAGCAGAATGGGGTTCTCGCCTCCCACGGGTGTTGGTGCGAGCATGGATGAAGAGGAAGGAGTGAGCGGTTGTTGTTGTGTAAGAGTGTTGTGAGTTTTCTTTCCTGTCGTACGTTCAGTGTGGGGTATGTGGCCTATGCCTGTCAGTGTGGGTGAACTTGTCGACTTTGATTGTTTGATTTCTCGCTGACCCAGTATTCCTCTCGTCAAAGTCTCTCTGTCTTCTCCTCAGACTCTCTCTCTTGGTTTCGTAGGACTATCTATCTCGTACTTCCTACGCTAATATATATTTCTTGCTTCCTGCAGCGTCTGATTGACACAAGGTGTGCGATTGACATGCGGGGAACCAGATGCCGACTGTGAGGTTATCCCAGTCAAACTTTTTTCTTCCAGCCTGCGACTTGGTTCAGGCCAATTTTATTATTGGCATGATTAGCCCATTTCGGCGAGAAGAGTGGTGATAATAAGTCTTCCATAAGAGGCAAAAGACGGTCAAAAGCCGGAAAGAAAACGCTGGGAGCCGAAAATAGGCCGCCCAGAGGTGGAAGGAGGCTGTATGTATGTTTTTTTCCCTCCAATTTTTTCACCCCTATTGCATGCACATTTTCTCGTTTCACACTTCTGCCTCACGCCTCAACTCAAATGGAGCCCTAAATGCCAGGGGAATTTTTACCGTCCTATCGAGGTGTGGGTCTAGTTCGAAGCTGGTGGGGCTGAAAAATCTAGAGAAGAGACTAATGAGAGAGGAGAAGAGGATGGTGTATTTTCGAATATTTTAGCAAATTTCTGTGATTTATCAAAATTCCTTCTGTACAACCCACTTTTGTCTCTTGCCGTCTTCCGTCATTCCAGAACAAACGCCGCAGCATCGGAACGGTTTGCTAATACGTCCTCAGCTCTGCTCTTCAGCAGCCACCTCATGTGCGATAAGAAGGCTACATTTCCCAAAAGTACGAGCCAGTGGGTCTGTCATGTGCAGAAGATACGATGGTGTGGACCCTCCAATGTGCTAACAGGTGAGCTAAGATAGAGGGTAGTCATGTGTCACCACAAGTGAAGGAGTCGTACCAGTTGACATGCCACAACCACAGACACACAAACAATCATGTTTTTCACACATGATCCATCTCTCTGATCTCTCTTCTTCATTCTCTTGTTCTCGGCTAAACCTCCCTGTTTATGCGGCTTCCACAGCTATAACACTTTACTTTTCTCACTTAAGCTCTTTCCAAAAGCCCTCAGCCGTATCCACCAGACTTTGATTAACATAGAACCGACAAGGTGGCGAGGAAGGGGAGAGGGTGTTATAATGGACACAGATACAACATTGGAGTCTTGGAACATGCCCCCAGATTGTTGTTTCACCATTTTTTCCCCTATTGCAAGGTCGCATTTTCTTCTTTTTTCTCACACCGCCAAGCATCACAGAACCGTAATTCGGGCTTTGGTGCGGCGTTTGGTGCGCGAAATATGTACCCTGAATGAAGCTGAAATGTATAGATAAGAAGATGAGGCATTAGTGGCGGTGCAAAAAACGCGCACCCCTGTCTGTGGGCCAATGCGACGCTCTTCCGGGTCACGTGACACCCTCCCTTTGTTGTCATTGTTGTGCTCTCTCTGCTTGCTCGCCTACATCGACGACCGGGTAACCCATATTCATACAGTGTTTCGATGTACTTAACATGCCCTTTTTGGTTAAGCTGAAAACTGCTAACTGGGCTTGGGTTTAATAGTATATCAGCCTCATGGCCAGTGTCTCATAAGAAGGAGCTCAAAGTAGGGGCAAGGAACCTGGTAGGTTAAGCTGTTGTTTGGGGCTGAGACAGCAAGCAGACTCAGGGGTCGTCATGTGTTTAGTGCTTGTAATTTGGGTGAGGCGGTAGTTGAAATTACAGAATTTGATGTCACCTCGTAATTGATTCAAGAATGGTGCCTCATTTGGTATCATTGGATAGGGATTTTTGTCCCAGATACAGTGAAAAACTTGGTTTTTCAGTGGTACTTTTATTGATGGAGTTACAGCCAATTATCTGCTTAGGACACTACACACTCCTATGGTGGCACTATACTAGCCCACGAGGGGCACCCAATAAGGACATCTCGTTTCGACATTGGTCATGGCTGTTTTAGGACAGTCGTATGATTCATATTGGTCGTGTGAACTTGGTGATATTATGTGCATACGAGATACGGCATAGGGGACGACGTTGAAGATTGTCTGAAGGGATACATTGCCTTTAATTATGAGAGCGTTGCGACGTTGGAGGTCAGGTGGCTGATGATTGGATTGGAATAATTATTTCAATTTATCTGAATTATTCCGATTTAACTAGGTAATTCGAATAAACTCGAGAAATTTGGGAATATTAGTCAGCCATATGGAAGGTCCAAAACCACTGAGGGACACCCCAAAACACTGCAAAACACACTCAAAAACAACCAGTCAATCTCTCCCCGCCTTTACACCGACACAAGTGCAATTTCAGCCGTCCTATTGTCATTGTCCCCCTTGCATCAAACAGTTTACCCCACTTTACAACAAACACCTGTGTGAGAGAAACTGCAAGGCTGGACATTCCTGAGTGCTGGTTCCTTGCATCTGGACACGTGTACGGTTACTGGAGCTCGTACTTTGCTCCGAAAGCGCCTTGGAGTGGCTACTCGAGCTATTCTGGGGTGATTATTAATCCCTGTGACGTCATGTGGGGGTCACCAGAAAGGAAGCAAGAAGAGACAAGCAGATGAGTAAGACAGTAAGGGTCTAGACCCTAGAAGGGATGTGGTGTATTTGTCCAACAGTGTCCAATATTCTGCTGTACAGCGAGGATTATTAACAGAGTGCTTGACAGTGTCTGTAAGTGTCTATTCTCATTGGCTCAAGATAGGAAGCTACAGAGTGAGAGCTTGTTAAGGATAAATTCAGCTACTCGTAGCTTCTAAAAGCTGTAATGGAGCATTGTCACAAGCAACAAATCCAGGGCAACTCCTAAGACTTCCAACACCCTGAGGTATAAGAGACGCTTGTACCACTAACAATGTATCCCATAGCTTTTTGCCATGAAGCTGTTTTTCAATAACGACTAAAATTATATCTTCAGATAGCTGCTGCCTAAGACTGTCTAGTTCCCAGGATTTCTCTCCATTGGTTGAGGAGGCTGTTACCGAATGTTTGTGGACAGGCTATGTATGTTTATTGATCGATTTCAACTCGTTCTAAATGGAAGGAATACACATATGGCTTACTATATCGTTTCTGTTTGCACTCCGATAGTATCATCTCCTCTCAGCACAATCATTCACATCATTCATTCGTTATAAGAGTTAGTTGTAGAAATAAGAAGTAAGTCATTTGAAGCGTCAAAAGTTGAAGTCATAGAGTCAAGAGAAGGACTGCAGCCTACTCCGTCTTCACTTCCTTCTTCTCCTCCTTCTTCTCATCAATACTCTGAAGATGGAAGTGGATGAAGACCTTGTCTCTGCATCGAGACCAGTCAGGGCTGGTGATGACCCAGATGGTAGCCTGAGCAGGGCCAGGAGAGCAGTAGTAGTACTCCTGGGGTCCGTTCCACACGCCAATATCTCCGTTTTCGGTGATGTTCCACTTGGAGCCAATGATGATGTTGCTTTCTCCAGGGTGACCAGTCCAGAACCAGGCAAGGAAGGGCTCGTAGACAATAGGGTGACCTTCAACAGAAAGAGTCTGGTTGACTCCCTCAGTGACCACAATAGGAGTGCCGTAACCAGAGGCAAAGAGCACTTCTCCGTCCCAGGAAACAGGGTAGAGCTCGTCACCCCATTTCTTGTACATGAGATTGTACTTATCTCCAACAGCAGCGAGGGCAGTGGTAGCCAGAGTGATCAGAGTGAGAAACTTCATTGTGGTGTATGTGTATGAGGAGGACTTTTCTGAGAGGAAATGAGCCACATTTATACTGATCCAATGATGAACATTTAATGAGACAATTGCATTGTCTTCGTTCTCACTCAGCTTTAGTCAACGCCATTCAAGGTACCATCTGCATCGAGCAGCATAGAGTTTGAACGGGTGCTTATCTGATGGCGCTAACGAGCGATAATGTACTGTACCATGTGATCGTTACATGGGTAGGGAACATCTGGGAGACATATTTGTCACAAAAACCAGATTTCGTGCAAAACTACTGCCATCTTGCTACAATAGTTCTTTCCCTCTCACCTCTCGTGTTCTTGGTTAACCGCGCGCCAAGCTGATCGACAATGCACCACGACATGGAAGCTCAGCCTCGAGAAAGAGGTAGAAAGATGGAGATAGAGTGGGGAACAATGGCGTTGTCTGAAAGGCGAGGTGGTTATATGATGGGGTTTGTGAACATGTTCCCATACTACAAGTAGTTGTGTCTATAGTCAGATACTCAGTGCTGGTACCCTCCTTTAAGCATGCCTACTTATCTGAAAGACAAGACTTATCAGATCATTGAGTGACACTCATATATGCCATGCACAGTTCCGTTTCAGATACTGCTCAAAAGCGCATAACCCACGTTGTTCACGGAGTTTGCTGATCAGGGCATCGACTGTTTTCAGTGAGCAGTTTGGAGGTCGCGGTTGAAAATCGAGGGGAATGACAATGGGATTGGTCCATAACTTGGCCAATAGTTCTCAAAGTGTCCGTTATAGTTCATTTCCATCTTCTTTAACCAATGAGCTCGACTGTTGTATGCCTTCATAGAGATTATCTCTTCCAGCTGATATTAAAGACCCAATTGGCACTTTATAACCTCAGGACACCTCCTATCAGTCCAAGGAGCATACCAGTGATCTCTCTGAGACCTGAGAGTAACCTCAAGGCTGCATTGGCCTTGAAAAGTTATTCCTATCCGACTATAGCCTTACTCACCCAGCAGATATGCTGACTAAGCAAACAAATTTCCCTTTGACGACAGGACTTTCCTGGGCTCACCTCCTGGATATAAGCACTACTTATGTACGATTTGTGCAGTGAGCCGGTTTACATTCGATTTAGACATTTTTCAGATTTTTTGTTTATTTTCATTCTAGAAACCTGTGACTTGATATTTGGGATGACGTAAGCACAGACAGCACAAGACAGTTAAGAGGGGTTGTAGATGGGGTGGAGTGAGAAGAAGTGTCATGCAAAATATTTTGAAGCTGTAAAATCACTCCGGTATATTTATTTGAGCCGGAGCTCTTCTTCAACGCTACTGAAAGTGTCAGCTCAAGTTGGTCGTCAATATCCCAACTACTTCTTTGAGTACTCCCAACAATACTACTTATGGTTATTTCTGACTAAGCAGGACTTCACATAGAAAACACTGTCATCAGCACAACACAGTTTCACCACAAACCCCCTTTTAGGCCAATCACACCCCTCCTTAGTCATCACCTTTGCTCGATATCTCTTGTAATCCCTCAGCTCATCTCATGCAGGGTCTCTGGTGACTTGTGCAAATCGCCTATTTCCAAATGGTGTCATGCCAAGATCCGGATCCACTTGTACGGCACTACGAGATGCGAGGAAGAAGAGGGTGTGACAAAGAGCAGTGAAAAGCGTCGTTTCTTTTTGCGGGAGGCGGGAAAATATTTCAGCCATTAGTGTGACTACTGGTATCCACTTCCCTTCTTATCATGGGCCTAAAAGTATTTTATTTTATTTTAATTTTTTTTAGTGCCATTTTAGATCCACTGATAATCCGTTGTGCTCTCTCTGTTCCTCACACGGACAAACTTCAATGTGCTGCTTAATATAGTGCAACTCAAATTGTCTACACTTGAGGTGGGTATGGAGATCGTTGAAGAAGCGGCTTAGAGGAAGTGGGAGAAATGTGTTTTATAGCACTCAGATATAGCATTCTAGTAGAGCACGACTACCCTTTCGTACCTGCCAAATAAGATATAAATCCTGTCTCACCCCTAGACTCACCACCCTTAGACATTCCAACTCTTGTACACTCAACCAAATGCCACACCTCGATCCTTGACGCTTTGAGCCGGATCAATTATGCGCACGTCTCCACAATCGAGCCATTCTTTGGTAGCAATGGGCTCATTGGAGTTGCAAGAGTAGGACAAGGGAAGGCATTGCGATGGAATGCATGCTCCTCTTTGCACTATCGCGAAACACTCAACACCACATCGTAGTGTTGCACCTCACACCCTATTACGTCACCAAACTTCTCCCACCTTCTCACGTGAAATGGAAAATCATAGAAGTGTTTCAAAACCTCCGAGAAGACGCTCTCCAGTCTCCACATGGCTGAGAGCAACTTTCGGATGCATGGTGCATGCAGCTGGCATGTAGTGATGATGCCTTAGCCTGGGAGGCGAGGGAGCGATATTTTGGGCTAAAAAACCGAACTAGTGCAATTTTAGTAGTATAAGCTGAATCTCCACACTTTTCTGATGTGGAAAATGTACTTTTTTGGGCGGTATATTTCTTTCTACCCGCCAGAAACGGTTATTCTCCTATCCCCCTTCTGTCCTAGCAACTCTATCGTAACTTTGTTTGTCAGAAGAAACGGACAGAACGGATTTATCGATATGGTTTGTCAGCCCGAAGAGAGGTGAAGGCGGTGTAAAAAGGTGGGTGGAAATCGAGAACAGATCGGATAATATTGGGAAATTCACGAAAAAACAACCACAAAATTCTCCACACTCAATTGACTTGTTCAAACCAGAAAAGGGTCACAATTTTTTCTTCCCTCAGCCACATAGCCCCCCTCTCTCTACCACGGTTACACCTGCTCACGCACACCACCATAACCCTTTCGATAATCTTCTCTGCATTAGAATTGCTTGCTGTTTGTTTGCAACGGCTTCCCGAACACGTATATATAGACCTATAGATCCCTCCTCTACTCCCCATCAACCTACAACTTCACACAATCAAAAATGTCTTTCCCCAAGCGAGCTCTCATTGCTGTCACCGACTACAACGGCCCCTTCTACCCCGACGGATCCAAGACCGGACTCTTCTTCTCCGAGGCCTACGAGCCCTTTGAGGTTTTCTCCAAGGCCGGTTTCGACGTCCAGTTTGTGTCTGAGGACGGCAAGTGGGGCTACGACCCCCACTCTCTCGACCCCAAGTTTGCTACCGAGGAGCAGCTCGAGGCCCAGAAGAACCCCCAGTCGCAATACAACCTGGTTCTGGACGGTATTCTGCCCGCCTCCGAGATCGACGCCTCCAACTACGGTGTCTTCTTCGCTGCTGGTGGCCACGGAGCCATCTTCGACTTTGTGAACGCTCCCATCCTCGGCAAGATTGCTGCTGACATCTACGCCGCTGGAGGTATTGTGTCCGCTGTCTGCCACGGTCCCGCCATCTTCGCCTCTATCAAGGACGAGGAGGGCAAGCCCATTGTCGCCGGCAAGACCATCACCGGCTTCACCATTGAGGGCGAGAAGGAGATGGGTGTCTACGACGCCATTGTCAAGGACGGCAAGAAGCTGGTCCCTGATGTCGCCAAGGAGGCCGGTGCCGAGTACAAGGCTCCCCCCACCCCCTTCCAGGACTTCACCATCACCGACGACCGAATCGTCACTGGTGCCAACCCCGCCTCTGCCACCTCTACTGCTGAGAAGGTTGCCCAGCTCTTTGACGCCATCGACGCCCCCACCCAGTCCGGCGCCTCCGTCCTCAAATAAGCCAGCTGTTCGAGCAGGCGGATCAGCAGCGCTAGATCCATGTATTTAATAAAATGAGCATATGTGAAACACAAGAACAAACTGTAGCAGCGCATGTATGATGCCCACCAGGAGTGTGTCGACCACTTGTATTAATCTAACTACCTGACCGCGAGAAAAGGTCTTCCTAAGTCGTTGGATGGATTTTGAGCTCTGGGTACAATTGTAAGGCGTCACGAACTCTCATGCATAGCTAGTTTACAATAGGGCGTAACCAGGATGGAGTGAGATGAAGACGTCTGGTTCATGCTCTTTCAAGCAAAGCAATAAAATGAGCTTCATCAACAAACACAGTAACGACTACCTAGACCTAAAATATTAGCCACCTTCTCTCACCCATATATTCTATATCTTAATGTACATCTATATCATTGGAGCTGCAAATTTCATGAGACAAAACTGCCCACCAGACTTCGAACCTCAGGCTTTGCCTTCGGTCCTCACTCCAGTTAACCCTCCAACCACTCTCCAAACCTATCCAATCTCTCCTTCTCCTCCTCCTCATCATCTTCCTTATCCTTACTCTTCCTCCACCTCGTGTCCTCATAGTCAATATATGCTTCCAGCTTCTGACCACCAAAGAACCGACCATTCATTTTCTCCACACACTCTGCGGCATCGGAAGCGCGTTCGAATTTGACAGTGACCACCCCCTCGGGCTCCAAGTCGTACAAAGTCACGTTTCGAACCGTACCTATCGCTCCACAGCCGCTATAAATATCCTCCTTGATGTCCATTTCGGCATCCACGTCCTCCTCAAGCTCCTTGATGGTAAACACTTTCTTGAGAGTCACCACCTTTGACAGTTTCTCACGAGATTCTGTCTTGACTCGCTTCACTTCCTCCTCATCCCAATCATTGAGCTTCTGCTGTAATTGGGTGTACTTTCTCTTCGCCTTGGCTTTGGCTTCTTCGGAGTAGTTTGGCGTAGAATCAGACTCCTCCTTCTTACTTCCAGAGCTCTTTTCCTTGTCGAAAACAGCAGGTTGGACGTTGATAGTCACCATTTTATCTCCAATGTAAACTGGCTGGTTATGGAGCATATCTACAGCCAATTTGACACTTTCGGGCTTGAAAAACACAACCAGACCGTCGCCCTTACCCTTCCCTTGCTCGTCAACGTAGACTCGAGCCTTTTTCTTGCCAGTGTAAACATCTTCTGCCAGCACTCCGTACTTTTGAAAGATATCCACAAGGTCATCATTGGTAGCAGTAGGAGGAAGCCCACTGACGTAGATGGCCTTCTGTGGAGGTTTGTCTCCCTTCTGGGCCTTTTTCGCATTCTTGCGTTCCTCAATGACCTCTTTCCGCTTCTTTTTCAGCTGTTCTTGGATCGCTTTCTTGTCAGACTTTGGGTCGTCTTTCTTGTCAGCCTTTGAGTCATCTTTTGAGTCCTCCTCTTTACCCTCCTGTTCCCCAGCAACAAGGGCAGCCTCCAATTCGTCGCCCTTGTCGTCCTCAACTACCTCAGGAATCACTTCCTCCTCAATTAGTCTCCATCCTCGGGTGACATGGTCAAACTCGAACATGGTCCCCTCGTCTTCGTTCTCATAAAGATACGTGCCCTTGATGGTGGAGTAGGTCACGTGCTCGGGTTTCCCTCCGGCCGGCGGCAACGGAGCGATGGCTGCAATTTCGGCCAGTTTCGGGTTCTCAGACATGATTGAAACGTGTTTTTGTGCAATCGTAAACGTCAACCATCGAAATCCATATTGGCAAACAATTAGAGTTTTGATTAGATTGATGGTGGTGAGGAGAGACGATGACAAGTGGACGAAAAGATGTGGAATATTAGACGAAACTATGGATTGGCAGAGCTGTAGTCATTTCAATAAGACACACAGTTTGATGTAATTTTTTTTGCATATTTATTCCCATTTATTTCAACCACCCTCCCTATAATTCGTTAATAACCCACTAAAAAGACCATAAAATAGCAACACTATTTTTGGCAAGTGGAAAACACTACATCGTCAAGACGTAATCCACCAACCAACCGACACATCTTCATTTACTCTCCAAGCGCCAATTTTCACCTCTGCCATGATCCCCACTTTGAAGCATACACCTAACCCACTTTTCGCCTTAGTCAGCCGGTGTTTTAAGTTCACCTGATGAAAGTGCTTTTCTTTCACCTCAAGACCCTCAACCCCAGTCTTTGATCACATCCGTTTTACGGTGAGTATACACGCGGATTTTGCGGTGCGCGGTCACGTGACCCGCCAGGACTCGTCTGGTCCGTTGATTCGGCTTTTCGCGGGCTCCTTTTGCTCTGGATCATGATGAGTGCCCCAGAGGACAAGTGACGGAGAAGTCGAGATGGAAACTTACAGAAAGAGAGTGATGTTGAGGAGAAAAGAAGGTGACGAAGAAGAGGAGAAGAGGTTGGGAGGTGGGAGACTGTTTAAGAGCACTATGGATGTGTTTGTGTTTGTTCATCAATGGGTTGAGTGTCGTCTAAACCTGGTCATGGTATTGGCTTAAAGCTTGACATGACATGATGGGTGTGACTGAGGGGAATGGTATTAAGCTATGGATAATAGTGACGAAAAAAAGATGGATCAAGGAGACACTGTTCTACTGGCACACTGGCTCTTCTACTCTGCCACATCATCTCTCTGCCACACCCTGCCACACGCATACACGCAGCATATTACCAGACGACTGCAGAGGCGAGCATAGCAACACACACACACCACACAAATGCACCACACAAATGCACCACACGTTGACACACACATACACACCCACACGCACTCACAGGACATAACACGTCATCAGTGTCTGGATCAGATTTGGTATTCGCTTCAGATCAGCTGTTACAAGTACTGTGTTATTCATTGATCTGGCAAACTCAGATCTGACACCGCATATCTGTGACGAACTTGACGGTATTACCTTGTTTCTCTCTCACTACACCCTCCCTCACTCATTGCTCGTTCCTCGCAATTCGTGCTAACCCAGATGTCCCCCACCGCTGAACAGATTGCATGGCTGTTTGTGTCGCAGTACTTTAAGCGACTGCACTCGGACCCCAGCGAGTTGCACCACTTCTACGACGTCGATGCCAAGCTGCTTCACGGCAAGGAGCAGGACGACGCCCAGGCCGTCTCCGGCACAGAGAGCATCCAGGAGCGGATCAGCGAGCTGCACACCCAGGGCTGCAAGACCCTCATCTCCTGCCTGGACGCCATGGAGGGCCCCAACAAGTCCATTCTGATCCAGATCATCGGCCAGATGTCGGACTCGGACGACGGCGTGCCCCAGAAGTTTGTGCAGTCCGTCGTGCTCGAGGCCAAGAGCGGCGGCACCACCTACTCCATCTACAGCGACGTGTTCCGGTTCCTGAAGGATGACGACGAGGAGACTGCCAAGGAGGACGCTCCCAAGGAGGAGGTCAAGGAGACCGAGGCCCCCAAGGACGAGCCCAAGAAGGAGGTCAAGAAGGAGGAGCCCAAGAAGGAGGCCCCCGTTGAGCCCAAGAAGGAGGAGGCTAAGAAGGAGACTCCCGTCGAGCCTGCCGCCAAGAAGGAGACCCCCTCCGCTCCCGCTGCTGCTCCTTCTGCTCCTGCCGCTGAGACCAAGGAGGAGCCCAAGGAGGAGCCCAAGAAGGAGACTGCTCCCGCTGCTTCTGCCTCTCCTGCCGCTCCTGCTGCTCAGGCCTCCCCTGCTGCTGCTCCCGCGGCTCCCACCGAGCCTGCCAAGCCCTCCGGACCCATCTCCTGGGCTGCTCGAGCTGCTCGGTCCTCCGACAAGCCTGCTGCCGCCGGCTCCGCCGCTCCCGCCGAGACCCCCTCGCCCGTGGCCGCCGCCGCCGTGGCCAAAAAGGAGCCCTCCAGCTCCCCCACCGTTGCTGCCGCAACCACATCTGGCTCCTCTGCCGCCTCTGCCGCCGGCCAGCGAAAGGGCACCTTCCACTCGGCATACATCAAGGGCGTGGACGGCTCCACGGACATGAACACTGTGCAGGCCGCGCTGCAGAAGATTGGCAACGGCATCTCGCACTTTGAGGTGACCAAGTCCAAGAACGGCGTCTTTGTGGACTTCAACGACGCCCAGACGCTGCGAAAGGCCCTGGAGATGCGGGAGATCAAGATCGGCGATGTGACCATCATCATCGACGAGCGAAAGAGACGAAAGCCCGGTGCTGGTGGCTCCGGCTCCAACGGCGGAGGCAGCTCTGCTGGCGGCAGCGGCTCGTCCGGAAACAGAGACTCTAACAAGCGTCAGGGCACCAAGCGACGTTAAATAGATTGTAAATACACGGCTCGGGGACGCAAATGTGGCGACACGTTTCTTGCATAGCAGCGTCCTTGAGAACGTGAGGCTTTATGGTCGTGGGTGATTCAACGCGACTGTTAGGTGTTGCCTGGAGAGCGGTCTTGGTCTTGGTTGTTCTTATTTTCGTCTTTTCGAACCCCATATCCCCTCTCCGGCAAAAGGATTCAGATGCATCTTTCCAAAGATTGACGCGTATAGGTGAATACAGCGAATTGTCTGTTAGTGTATGAGTAGAGAATGTACGAGTAGAGAGATTGTAGTCTGTTGAAGTGAGTAGTGTGATCTTGGCTAAATGTAAGTGCAGGTAATATATGATAGATGTGAAAGTTCTGTAAGGCATATCGAGTCTTTCGGGAAGCCTGAAATATGATAGATCTGCCTTCCGGTCTTGTCACTGTGAGCTCAGATATGTTTCTTGAACAGGTTCTATTCTCTACAAATCAGTATAGATCCGTGTGTTCGCGTGCTTCATCTCGCAGATCAAGAATGCGCTACTGTAGGCGAGGTTATCGTATATCGAGAGTGTCCGAGTAAGGTGATCTAGGGCTGGTATAAAGATAAAATTTTCAAATGCTGTTGATATGGGGTAATTGCACCACTGGGTCAATTTTGATCGTCAATACCTCTTTTTTCCCCCATTTTTATTGGGGTTACGCTACCTCACCTCAAGAATGGAGATCCACCCCTGCACCTCTAGCGTGACAGACTAAAATAGTAGGCAGTATATATCGCGAGATATGAAGCCACCAGCTCTTTTACACTCTTTTACCAGATACCGAGGTTTTGCACATTCTCAAAGAGCCCAATCACGTCTTCCTGGAGTATCAATTCCTACTAAATATGCTCCCTCCCGAACTCGTTGTCCTCATAACGAGCGACCTGGACATGGAATCGCTATGTGCTCTGGCTCAAACTGACTCTCGCTGGAGATACATGATTTCTGAGGACATTTTTCGGATCAAATTGACGGCTCTCTGCCCTTGGTTTGAGCTACAGGCCTCGAACTTCCATAGCTGGAGGGAATGTGCTTTGGCCTATGTCTGGAGAATCACCGAGAAACAGTTTGCTCCAAAGCTGATCTTCGACTCTGAAAAGACCAAGACTCTGGATATCTCGTTTTATCGCAAACTGGACCCCTCTCGTGTGCCTCGGCTCCTCAGTGTGGCACTTTCTCCTCCTGCCCCTCACGTTTACACCAGCAAACACGGAATTCAGGTCAGTTTTGCTAATGTGGGGGAACGCTTCAATCCCTATTGCCAAAAAATTCTGTCTTTGCCTCATCTATTTGCCATTATTCTCACTTATGTGGATAATTCCGAGTCGATTCGAAGATATCTTGTGGTTAAATACAAAGACTCGCCTGGAGTCGAGCCTGACGTGAACTTGATTCTTCCACCGGCTATGAAGTACCGCTTGATTACCTCTCGGTCTCATCTCTTCGTCCACGATATCGGGGCATATGGATTCGATAAACAGCAACAGTACGGAGGTGTCTATTACGTCACTCCAAAGGGTTTGGAACTCCTTTTCAACTGTCCAAAACCCGTCGTCTGCCACAACGGTTTGTTCTACTATTTTACACGACGGAGAGTCAAGTGTGTTCAGGTGACCTTGACCTCTGAGTCAGGACCTGTCCTTGTTCATGCCCAATCCAATCGCCCTTTGAAAATCGACTTTTGCCTCTACGTTGGATGCAACAGCCTGTCGTTTGTGGGCACAAGAAAGACCCGGTACATTTGGAATATGAAAACCCATGAGATTGCTCCATTGAGAGGATTACCTCTGACTAACAGACTCGGTCATTCCTCAGGTAACTATGCTTGTAGCGATGTGCCACCTTTCTACGATGATACAGACGACATTTATCGAGCAGATTATTCGAAGCTGGAGCAGAGAGGATTTGCTTTGTTTTTAAGTCTGCTGCATTTGATACCGGATCACACCGAGCGGCTCGAAAAGGAGGACTGGGAGGTTGATATGGAAGAGGAGGAGTTGATTTGGTAGATTGAAATTAATTGTTCGATAGATAAAAAACGGCGATGTACTTTCTCGAATTGTAGGCCAATGATTCAGGGTACAGCTTGACACTCATCAGATCTACAAGTACTTGATCAGATCAAGACATTGGGACTTGGTGTAAGAGCAGTTGATTGCCAGAATCTGGTGCCGTAGACAATATTCATTGGCTGGTTATTCACTTTCAAACTTCCTCTTTCAATCAAACTGATGCCAGTTCTTCCGTCTCCTGTGGTTGACAGCTCTCAACACCAACTGATTTAGTTAATCCCCAACTGGCTATACTTGAAGAAATCCAGAAATATTCCGTTTTTCCAAATTGATGTCTGAAACACAGACTTCAATTTTTACCCATTTTCTACCAATTTTTTTGCCAATATATTTTAATCCCACTTATTCACCTCCACCGCCAAACTCTAAAGTGACGTGCATCGCGATCTAAAATATATTGATCACGCGTCGCACCAGACAACACAACGTCATACCCACTTCTGGCCCATGTCTTTCTCTTTCAGCCACGAGAGTATCAAGAAATGGAACCGGGCAATCACGGCGGTGTCGCGGATCGGCGATAATCTCACGTGGGAGGTCACTTCCGAGGGACTCAGCCTTTCGGTTATGAACGGCTCGGGATTGAGCCATATGACCATCAGTTTTCTGCCTGGGTTTTTCAGCAGGTTTGAAAAGGGCAAGAACATCACCTTTCGCACGGCCAACAAGGGCATTTTCAACATTTCCAAGCGCATGGAGCAAGACGGGTCTGTAAAAGACTGCCATGTTGAGGTTCTGCAAGATCATACTGTATCAGTGCAGTCAGAGTGCGAAAAACACATCAAACGGACTTACTATCTGTCGTATGAACTATTACGATCTGTTCCTGTGATACCCGATGGAGACTATAGTTCTTCCTTTGCTCTACATTCACGCAGATTCAGAGAATTTGTCGAACATCTAAAGGGAGAACAAGTGGAGATCAAATGGGACGCTTTGGACGAGGTAGAGGGTCAAGAAACCCATCATGCGGTAGCCATGAAGTCGGTGACTGCTCCTATCAAGAACGTGAAAGGAAGAGTGCTCAGACAGGCGGTCAATACTCGGTTGAAAATCTCTGCGGGTGTCTTTGACGATCTCTCAAGTCATGGTGGACAAGTGGCGATACCTATGGTTGATCTTCGGCATTTTCTGAGTCTTTCAGAGTCCTTGATGGGCACCATTCTGTGTCAGTTTGGCGATGAAAACGCTCCTGCTCGTTTCGAACTGGTCACAGAGACTCTCAATGGACCTACGGATGTCGAGTGTGTGCTTCACTTTATGAACATGTCTTCGGCAGCTACTCTAGCTAGATCTAAGAGAAAGGTGGCTAGTAGACAAATGAGTATGAGAGAAGGCTCGGCTACTCCTGCCAAGTCCAGAAGGTACAGTTCGGTCTTGACCTCGGCTGCTGAAACTGAGGGTGGAGAAGATATCGACGAGGATCAGATTTACTATGATGATACAGTGATCACCCACCCTATTGAATCGGTGACTGAGAGGGTGACTGAGAGGGTGACTGAGGAGTCGTCTAGGGAACGTGATACCGACACCTACAGTACCGCCTTTGATGATACAGTTATCACTGAAGAAATCGGTGCCACTACCAATGAGGAGATGGGTGCCACTACCAATGAGGAGATGGGTGCCACAAATGAAGAGTTGGAAGAACCGTCTTATGAGGATATCAACGGCGACGAAGAACCGCTATTTCTGGATGATGACATGGAGGAAGAGGACCCGATTACAGAGATGGGACCTACCCAGACAACCAGAATGAAGGGTATCTTGGACTTCTAGGGGAGGATATATATTTATAACTAATGAGCATGCATACAATTACCAAGAGGGCTAATGGTCAGTGGTATCAATTCATTCTATAGAACTTTTTATTTTGATTGAGTCTCTGAAGACTCGATTGAGTCTCATTTTTTTAGACCTTCAAGACCTCAAAGAACAACTCGAGAGTCTCCTGTTGAGTCATTCCCTCAAACTCGGGCATTTTTCCTTCTGATTTCAGAGCAGGTTTAGTTTTGTCCACAATGAGCCTGAAGAAGAACTCCTTGGCCATGCAGTGGTTGGCAATTCTCGCACTTCTCCATCCTTTAACGCATTCATTGAGGGACAGTTCAGGCTCACAGTCCAGAAAGCTCTCGTAGGCTCTCTCTGACATTTTAGGCAAGTCGTACATTCCTGACACTTCCAAGAGAGAAAACGCCTGGTCTAAACTGAAGACGACTTCTTGGCCATAGAAGTCAGCTACCAGCAGCTCGACAATATCACTGGTGAAGCCCAGTCTCAGCATGTGTTCTTCTTTTTCCTTGCACGAGTTTTCCATCATAGTTTCGAAAAAGGGCCAGAACTTGGTCAAAACCGACTCATGGACAGGAATGACAACCTCATCTTTGCACAAAATGTTGAAATCGGTCTTTGTCTCTCTGATAGCAGCCAGCTGGTTGCGCTCCTGGTTTTTCTTGCATTTTCTCTTGATT
Source organism: Yarrowia keelungensis (assembly GCA_001600195.1). NCBI lineage: Eukaryota > Fungi > Ascomycota > Dipodascomycetes > Dipodascales > Yarrowia > Yarrowia keelungensis. The sequence continues at coordinate 90,843 of BCJD01000013.1, read as the reverse complement.
TCAGCCACTTCTCGCTCCAGATTGCCAATCTCCATTTGTCTAACAACGTCTTCAATCCCGTCTTTCTCAGACATGTGTCTCATGACCTCGTAAAAGCCGTCAGAAATGCTCTCAACATAGAGCCACTTTTTGTCCAGACTGATGGCAAAAGTGCAATCATGGGCAAAGTCGGGAAACTTGAGATAAAGGATGTCAGTGAGGACGAAAAAGGACACCTTGAGCTTGAGAGGCAACTTGGAGGGGACGAGAAGAGTGCCAATGTCTTCAATGTACATCATTTCTCCCTGAGCAGTACATCCTCTCATCTGTAGCTGGGTTCCACATTCGAGCCAAAATTCGTAGTTAGAGCCCCCGTACTTGATTTCAAAGCTATACTTATCGTCCTGATTCGTATATTCGTGCCGTTCCTTTTTCGAAGCCAGAAATTCAGTCATTGGTGAGATGAGGAGGGCAAACTACAGATTCACACATTCGGATTTGTACCCCTGAAGAAATCACGTTCTTGCAGGTACATACAGACCCAAGCGGCTTATATTATTATGGTGAGAGTCGTGAAAGTTGCCAATATCGGACGATGAATATAGTGGTTAAATCTGTATAAAAATCTGTAAAGAATTGACTGAACCAATTTGCTCTGATTCCCCTCTCACCTTCACCCATCAAACTCCAACTATATGTTCAACTAGAGTACACCCATCACTTAACATCTACCCCGGACTGCACCCGGCGATGTTAACGTACGCCGCCTCACATAAAATACACACGCCGACTATATTAAACCACACACCTTACTCCAGCCTTCATTCCTACAGTACGAGTTCTGCACGCGACACGAAGGGGTAGTGGAGCAATTTGGCTGTCTTTCGTGTATGATGCTCTGTTGGTCTGGTAAGGGTAAAAGCACTTCTCACTGTAGCTTGAGTTATCAGACACTGCCATCGTTGGTAACCGTTGAACTCATCGGCTAACAAGGTCACGCGAGTTTCACATGCCTGCATATCGACTGAGGGGGTGTGTAGTGTGAGATGGTTAGTCAGCTATGCAAGTTAGTTGGCTTTAGTTGATACAATGCTTTTACAGTTAGATATTTTGTCGATAAGTAGGACACTCCAATCTTGAGGATGTAAAGAGGTTAAATTTTACAAAGAAAGCACCCATGCAGTTACACCAGTGTATCTTAATGCATACTATCTACTTCGCTCCCTTCTAACACTTCAATATTAGCCGGTATGTGAGTTTTTCCATCTCCCGTTTTTGCTTACTAATCATAACTTCAGCGTGCTCCTACATCCTCCATGAACACCTGGGTAATTCAAGAAAAGCACCATTACGAGTTTTTTGACATGGAGAATCACCTGACACACTTTTCAGGTCGAAAAAGTTGCCATTTTGAGAAATGTCAAAGAACTTGAAATCGGTCTCCAGATTAGGGGTCTGCTGACTAATCGGATGCTCTTAAGAATACTTCACTAAATAAAAAACTGAGCCTACGAGAAGAAACTTCAGACTCTGAAGAGTTCAAAAACACTATTTTCTTAGTCTTGTGAGCTCTCCAATGGTCTTCAATACTCCAACGAAATCTTCCAACCTTACTAATACCCCTGATTTTGAAAGTTATTTTTCGAAAAAATGAGAAGAAAAGGAAAAAATATTATACACCGTGATGATTGCACCTGGAGCTTACAATGTACCAAACCAAGTTCGAGTAGCAAAGTGAGCTCATCGACGAACTTCCCCAGTTACCAGCTACAACTTCTACGTACACAGATTTTTCACATATCATCATCATTATCTATAATTCTCTGTCGACTTGGTGTCGACTGGCACCTTGCACTAACGCTGGGCCTTCTCGTTCTTCTCCTGAATCTTTGCCATTCTTGCAGCCTTGACCAGTGGCGCCAGGGTGCTCACGTCATCGGCTGTCAGCAGGAACTCGTGTTTCAGCAGCTCAGAAGCACTGGCTCGCTGGTCAGCAGACACCTGGAGAGCCCAGGCCAAAAAGGCCTTGAAGATTGTACTCAGAGCATCGGGCTCCTTGAGTTGAGGAGTACCGTTTGTGGCAATGAGATACAGAGCTCTAAGGGGAGACTCGTTCAGGTAGGGAGGCTCACCCTCAATCATCTCGATGGACATGATACCCAGCGACCAGATATCGACCTTGGAGCCGTACTCCTTTCGAGAAACAACCTCGGGAGCCATCCAGTAGGGGGTTCCGACCATGGTGGTTCGCTTGAGGTTGGACTCGTTGATCTGGGCACAGAAACCGAAATCCGTCAGCTTGATCTCGCCTCTCATGGACAGCAGCACGTTATCGGACTTGATATCTCGGTGGATAACACCCTTGGAATGCAAATGCTGCAGACCAAGCAGCGTCTCTCTGCAGACAGCTCCGATCTGGCTCTCGGTCATCATGTTGTAGGTGACCACATCTGTCAGAGAACCTCCCTCCATGTACTCCATGACAACCCACAGATCGCCTCCATGCAAGTAGGAGTCGATGAAGTTGACAATGTTCTTGTGCTTGGAGTCCTTCATGACCAGAATCTCGTTGATAATCAGCTCCTTCTTGGGCTGGTGCTCCAGGTTCATCTGCTTGATAGCCACAGACAGGTTGGAGCCCACCTCATAGGCGGTGAAAACACCTCCAGAGGCTCCCTGGCCAATCTTGACCAGGTTTCGGTACAGCTTGGTGGGGTCTCCAGGCGTACAGATCTGGTTGAGTCGGGCAACCACCTGCTGGTCCTTTTTGAGCCGCTGTTCTCGCTTTCTCTGCGATGCTGCGGCTGCTGCTGCGGGGTTGGACAGCACCTGCTGGGTAGAGGAGGTAACGGGACCTCCAACCTGCCCACCAGTGGCCTTCTGAAGCTCCAACAGCTGCTTCTGCTGAATGATCTGCTTCTGCTGAGGAGTCAGGCCCGAAGAAGAAGGCTGCTGCATCTGCTGCATGGAGGGCTGCTGAGAAAGACCGCCCTGCTGCTGCTGTTGCTGCTGCTGCTGTCTCTGTTGTCTCTGGACGGCCTGAGCGTGAGCAGCTGCCAGCTTCTGCTTCTGGGCATGTCTCTCGGCTCGTTCCTGCTGCTTCTTGGCGTTGAAGGCCTCCAGCTGAGTGATCATCTTCTGTCGGTACTCCGAGTTGGGAGCGTGGACAGAAGGGACTCCAAGAAGAGGAGCTGGGGGAGGTCGAGGAGGAGGAGACTTGGGGGCCGCAGAGGGAGGAGCAGAAGGAGAAGACACACCGGGGTCGCCATACGTAGCAGCAGGAGACTGGGTGGCCTTCTTGGGGGAGGCAGAAGGAGGTCTGGGGGCCTTTCGGGACGCCACAAAGTGAGTCAGAGGCTTCTCCTCGGGGGTGCCAGGAGCAGCCTCCTCTCTGAGGTTCTGTTTCGACTGAGATAAAGCCAGAGGAGTGACAGGAGGTCCCTGGTTGGAGGTGGAAGAAGAGCTAGACTCTCGAGTTCTGTCCCGAGTGGGGATCTGAGGAGTAGTGGAGCTTCCAGTCTGGCCAAGAGTAGCGGTGGACGAAGAAGCAGAGGCACCAGCGGCAGGAGGAACAGGAGCAGAACGGGGCTTGGCGAAATAATCACCACCAGCTCCAATACCGCCATTGCTGCTGTTCGCACTCTCACTGGCCTCCTCGATATCGACACTCAGAGGAGTACCGAGGTTCAATGCACCAAGAGTAGGAGTAGTGGCTCCAGGAGAAGCAATTGGCGAGAAGCCGTTTTGAGCATTGTAGGGGGTAGTAGCTGCGGGAGCTGCCTGGTTGGCTCCTCCAAACTTCTGCCACACTCCATCGTCCTTCTGATCAGTGTAGAAGGCCATAATGTCCATGACTGCCTGGGGATGCTGTTCGGCCTCGACCTTGGAGATACCAGACTCGGACAGCAGCTTTTGCCATGGCTTGGGAAGACCGGTGAACTCGCCAGTGTCGAAGTTGAATCCAACGTGGGTCACGTGTTTTGCGTCGTAGGGGCCAGAAATCTTGGGCGTCGAGGGAGTACTGCTCACGTCTTCTCGATCACTGCCTCGCTTGACAGTGGTGTTCTTTCGAGACAAGGTGCCCATGGAGGACACCAGGTTGGAGAAGACGCCCTTCATGCCGCCACGTGACGAGATGGACTTGCTTCGCTTGTCACGTGTATCTCCTCGAACGGGCTCAGTGGACCGTCCCAGAGCAGCGTTGGCCTCCTCGATCTGCTTTCTCATGGGAGCAGCAGAAGTGGACACGATTCGACGCGAGTTTTTGGTGGGGGCGTGGGGAGTCGTGGTGGAGAAGGACCGGTGCACTGAGGCGGCACTAGGAGGACTCGTGGGACCAGCAGAGGGAGACATGGGGTTGTTTCCAGTGGCAGAAGGCGACATGGGGGTCTGTCCGCTCTGTGTTTGGCCAGCATTCGAGGTGACAGGACCCAGGCCTCCAGGACTCGAGTAGCCGTACTGGGGGACGTACTGCTGCTGTCTGTCGAGTGTAGCAGCTCTCTTTCGGCCGTCACTACTCAATTGAGACTGGGTCTGAATAGGAGGGGCAGTCTGGGGAGTGTACTGCTCGAAAGCGCCAGTCTGCATTTGTGGCGTGACAGGTACTGCGTTACCCGTGAGACTGGTCTGAGGAACAGGAGGCATGGTGGGAGGCTGAGCGGCAGTTCCAGAGGCAGTACCTCGCTTTCCAGAAACGTCAATACCACCCATACTCGACACAGACGCTCTCTGAGAGACTGACGACTGGTTCCAGGACTGGCCAAAGGAGGATGACGACGAAGTGGACGAAGAACGGCTCTTCTCGTCACTTGTGGTCTTCTCAGTGTCATTTGACGTCGAGGCCATGTGTTCATCCAGACGAAGCAACGACTGCTGGCGTTTGGGGAACACGGGAGAGGCAGAGACGTCTCGTGACGAGGGAGAAGAGGACGAGTACGACAGAGAAGGGTCGTTTTCGTTGTTGACCTTGTGGGATGTTTGTTCGACAGGGTCGATGATTGTGGTTTCGAATTCGATGGGGGCGTCTGTGTTAGAATTAGAACGAATGGCTGTAGGTTGAGAGTTGACATCATCAATTTGGTGGTGAGTTGACAACAACAACCAATTGTAGTTGTGTTTGTTGTGGTATCATGGTATGGGGTATGAGGTTCGTGGCTCAATGAGGCAATGTATGAGGCAAGTGTGAGGCAGATTGTGTGTGAGATCCGTGATTACCACAATCTGCGTAAAACAATACAGCAGATCTGTCACAATCACACCTCTGGAATAACTCACATTTGAACATCATCTTCGAAATGTGTAAGAGATTAAGGTCTTCAAGAAATGAAGTCCCAACTCAAGTATTGTCAAATGCCACACAACAAGACCACACAAAGGGCTCACAAAGAGCACTCCAACGCCACGTCCATGCCTCATTGTCACTTCCCCATAGAGCCGTCATCTGCAAGGCACAATCGGTATATACGGAAAACCACAAAGGCGAATTAAACTCACCCAGTGATCTGCCCCATATAGGTCCGACCTGTCAAAATGGACCCAGAAAACGACTTTCCCCAAGCTTTTGGTGAACCATTTCACTCTAATTTGATAATAAGCAAGACACCAGAAAACTAGTGCTGTCTTATTCTCAAATTAGACTGATTGATCCAGCCAAAAAGCCATCACTTGATGTCTCAACCAAATTACCAATATCTCATCAAACCAACGAAAGCTGCGCTTTCAATTGGTTGTCTTCGTACTCACCCAACTTCTTATCCGTATCCGGAGTAATCTCTCTACTCTCATCACCCTTGGGTAACGAGAAGGACTCAATGGACGTCTGAGACACCTTGCTCTTGTGCAGCTTTCGCGTGGCAGACTTGTTTGGCGACGTGCCTGTCTGCGAGTGCGATCTATAGTGACCAGTCACGTCAGGTTTGCTGGGCGATCGGTCGGAAAACGAAAATCGCGAAACTCGAGCTGCCGAGGGCGAAACTGCAGCTTCTGCGGGTGCCTGAGAGGTCATTTCGGGAGCATCGGCCAGAGTTCCGTACGAAACTCCACTTGGAGCAGTCACCTCGGGCTCTCGCTCAGCAGCTGCCTCGGCATATGTATCTTCCTCAACCACCGGCGGTACTGCAGCAGGAGAAGGCGGCTCGAGATGATCCACATCCGAGTCGTGTGTAGCTGGCGAGTAGTGGCCGTAGGCTTCAGGAGCAGCTGATTTGGGAGAGGAGATGTTGTACGCGTCTTGGGTCTGACTCACGTAACTGGTGTTTTGGGCAGCTTCTTCGCTATAACTCTTGTCTGCCTCACTGAAACTCTTGTCCTGACTCACGAAGCTCTTATCGCTTCTCTCCTGGTGAACATTAGCCCCAGTGGTGTATTCTTCCGAATCAATGTCGGGAAACGCTCCAGGGACAGGGGAAGCCGATGCCATACGATCCTCTTCCTTGACGTGGTCGGTCACCTGGTTTGAGTACTCCTTGACGTCCTCAATGCCCTCGTTCAGGTCGTGATCGTCGTAGGATCGGACCTCGGACTCGTAATTGAACGGCAGACCCGATCGCGGGATACCTGCAAAGCCCAGCCCCACGCCCGATGCTGCTTCTGTGCCGTTGGACCCTGTGGGAGTGCCGTTATCGCCAGTCACAGACTCGGGGAAATGCTCGGCAGCAGGAGTCATCCGTCCATAGTCAGAGTACATGGACGAGGGAGAGGTGGGGGAGGCCACCGAATGGTTGATGGTGGGGGTGGCCGTGGCAGAGTCGTAATGGGGATGCTGGCCACTACTTCCGCCAGGACCAGCACTGTGCGTGGTGTTGTCACTGCTGTGTTCGCTGAGATACCGGTCGTAGGTCTCGTACTGGGCCACGTGGATGTCTGCCTCGGCCTCCGACGACGACCGAGACCGGTTGTTGGCTGTGTTGAACGACGAGGGCGATTCCATGGTCTCTGTCGTTGGCGTATTTCTGGCGCTGTCGTCGCTTTTGAAAAAGGTGTTCTGAGGGTATGAAAAGGGCGGCGAAAAATAAGACTTTTGATGGGGGCGCGCGCAGGGAAGGCTCGGGGCACGTGATTTGCTGCTGCTCGTCGTGGAACGCTTCAGATCGCCTCAATCACACGTCTCCAATCTCGTGTATCCAGATGTGTTAAGGTCCACAGTATCCAAACCAGGTGCCTTTTTCTCACCCAAAGCTTAAAGTGGTAGTATCAGTACAGGTTATGAGACGTCATGTGATTGAAATGCAAAAATTACCGTTATTACCGCGAAAATCAGCTCACCACGCCCGTTGTTTTTCCCCATTTTTCCAATATTTCCCCATTTTCTTCTCACCTTCCTTCCCCCCTAGCCCTTACAATAACCTTCTGCACCTAGACCTCACCAAAGTGGTTTGGGTCCTAACCTATCGCACCTGCCCGCAATCACGGTTCCTCTCCAGGGGAGGGTTTCTGGGAGCTGCAAGATCCCACGGAATTTTCCCCGGATTTGTTGGGGTTTTATTGGTATTATCAGAAAAATACTGCGTAAATGCGCACAAAATACAAAGAATCCCCTGCAAAACAGGCCAGCTCAGGGGAAACCCGAAACAAACATACAGCAGAGCGTTTTATTGTGCTCCATTGTTCGCTGCGGGTCTTCCACGGCTCTCCTGAGCTCGTGCATGACACGAACGATATTGACACGTGCCATTTGTGGAGAAGATAGGGAAAGAGTGGTGGCGAGTCAGATAAATTCGCTAGAATTCGGGGGAAATTCACGTAATTCTTGGTCGGCTATTCTGAGGATTTCGCCCATTTTTCCCAATTTCTACCCCTTTCCTACCCCTGGTTTCCCGACCAATCTCGAATTATTCACACTGACACAACTCTATATTCTAAGACTGACGAAAATGGACACCACATTGAATATTATGAATCAAATATGGGGCGGTACCCCAGGTGCTAAAAACCGGGCAAAAATGCAAGAAAACGGCCAAAAATGGAGATATTACGGGCAACCGCGTTATGTGCCACACCAGCACCTAGCCCACAGTTGCAGATATCACGTACCCTAACCCTGGCGTTCAGAATGAGGCACACTCCCAAAAGTCAGCTTACAAAATACGAGCCTGTGGAGGTAAGTAATGTCCGGAATAATACCGAGGGGGGGTTAAATTTGAGCTCGAAAAAACCTCTATCTCACCAGCTTCATTACTTTTTTCTCATCTTTTTACACAATTTTCCACCGAATTTACCCCTTCACTCCATTTTACACGTGTTTTTCTGCACTTATTTAATGCTGTTTCACCTTTTTTGGCCTCCCCTAACCCCGTCCCGGTGACAAAAATAACCTTTCGAATCCCCATTGGGACTTCCCAAAGAAGTCAGGTCAGGGTTAGGTCCCCGATCTCGACTCCCATTGGCCGATACCATATCTCCCCGGTGATGTCCCAACAGCCAATCACAGCGCTGATCCACTTATCTACAGAGATAAGGCAAAGGGAGCAGGATAGATATAAAGAAGACGAAGGGATGTGCATCGATAAATAACGGCAAGCTGAGATACTGCGATGTGATACCAGAGACGAGGAGGGTGGAACATTGACAGAGTCGATGTGAGTCGAGGGGGTTGTCAGAGAGTGGATGTGAGTTGTGGTGATGACTAAGCGTGTGCTTTTGTGATTATGTCAGCTGGCTAATTTCGATTACGTCATCTGATTATGTCAGCTGGCTGGTTTTGATTACGTCAGCTTTGATTACACATTGTCACATGACGTCAAGCCACATTACATCGCACTGCACTACACCACAGCACATGACCAACGGTCGCCACTGCGGTATTTCGCAATGTGTGGATGACATGGTCACGGTGGCCACAGTTGCAGAGTCGTGGATATTTCCTTGTGTCGTGACCGCAACATTCTCTGTGGTGGCTGTGGCTGTCATTATTTTTGGCACGTCACAACAACCATGTTGCACCGATCTGACAACCCTTGCTCCCCCACCTTCCTCTAGCTGCAATCGATCCGTCTGGTTACCCTCCTGTAAGTTCATTTTAGTACATGACTCGGTTCACGAATTGAACTTTATTGGGACATTTTTTACATCCCAAAGTCGTGCCTAGACCTGGGTGAGTGGTCTAACTCAATTGGGCTCGATACCCTGACCCGCGCTTTCCTCATGCGGGGTGTTACCCTAACCCTAAATACCCAACACGTAGTCCCAGCCCTAACCACGCGCCCAACTGCCCGTTTGCCCTGAAATTAGAGTTCTGGGGCAATGTGGAGAATGCATTGCGTCACCCCCACAGAATTGCCCTCAAAGTGTGGTTTATATGTGCCTCATTTCCATCTCACGAGGTTATCTTTCCATCTTACACAAAACCTCACACAAACCACACACATACAAAAATGGTTCTCACAGGACGAGGAGGCTACGGCAACCACGTTTCCAAGAAGCAGCAGTCGCTGTCGCCCAAGACTTCCCCTGTTTCTCCCCAGCTTCAGCCCCAGCAGTCGGCAGTCGCTGACAATGACTCTGTGCCCTCCACTCTGGCACCTGTCCTTTCCTTCTCTTCTCCCACTCAGAAGTTCACTGCTGGCCGAGGTGGCTACGGCAACCGACGACCCATCACCCAGATGATGCCTGACACCCCTGAGGAGTACCTCGAGGAGTGCTACACAGCTTATGAGTACGTTCCCCCGGTATACTCTGTCGGACGAGGCGGTATGGGTAACAAGGTCAAGAACAGCAGCTCCAGCTCTGCTGAGAAGAAGGAGGACGGCAACCGACTCACTCGAATGTTCTCCAACGCCTCTGGCACCTCCAACAAGTCCAGCTCGTCTCGAAACTCTTTGCATGCCGTGAGATCCGAGCCCGGACGAATGTGGGCCAAGCTCAAGACTACCATGACCAACTAGAGTCATTCACACACACTACATTGGCTGACATTGTCACCACGCATACACTTTTGTGTCCAAAAGCCTCAGGCACTATTTATTACTAACGGGACACTTCCCTGTGATCAATTCACTAATATCATTTATTCAAACCAAAGAACCGAGCTCGTAGCCAATTGTACATGTTATTCTGTAAATATTGCGATTTTATTCATATTCTTCAGTTTTTGCAAACATCGTGAACTCGTCCTTACGGTGGTGCGCTAATAATGACTCACTTAGTCTGCCGTGTTTTAGACTTTGCGGGTTTGTAGTAAATAACAAAACCTTATCCGCGACTTCCATTTTGTCTTCCAGAAGCCCAGCCAAGTGGAGACCCGTGCAGGAGAAATGAGAGATCTGTTACGTCATCGAGCACGGGACCTGCTTATGTAATCGAAACGGGATCACAGCCAATGGCTATTTTTGATCTCCCGTAGTCCACCTCCTCTGTACGGCTCGTTATAGAGCACGCTGTATTCTATCCGTGCTAAAAACAGACTAAGCTAAGTAAGATGACACCCTGACCCGGTTACCCGGATAGACTCATGTTTCTGCCGCACCGAAGGGAGGAAGCAGCAAGGAGAGCAAGGCGTGTGGTCTATTGTTGGCCCAAGGGGCTCAGGTCGCTATTTTACGTGTCTTTCGACTTCTTCAGATTTTTCCCGATTTTTCCCGATTTTCCATTATTATCTGATTATTCTCTTAAAACCCCAAATAACGCATTAATTCTTTGATCGCAGTCTAGACCGATCTTTGGTGTCATGCGCAACCTTGTTTCGATGCCCACGAGGGCAGGAGAGGCTGAAGACAAAAAAGACTGTAAATTCATGCCACGCCAAGATTCCGGGTAGCAAAGAAAATCTCGAGCGGCTGATCAGGGGAGGGGAAATGGGTGTGTATGTGTTCAGACGGACGCTGTGCTTCATTTGCGACTGTTTCGCTACGTTTCCGGCTTCTGGATATTTGTTTCATCATTTCCTATTATTTTCGTCACCCATTTATCGCTCATTTTCCGCCTTTTTTTCTATTTTGATTTTCACACCATCGCTCGCACCAAATCTGCATGTCTCATTAGCGCTCTGAATTCGGTAAGGCAAGCTCAACTTAGTTTTTGCCTCGGCTGACCTCAAATGTAAGAAAATGTTTGTCTGCAGGGGAGGCCTATTTCTCAGTAACAAGAAGCAAGAGACAAGAAAAGAGACCTCTGACGAGCCCACAAAGACACCAAACGGAGCATTTTAGAGTCTTCGGAGCGTGACCGGCGGACACAAGTGTCACGATCGAGGAACAACATACCGCAACCCAACATAATTACCGAGCAACAGCAAGTGGCGTATACAAGGGTAACGTATTCAAGAATAGCATCAGGAACAAGAAAAGACATACGTGCTGAAAACAGAAATACATAGCGCCCACTCAACAGGTGACACTGTACAACTCGAATAATACACACCACTGGTGTCAACCGTCTTCCCCACATTTCACCAACAGTGTTTGTATTTCTCCCTATCAGGACCCTTATCCAGCCCTCTCTCAACGGTTTCATCCCCACACAATGTGAAAGTCTAATAGTAGTGAAACTTAAATTGGTGAAGGAAATGTCCTACAACTCGATGTATAAATTAGCAATAAACACCAAAATTCGTAATTATACTAATCTGACTCTCCTCAATATACTTGTCTTTTCAAATTTGAAATCGCACGTTTCGGTCACACCCCACAAAAGTTCTCATAATACACTCATTTTAAACTATTGACTGGTCAAGACCTGCCATCGCCGATATACATCTTACAGACACATAAAATGCACCATTGTGACGACAAAAATCCGCTCTACTCATCGGTACCACTCTCCCCCTGCTTACTCATCTCACCAGTCTGTTATCCCCCTTAATATGTAGACCAGATGCAGGTGGAAAACTTAATCAGCAAATTTTATCTTATCGATCGTGTGCGTGGTTGGGTCCTACAGTCAACTTCTACGGGCATCATCAAGTCTCAAATAATCGTTAGCATTTTTCTACTTTACTTATTTCCTCCATTCACATACCAGGTCATTAGAATACACGTCTAGAACGTTTTACATTTCTTGAAACAACTCTTTCAACAGCAACTCCGCTTAAAAGCCCTCGCTGTCACCTCGCTTGGTCTCCTCAACCATGTCGGCCTCAGGGATGGATCCACAGATGGTCTCGGTCATGATACCGGTGACAAGGTAAGGGTCAATGTTGGAGGCGGGTCGTCGGTCCTCAAAGTAGCCGTAGCCCTCCTTGGCAACGGATCGAGGGATTCGAATGGAGCAGCCTCGGTTGGCAACACCGGAGGAGAAAGAGCCAATGGAGCCAGTCTCGTGTCGGCCAGTGAGTCGCATGTCGTTGTCCTCACCGTAGACGGCAATGTGCTCCTTGTGTCGGGCAGCAAGCTTCTCGATGGCAGCCTCAATGTGCTTCATTCCACCGGGCTCTCGCATCGACTTGGTAGACACGTTGGTGTGGCAGCCGGCACCGTTCCAGTCTCCCTGGAGGGGCTTGGGGTGGAAGGAGATCTTGATGCCAAACTCCTCAGCAACTCGGTGGAGCAGGTATCGGGACATCCACAGCTCGTCGGCCATGGAGATACCCTCGCAGGGACCAACCTGGTACTCCCACTGGGAAGGCATGACCTCGGCGTTGATACCGGAGATGTTGATGCCGGAGTAGAGGCAGGCTCGGTAGTGGGCCTCAACAACGTCTCGGGCAAAGACCTTGCCGGTACCGACACCACAGTAGTAAGGACCCTGGGGAGCGGGGAAACCGCCCTTGGGCCATCCGACGGGGTTATCGCTCTCGTCGAACATGGTGTACTCCTGCTCGATTCCGAACCAGATGACCTCCTTCTCGTGGGCGCTCATGAGCTTGGCGCACTCGTGTCGGTGGTTGAACTTGTTGGGGGTTCCGTCGTTGTTCCAGCACTCGGCCAGGACAATGATGTTGTCGCCTCGTCGGAAAGGATCGGGGTAGATGGCGGCGGGTCGGAGGTAGATATCCGAATCGTGGCCGGGGGCCTGGTCTGTGGAAGAACCATCAAAGTTCCACTCGGGGAGGTCTTCGATGGAGGTGGGCTTCTTGTCTAGGGTCTTGCACTTGGATCGGATGTTGAAATGGGCATCGATCCAGATGTACTCGGCAAGGACAGCTCCGTGCTGGGGGAGGTCCAGGTATTTTGAGAGCTGAGTTAGTATGTTGAGCGTATTAGTCACTTCGGCTAACGACTGCTACCGATGAGTCCCTCGCCACTGCCTACCCGTGGAGGATTTGGTTGCGTGCGGTGCAGTCAATACAGCGCAGATGCAATAATACCCGCGAGTGGTGACCTGGGTGCAGACATTTGCAGCAGGAGCGCACACTGAGTAACAGAAATACTCAGACTGCTTCTGGGGTGCAGCGCTGTACTAGGGGACGCTGTACAGCGTAGTCCCCAAAGTCCCACGCGACACCTCGTCTGTGTCACAAGCTGGTTTTGTGTCGCAAACTGGCCGTGTCGAATAGCACCAGATAGCACCAAAAAGCTGTTGTTCTGTCGTCGTCGATACTCACGTTGGAAGCTTTCGAAATGTTAATGTTGTCGGTCATCGTAATGCAAATAAATAGAACAGAGGTCTGTTGTAGAGTTGGATCAAGCGATACCGAGACCAAAGGGCCACCCACGATATATATATAACGTCTGCCAAATTGGGAAGTGCTAAAAAACACAAAGTGGTGCGTGGAACAAAGCTAAAGGTAGATAATTTTCATGCCCGAACCTAGAAGTTTAACGGAGAGATGTACTCAAAAAAATCTTGCTATTGGGGCATACACGCGGGCTAGCGGTATGGGAGAAGCTGGAATCAGGTGGCCTGCCACGACATAAACGAATCGTCGTGAAATCTATGTTTTTCAGAGCCCATTTCCACAACTTTTGTTTTTGTCCCAACAAGTCGTAAATTAGGCTCGGACGTGTCAGGAGCTTAATACATGCTACAGAGTTTCTAATTTGGGCGCAACAAAGACATCTTATCGGCCAATGAAGTGTCGACAGAAGGATGTAAGATAATGTAACGGCTTTCGAGCGGGTGTGAGGATGTCCCGAACCGGTAATATTGGAGATATCGGGATAATAGCAGTATTATGATGGTGAGCTCGATGTGGCGAATATTTTGCACATTTTTTCATATTTTTGCGCCCTCTTCTTCCTCTCCTTCCCATTCTCCTCCTTCAACACCTCCCATCACACGATAACTACTAACTCTCAGCTGTCACGTTCCGCAGTCGGATATGATTTAGATAAGCGTCTCTCACCCTGGCCAATGAAAATATGCCGAGTGGGGATGACCTGTGTCTGAGAGAAACGTTTTGTCTGTGTCCCGCAAAATCAGATGGGACACAAAACCAGACAGACCGCACAAACCGCTGGGCCCAACGTCAGCCCAATTTCAGCCCTTCCCCGCTGATAACCAAGGCTCACGATCCAATGGAAAAGGGCCTATTAGCCGCTGCCAGTATGGGGTATCTGCACGAGTTAACTTTGTGGAGAAGAAAAGAAAACCGGGTGAAGCGGGTGAAAACGGGACCCACGGGTGCGGACAGGTGGATGGTAGGTGGTGGTAGTTGTACGAAACATACCGATACTGTACTCGTACTTAGGTGGTTCTACTTGTGACTCGTCTATCGCTCGTTATAGCTCATCTTAATTCCTCTAGTTACTCCCATCTCATAACCTCAACCTCGGTATCAAGCTTTTGTGTCACGTCCATGAGTCACGTTCATCGTGTGTTTGTGACACAGCGTAGAGTCATAGCGGTACGAGCTTGGTGGAAAGTTGTCGTCGCTCTGCTTTGTGTCCCATGCTGTCTCGGTCTCTCGCTCGGTTCACCACGCTTATTCACATGATGATCAAAACCTCGGATGCGTTATCGCGACACAAAAAACAAAAAACGATATTTGTGGGGTATTGGGACTAACGGGTCAAGGGTCAGCGACGGGTTATCGGAGGTGTCCGAGGGTAGGAGTGGACGAAGAAGTGTAGTTTGTAGGAGTTCTCCGTGTGTTATGTGTTCTACAATAGCTACACGACCAATTGAGTCATACCCCTCGATATACATTGCTCCACCTCATCCACCTCCACGCTCATCATCCACTGTCGTCCTCGGCATTTCTTTTTTGCTATCTCACATCAGCTCATTCGTCAATCTTTCAAACTCACTCGTCCTTCATTCGTCGAGTCTATCTCTGTGGGGTGATCTGGTTGTCTTGTGGAACCTTGACACGCGTAGTAGCTCGGTGTGGAGCGCCTACATCGCTTTGGACACGTGAATCGCCTCGAATTGCACCCTAATCACCCCGTAGAGCCTTTAAACCTGCTCAATAGCCCCGTCTTAATCTCATACTGCCCAATTGAGTTCCTCCGACCGCTCCTCACAACTTGGCACCCTGTACCTGCCCCACGGATAATTATGACCCGTTGAGTTGACGTCCATATTGAGAGCCGTGGCAGCAGCATTTGTGCCAGCCCGCTAGTCCACACCTTTCTCCGTCGTCGTGTTCTGACCTTATCAGTTGGGCCATCAAATGTACCACACATCACCACTTCTGTACACCTGTGGACTTGCAGAGCAGCCAGAATCCTTGCAGCCCCCTCTCTCCTCTCCTTACCCCCACGGAATTATGCTCACGTATTCGTATCAGCTCTGTCTCAACTTGTTCCATTCTAGTCTATGCACCTCTTATCTCTGTCGTATCGTGGTTCAGATAACAGCCCTAAGATACGACAACCGGTAACCGAAGGTGCTAGAAGCCCAAAGAGTGAGAGCCACCGCAAGTAGACGATGTCCCAGAGCAGCTCGCATAGCGTATTCGCTACCCTCTGCCACCTCATCTCATCCTCTTTTCTTATCTACATACATTATCGGTGCACATAAAAAAATCTCCTGGAATGTATGGAGAGGGGGGAAAAAAAATATGGACTTGATGAGGAGGGGTAACGGGACCTGGTGGAACCGTTGAGCAGGTCCAAATTAGCCCAGCTCGTGTCGTTGTCGTTTTATGTCCTTATCAGTGCCCCTCAGGGGGTAAGTACATATATTTTCCCGCTAAAAACGCCATAAATCGTCCGAAAATGGAACAATAAGAAGGCTGACTTGAGCTGGGAACATCAGTGGACCTGACTGAACAAGTATGTCTACCTCCTCAACAATTCCCTACAACCTCCATATTTTCTCCTGATACCCAATCTCGCTTAGAGAGTTGGCTTATCTTGCATAATCGATATTTTGTCTAATTTGGGCAATATCTAAAAGGGGATAGAGGGGGTGGAAATTTTGGTACTTTTCCGTGTTGAGAGCTCTCCTAGACCCTCCAGTTTGTCTCATTTAGTCCCCCTGAATTTATTCGATTTTCTACGATTTTCTCACCACCCTTCTCTCTCAGACTGTTCAAAATGATCAAATGTATCCCATTCATTACTTACATCCACCCACGATCGTCACCCCACCTCTCTGCACCCTGCCATTGTAGTTTAACCAAGAACAGTTGTCTCGTCACGTTGCTCTGAAATATGGGTGGCTGGAGTTCAAAATGTATGTCAGAGGTTAGAAAATGATCAAATCAGGAAACTAAATACATAGCCGTAATCGCCGCTCTCAACAGTCCCACGTGGCTTCCTTCCATTAATTTTCATATTTTATTTAAATTATTCTCAATTATTTCATCTTTTCCTTCCTATATTCCTCACAAATCGCTAAAATATGAGTTTGCAAAATACACGCCAAAACCAAAGCCCTAACCTACTCCTCGGTATGTCCAAAATGTAACCAGCAAATGCCTCGGGAGACTCTGGCTTTCAAACACCGTTTACTGTGGCTGAGACAGGGCTGAGACAGTGCTTCGAAAGTTGACCACGTGCCTCAGGAGTCATGAGAAAAAAATGGATGAGAAAAACCGAAGGAAATAAAAAAAATTGATCTCCTGATTCCGCATTCAAATTCTGTGGGGTCTGTAATTTTTCCTGATTTTCTCCGATTTTCTCCGATTTTTCCTAAATATTCCCCTTCATCCTCCACTTTGCTGTTTTGAATTTGCTCACATTCCATTTCTTGCTACATATACGCCGATTCATAATAGCCACATAATACTGATTTTAGGCACTTGCCGATGCTTGCTGCAGATGGATATTATCTTTGGACCTGTCTGAAGCCGTTCCCCTTGGTCTCTCGTTAGTATCTATTTTATTTGAATTGTTTGCGAATTTCCCAGTTTTAGTTAAATTTCTCATTTTAGATCGTGGAACAACCGTGGAAGCAAAATAGCTTTGAGACAGGTATTGTGATCTTCTCGATCGGGCTAGCACCAAAGCTGTTGTCACATGTATTTCCTATGACGTTGCTCCACCCATTACTTTGCTTTTGTTGTCCCCATGACGACGGCCATGTCGTGGCCATGACCCCAACGTTGTGGTTACTACATTGCACATGTCATGCCTCTCTCTGGTCACATGACCGAGGTCACTCCGAAAATGACTCAACAAAAATTGTGGAGACGTCGTCGATCGTACACAGCCCTTCGTGGTTGCCTGTCTCACACTGTGTTGAGCTCGTATGATTCCGGCGTTTGAACAAGCGATTTTTGAATTAGAATTATATTAAAATGTGAAAATCGCCATTATTCAGACCAATTAGGCTTTTGACACGTCCTGTTTCGGCAGGTATTATCGTGAAAGAAAAGGTGGACGATTAATTCGAGTTAAATCTGGAAAAATCAAGGAAAATCGAAGATAGGCCAGAAACGGAAAGAAAACCACACCTAAGCAATGCTACCGTTGCTAGGCTCCTTTTTAGACTCTTCGCGTGACCAGTACGACGTTAGCGACATATAAATGTCTAGTAGGGCGTAGCAATCTGCGTCTCAAACGCATGCAAGGCAACAGTGCATACAGTGTGGTGGAGATGCGGATATAATGGATGATGAGGCTGTGCTGTGGAAGTTGCTGTTGACGACTTTCTTGCTTTGATGGTCTTGTTCGCTATGTACAGCTTTCCGTTTTCCAATATCGACTCATAACCTGTTCTGTTTTGGGAGTAAATTACAACTCCCAATTCAGGTGCAGATAGCGACACCTCTATTTTATGAGAACAACACATTCGAAAATAGGTCCAAAATATGTGGAAATAAAAAACTGCAACCGGTCAACCATAGAAGGCAGACACATACTAATCAGAGGTGATTCGCAGTATCTCTGACGTGCCTTTTCTGCCCATTTTTGCTCATTCACAAGATTTTACCTCTAGTATCACATAATGAGCTAGTCATACAACTGCACGAGCTCACGGCGACAACAACGATACCATAAAGTATACCTCTAGCACACAGAACGAACAAGTTGTGGCCTTCTATCCATCACTGACGAAATCCACCCATTCTTGCCCCAATAAGCTTCGTTATGCTGGAAGTTCACGTGTTTCTAAAAATAGAACGGTGCATAACTTTATTTACGTAATCGCATTACATAAGCATAGAAGATCGTGAAAACTGTGAGGTGGTCGTTTTGAAGGGTCTGGAGGTCCATATAGAGCACAATGCTACAGACACACATGAATCAATCTCTATGATCGTTTTTAAATTTTTCTGGAGCACTTACCACCCAGATTATTCGGGTCTATGTCCGTGATTACTAAGCACACTTAGAAGTGTTTAAGAACTGATAGAGCTGAGAAACATCAATGGTTACCTGATGAATGCTTTATACCGGATACTTCATACCGTATGGTGTAACTATTCTTCTTCCATCCCCATTGTTTCACCTGTAATTATCGACATGAGGCGTAGCAAAGGTGTAGAGAAAGAAGGAGTAGGATCAGCCGCCATGGGAAAGAAGATGTCAAGTAAAGATGCTCTCAAACAAACTTCCCTTTCAAGCTGCACTTCCAACTCTATTATTGATATTTCAGGTAAGAGCTCTTGGTTCTCTCTAGGATTACAGGATGGAAGAGACTCACACGTCGAAAGACATTAGAATACAGAGACGAATATGGGAAGATGAGCTGGGGTGTTTGCTACAAGTCTTACTGGCAGTGACCTGATCTTTCATGTAGTGGTTGTAGATTTGTCTTCATTAGTGTCACTACACTCATTTATGCCCTCTCTGGTGATGCAACTAGAATGATCTGATACAGAGACAGAGACTTTGGCTGATGTCTCTGATTGAAGCCAACTAAAACTACTTTGAATGCTTCAGGGCAAGTGTGTGTTGGTCATCGTAGTGATACAGAGAATCTGACCTTTCGGTTCAAACATGGGTTAGATGAAGCTGCCGATTCAATCTCGAACAACAGCACTGTCTTTGAACTTCTGACAAACCAGTGAAAACAGTTGGAACCTTGGTAAGAGGTTCTGGGCTAAAAAGAATGTTCTAAACATGCTCATCTCGCAGTTCAGCTGAATTCTGCGTTTCTAGACACAAGCAAACGGTAACATGACTCTTAACTGAAGACAGATCATCTCTGAAGATTAGCACAGGGTGTGGGACATTTCAAGTACTTGAAACGCTGCTATAATAAGCCCACAAGCTGTAAAAAATGCTTTTTTAACCAATCATTTCTATTTCCAATTAGTGACACGAAAACAAACGACGACCAAGCTCCAAATTCTCGCTGAACCTCATCTAAGCGTGTGTAACAAGCCACGAAGACGAGGCAAAGCAATCCAGATTATTCTGAAGTTGCCAACATAACGTTTAGGGTCTTTTCAGTCTAGTGACACAAAACGAAACGACAGCATATCTCCAAAGCTGCGTTTCCAAATCTCTTCGAACTTTGGCATCAGGTGTATAATGAGCCTGAAATCAGGAACACAGATGAAAGCAAGCCAAATGATTTTTTCTTGATACAAAATGACCGGTTCATTGTCTTTTCAGATGAATGACACAAAACCAACAGCATTATAGCTCCAAGAATACAAGACCTATACTCTCGAGACTTGAAGACAATACATCTATCAACCTTCGACTGAGACTGAGAGAGTAAAGCACAGTAAAATGATTTTTTCTACACGCCCATATCTTCTTTTCACAGGCTTCCCCTTTTTGTGTCACAAACGAACGACGACATAGCTCGAAAACTACAAGTCGGTTGTCCTCGGAGACTTCAAGACTACTTATCAGGCGACTTTGGAAAGCGAATGAGAGAGTGAAGAGCTCCAAGTGATTTTTTTTAGACGCCAATAGTTCTCTATCATTGCATCCTTTCCTTTGTGTAACATACAATCGACGACATATCTTGATATCTGCACACCTGTTCTGCCGGAACTTCTGGATACATAGATAACCATTTAAAGAATGGGAAAAGGTGGTGAAGATTACAGAATGATTTTTTCTGACGTGAATATCCCTCTTTGACTGCCTTTTACCCTTTGTGTCACAAGCAAAACAGCATCACATCTCGAAACTTGTAGGTCTGCTTTCCCTTCGAACTTCAGCATAGCACGCAGGACTCGATGGAGAATTTTAGAGTAGAAGAGTGGCATGGAAAAGATTTTTCTAGATACTGATCTTGACATCCATGTGATTTCCTAAGTATCTGACACAAACTAAGCGACGTCACAACTTCAAAATTGTGGGGCGAATTATCTTCAAACTTCAGAAGAAGACGTGGGACACATTGGCGATCAAGGCAGTAGAGGTGTGGCAAGTCATGGATTTTTTTTCACATGAAACTACCACTGATTTACCGACTTCCAGACTTCTGACACAAAGCCAGACGACGACAAAACTCGAAAATTAGAAGACGTGTTGTTTCGAAGATTGGGTAGGAGTCGTTAGATAGCCTTGCAATTGAATGACAGAGCAGAGACAGGTCGAGTAGTTCCGACAAGTGCTTTTTTTCAGTGAGGTATTGGTATTCCGGCTATGTAACACAAAACCAAACGACGACATAGCTTGAAAACAGCACTCCACGGATTGTCTTCAACTCAAGAGCAAGGAGTGGAACAACTTGAAGTTCTGAATAGAAGAGATGAAGTGACGCATGGATTTTTTTTAGATGCCCTTATGACCTTTCTATGTCTTCTCCAGTGAGTGATACAAAACAGAACGACATAGATCGAAATGTGAAGCTCAAAGTCACTCGGAACTTTCGTACAGCTCACGGAACAACATGGAGCGTCTGGGTGACAGTAACGTGACTAAGTTGGTTGCTTCTAAGCTACTCAGTTCACCTATCAAGTCCTTACGTTACTTCACGGAACAAGGAAACAACTTCTTGAATTGAAGCCTCACAAAAAGAGATATGAAGATGAGACCTTCAGGTTATTAATTGCTTTACTCCTAGGAGCTAGATGATACAGGTGGGCAGTTATTAGCTTGCTTACCGAGATAGTTTCAGTTACTTCCTTCCTATTGTGGCTAATGGTGAAAGTTGTTGAAAATTAGAAATATAAGAGATATAAAGACGAGAAGGGCTCATTACTATTGGGAATGGAGCTTTGTTTTGTATTATGCTTCACTTTTATTCATATGAAGAGTACGAATGGAGACATTATCGGTTTCGATAGATGACTAAGCACGACTTGAGATGTGAGTATAGTAAAGTATGGACTCGATATCCGACTGAGAAGTTCACAAGGTGTTTACCGAGCATACCAACTACTATGAAATACAGCTATAATATGTTTAGTACCTTCCGTTGCCATATAAAATGACATATCCTGCTGTAAAGAGTCACCGAGGTCTTAGCAAAGCTATCACAGCTAAACAGATAGAAACCGAGCTGAAATAGAGGAGAAAGGCAAAAGAGGCATAATATGTAAAGTTTCAAGGCTTTAGTGTTTCTATCTATGCGATCAAAAGCCATTTCATTGCTAATAATTCTTTCATCACCTATAGCAGGAATAACTAGTCCCAAAAGAGGGGAGATATTACTCAGATTGAAACAGAAAGACACACAGGGGCTAAGAATTGGTCACTGTTGAATGCTGAAACGTTTTTCAGTAACTGTCTATAGAAAATTGCATCGATTATTCAGCTTCCATGACTGACATGATGTCAGAACTAGACTCGATCACCACAACGGCAACAGAAGGAATTTCATGAAATTAGAACTTGCCATACTTATCATTTTTCGACTAGTTCACACCTATATCATCGTTTTTGTTATTTTCCTCAAATTGAGCAAATCGGTATTTTTTTTTCATTTTTGACCGTGATTACATAATCAACCAGATGATTACATAAGCCTAACGATTACGTAAGATTTCGTTAGATTACATAAGCAACATTTTCAGCAGAACAGCAATAATGACCTCAAATGACAATAAAAGGCACTATAGAGAGTCACAAATAGTGCTATTGCAGCTCTTTTTTACCTCTCTCATTCGTATCTCAACAATCGAGCCATTCAGTACCTGGTGTATTGGTTCCAACTAGGCCAACTATATTAGCTAGAACTCTTTTCTAAGGTCAAGTAACCTAAATATATACTTGACTGTCCCAACTAAACTACCTCAAATCCAAGTAAGTATCCCAACATCAGCCTCCTCACTGACCACTTCATCAACACACAACCACCACCACTCAATCTCCACTATCCCCACCATATCCGCCTCAACCTTCACCTTCCCCTTCTCCTACACCACTCAGGCACACTCCGTCATCGTGAGGTCATCGTGCACCGTCTCTTTCCGTTTTTCCGGACCCACCGTTTCTCTCGGAGGTGATTCGGAGCAACTATATCACGTGACCAGACTTGCCCTACGCTACTGTACCCCTACCCTTACCAGCCCTACGTTAGTCGGAGTCTTTCGGAACTTGTCGTCTTAGCCCTATGTCCAACCTCGGCCCGTTTACCCGAATGACACCGACAGGCCCAGCTTCGAGACATCTACCCTAACCCTGACCTAGCTCTGATTATCCGCGACTAAGACCACGCGTACCGGCTATTACATGACGCAGGTATGGTGTAAAGAATTTTCCGACCCAAGTGGTTCCCTGGTTACCGATTTTTCACTTTTCATGCATGTCGCTAAGAATAGCAAAATGTTGCAGCAAAAGTTGCATGGAGCTGCTGGAATGTGCAGGCCTCGGAAAAAAAAGGAGGTGCAAGCAAAAATTGTAAATTTAACAGTAATAGCCGACTGGGTGTATATGCGGTGTTCGGATCATTTCGGAGCACGTCGGTCGGTCGGAGAAGACCTCCGACATCACGTGTATTGCCCTCAATGTACCACGGATTAAACTGAGGAAGATCCGAGTATGATCCGGGTACGGAATAATTTGAGACGAGAATTTGAGGGCCAAGTGAAACAGCTACAACAACGAGAGTGGCACCGTTGGAATCAGCGGGTATGGAATCCCTGATGTTCGTTGTCTTCTTCTTGGCAGAGGTTTTTTCCAGCCCGCAAATTGACTCCTTCCCAGACTTGGCATATGCTGACTGACAGTGAGCTAAGCACGTAATTGCAAGACACAGATGCCAAGCAATGATGGAGAATAATATACGTGGAGTATGCGCTGCGTGCGGGGGTGTGGGGGCAACGGTTTGAGGGGCTTTCGGACAAGAGATCATGAGATATTCGGTCCGAAAGTGTGAGCATGAAACTTGGTGTGGTGAGCTGTGAGAGCTGTAGAATTCCCTACAGAGGTGCTGGGCTAACGGAAAGTTGAGTGGATAGCTTTTCAGCCCTTGATATTTACCCCAGAAAAACCCCGGACTTCTAGCTACATTTTTAGTGGGGTTTATACGGGGTGTTATGGTGCATGTATGATACGTGGAAACCGCGGTAGAATGTCGTGTAGAGCGGCAACTGAGACGCAAAAAATCACAGGAGATGTAGCGGCGCGCAATTAATAGGGGTACTGAGTGCTGGTTGGCATTTGAACGTTTTTGGAGGAGTACAGGGACATGATGTATCTTCTGTCCTGGTCCATACTGCAGAACAACAAGCTATCATAGAATGGGAACTAAAGCTCGTATCGCAAAATAAACTAGACTGAGAGATTTGGAGTGTCGCAATTAGTCTTACTAAAAAGTGCTGGATCTTCCATCTCATCTTCTGGAGAAAATACGGGGACTACAAGATCAGTTCCGGATTCACACATGCAACGCAATAGAAGCACAGAAACTGCATTTATTCGTGAGGGGAACACCTGATTCTAGTTTCTATACGAGTCTTTGTTCGTATTCTGCAGCAGGGGTTCGTGTTTGAACATCACAGCTCTTTCAGCGTGCAGATATGTGAACCGGCAGTTGTACAATGGATCTTTGTAACATACAAGCGTTTTCAAGAACAAGAAAATACGCAGGATGGCTCTGCGGGCTTGTCCTGACTCGGATCTAGCTTTCGGATCATTTTGCCATGTTTATCCCCTGTAATTCAATCCTAATCTGTATTCATCCGTACCCCATGTTCTGTAACTCCAGAAAACCCTTGTGAGCCTCGTAATCCGCTCGTAATCGTCAGTCATAGTCTCGAGCTAAGACAAACTCACCTGATGTTAGCTCCTCGAGGTCAGTCTCTAATTGCTTTTCTCACCCCACTAAACGTAGAGCTAGTGGACGTAGTACGAGTGAACAGGTGGTCTAGTATGGGTTAAGGAACTCGTGACATGTGATAATGTCTTGAGGGCAGAGGCAGTCCCAGAGTGAGTTGATGTGAGCGATGAAGAGTTTCAGTGAAGAGTTTCTGACTCAAGTCCTGAACCTCATTGGAACCATGCAAGGTAAATGAGAATCGTATGGGTTGAAGACACATCAATAGATACTGAATCTGCTTTTTGATACCTTGTACATTTATCAACAATTCTTCCCCACATAATTCACTCCCATCTCAGATCTACCCCACGATCATCTTGTAGATCATGTCTTGGGAGATAAGGAAAAGCCTCACGCGAAACACGAAATCATCAATTGTTCATCGAGTAATGAAGCTACCAACACAAGAAGTTCACCAATATACTCAGAAAAGACAGGAGATCCCCCCTACACACCTCTCTTACCTCCATCTCCTCCCTAGCCTTACCAAAACCCCACACACGCCAAACCACTTAAACCACTTTACATGCATAAAACCGATCTCGGCTATCGAACGTTACTAATCACACACTCAATCCTACAAACGTCAAAGGTCACTCATAATCGGCTTTCGCCTAGCAAAATTCGTTATCATTACATACATCCTATTCAATAGTACCGGTGCTCAAGCACGTAGTTTGTGTGTGTCCATAGTGTCACGCTGATCGAAGACTCCGATCAAGCGCTTACTCGAGCCAGCCAACGGCTCGCTCGATACCTCGGTTCCACTGCTTCATCATGGCGGCCCGCTGCTCCTCGTCGGTCTTGGAGGCAAACTCGGTCATGCCCTCGGTGTTGATGTCCTTGAGGTCCTCGATGGACTTCCACACGCCCACGGCAAAGCCGGCGGCGATGGCAGCACCCAGAGCGGTGGTCTCTCGCATGGCGGGTCGCTCGACCTCAATGCCGAGAATGTCGGCCTGGATCTGCATGGCAATGTCCGAGTTGGTCATGCCTCCGTCGACTCGCAGCTTGGTGAAGGGCTTGCCGGAGTCCTTCGCCATGGCGTCGAGAATGGCCCGGGTCTGGAAACAGGTGGCCTCCAGAGCGGCTCGGCAGATGTGGGCCTTGGTGGTGAACTGGGTCAGACCCAGGATGGTGCCTCGGGCGTCAGTTCGCCAGTAGGGGGCGAAGAGACCGGACAGCGCGGTCACAAACACCACGCCGGCAGAGTCGTCGACCTGGGAGGCCAGCTCGCCAATCTGCTCGGAAGACTCAATGAGGCCAATGTTGTCTCGCAGCCACTTGATGCACGAGCCGGCCACGGAGATGGAGCCCTCCAGGGCGTACACGGGCTTCTGGCCCTTGAAGTGGTAGCCCACGGTGGTCAGCAGGCCGTTGTTGGAGATGATGGGCTTCTCGCCGGCGTTGTACAGCAGGAAGCAGCCGGTACCGTATGTGTTCTTGGCCTGTCCGGGCTCAAAGGCCTTCTGGCCAACGAGGGCAGCGGACTGGTCACCCAGACATCCAGCCAGGGGGATGTTGGCGAAGGGGCCGGTGCCGATTCGGCCGTAGACCTCGGCGGAAGACACAATCTTGGGGAGAATGAGCTTCTCGACGCCAAAGAACTTGATGAGCTTCTCGTCGTACTTGAGGGTCTCAATGTTCATGAACATGGACCGCGACGCGTTGGAGGTGTCGGTGATGTGGGCGCCGCCGTTGAGGCCGCCGGTCAGGTTGTAGAGCAGCCACGAGTCGATGGTGGAGAAGGCCAGCTTGCCTCGCTCGTAGCACTCCTTGGCCTCCTTGACGTTGTCGAGGATCCATCGGACCTTGACACCGGCAAAGTAGGTGGACAGGGGCAGACCGCACAGCTTGGGGATCTCCTCCGAGCCGGGCTGGGCCTCCAGCTTCTTGACGGTCTCTCCGGTTCGGGCGTCGGACCACACAATGGCGTTGTACAGGGGCTGGCCGGTCTCAATGTCCCACAGCACGGTGGTCTCTCGCTGGTTGGTGATGCCAATGGCCTTGACGTCGGCCACCTTGATGCCCTGGGTTCGCATCTCCTTGGCGACCGACGACATGCACTCCAGACACGAGCTCACGAGCTCCTCGGGGTCGTGCTCCACCCAGCCGGGGTGGGGGTAGATCTGGGTGAACTCGATCTGGTGAGAAGCCACGGGCTTTCCATCGGGCGAAAAGAGAATGAAACGGGTGGAGGTGGTACCCTGGTCGAGAGCTCCTACGTAGGAAGGCATGATTGTTTCTTTTTGTGTTTGTGTTTGGTGTTGTGTGGAGGGAGACCTTAAAGTGGGTGGTGGGAGAGGTATATATATACTACGTTTGGTGACACAGACCCAGACAGACAAGCCTCCCACGCACACTCTACTCTCTCTTTCTTCACCCTCTAAAAGACACAAAAAAGAGAAGGTTTAGCAAGTGACGTCAAAAAGAGGGGTTGTGGGGGACCTCGAAATGTCAGCCATAGGGAAATTACACGGGTGAGATGACACACAAAAGACACGCGGTCACACACAGATTGCAACCCTCACACGCGAAACGCTCTCTGGAGCTGACCCCAATTGCTAGTAGCTCCACTTGCACAACTGCCTCAGCAACGTTGCTGTTGCCTACCTTTTTAGCGCATTCTTTTGGGTCTTTAGGCTGAGCACGCGGACGCAGATTGAGCGCTCAAATTCAAGGCAATGACGCTGTTCAATATATTAATCGGAAGCTGAGAACGAGGGGAATCCCATAATATTACTCGTTTCGCTCCATCTGGTCTGATCGTCTAAAAATTCGCTTCCCAAAAAAACGCACAATGACGCTGGAGACGCATGACACGCATGACAACCCTAAGTCGCCCATGGTACGGATTAATTTGGCAGACTCTCAAGTGCCGCAAAAAAAACAAAAAAAAAACCTCTCCTTTAGCCCAAAAGCCCAGGGTCTAGATGGACGAGACTGGGGCTAGCTCCGGGGCCTAATTGACCCATGGCTGGTCTTTTTCACCACCCTGGTCTGGAAAAAAAGGGCCAAAAATGCCCGGTCTAACATGTCCCCACCCATCAACCCCAGATGGACTTATGTTATCCCCACACAAGACCTATTAGCTTTGCCAGCACTCTAAACAGACCGAGAGAGAGATATGGAGTATGTACGGAGCTATAGAGAGAAGGGAGAGAAGAGAGAGGTGAAACGCAGGCCACTTCACTTTCTTTTGCTCGGAATGTATACCCTACCAAGAGATGCCAACGTTGGAAACGAGTTTCCCCTCAGCAGACGGTCTTCGTATCCCAGAATCAGGCTCGGTTTCACCCTTGTCACCTCGGTATTTTTTCGCCTCGGTCGGAAAAACTCCCCGTGACGGGTCTGGGAGAAAAACAGGCCATATGCGGCTACGGTGCACCCTGGCAAGCCCCTCTCGGAGTGAGACAGGACACGTCTGCTCGCCAGGTTTTTCCGCGGGATTAGGCGAGGTTAAAACCCACAAAAATCAAAGTGGAAATTTTTTCCAGCGTTTGGGCAACAGAGCACTCCACTTTTGTTTCTGGGTGGTCCGACGTAGCATGAGAGCTGCAGCGGCTTTTGCCGAGCTTATTTGCGTGAGGTGTTTAGCCAGCTGCAAACCTTATTTTACCGCCAAAGTCGAGTTTCCTTCGTCAACTTTGTCGAGGTAACGGCTCGGTGCACTCGGTCAGATGCGATGCACGTTTATTTTCGAGGCGCAAAATGGAAAAAATAGACGTCTGAAAACAAGATGGACAAAAAAAAAAAATACAGACAAAAAAAAGCCAGCTTCTCAAATCTGCCCATTCTGACAAAGTTCAACGGTCTGCGGGGGAGTCAGCACACACACGAACACTTACAAAGCGATATCGGGGGATTGAAACACTTTGAGTAATTTGACAGCGTTGGCAGCATCAAGAGGATGAATATTTGAGGTGTGAAAAACGAAGTCGACAGAAAAGCAGGAGTCAACCGTTGCATTATTGAGTGTAAAAAACGAGCAGAACGAACTGCTCATCTACCCCACTTGACTACCGGTAGTCCGCTTTTCGACATTATAGACTATTCCAAGTTGGAGCTATATGTTTCGAAGCTATAGCTCCCCGTCTATCACGTTTTACACTCTATTCAGCTCCTCGTGTCTTGTCGCCGTTAGATTCTCTTGGCTCGTAATATCTTCGTATCTCAACCCTTGCTTGTCTGTCTTTCAGTCGGTCTGACATCTGTCAGTCTTGTCCTTTCTCCTGTCATACGGCTCTAACTAACGTAGCTCACAACAAAGCCAGAACCAGAGTTGACCCCGCACGAGGAGAAGCTGCGATTCAGCTCCATTCGGCTCCTGCTAGTCCTACAGGGCTCATCTGCTTGGTTCGTTGTTCTTCGGGCCGTGCTTGTTTCGGTTCCCAAACTCCTACTTCTGCAAAACATTTGGCAGGTTGCAAACTCCAGCAGAAGCTGCTGAGACTGCAGGTGGAGCCCGGAGTGCAGCGCATGCCCCGCCATTTCTCCAGACCACAAGACGCGTAACTTAAGGGTAACGTAAGTCAACTGAGACGGTAGTAGATTGAGAGATTAACCCAACAAGGACAAGAATTACAGCTGAAAAAACTATTTCGGTAGAATATTTTTGGGTCACGTGACTCACGAACCTCACACGACCTCTACACCCTTCCTTCCATCCCTCTCATCACTCCTTCTCTCCGAATTGTTCCGTCGCTGCAGCAACTCTAACCACGGTCGGATTAAACCTCGGAACATTCACCACCTTCTCCAAGACGGCTTTGACTTTTAGCGCTTACATAGAAACTGCACCACCAGTCTCTCCGCCCCTCTCTCGTATCGGTGATGGAGAAAAAGTTAGGCTTGGGTTTGGGGAGGTGGAAATACAAGAAAAACCGAAACAAACGAAACAAACGGTTTTGCTGACTTTTCCCAAAATATTCGCCATCGACTACAGCACCACGCTCCAACTTTTGTCATGCGCATGCGCCGTCCTAAATGGCGAAAACACAAAAGCGAAAATAGTGTTTCCTTGTGTGCAACACTAAAAATCTTAACGTCTAACCCGGGGGGTAAGACTTCTGATAGATGGCTTTTTTTGGCGTCGTAGTCTGCGCATGGTGTGGAGGTATATAACTATGCTGCGGGCCCGGCTCTAGGTGCCCTCATCAGCTAACTCTTCAACTCACACTTTCAAAACATGGCTGACGACACAATTGTTCACTCTCCCGAGACTCCTCTGTGGCCTCGAATCAGACACAAGCTGCGGGAACCGTTTGCCGAGTTCTGGGGCTGTCTGATTCTCATTTTGCTGGGAGACGGTGTGGTTGCCCAGGTGACGCTCTCGGGAGGCAAGAACGGAGACTACCAGTCCATCTCTTGGGGATGGGGTCTGGGAGTCATGTTTGGCGTCTACGCCGCTGGAGGCATTTCTGGCGGTCATCTCAACCCCGCCGTCACTCTGTGCTCCTGTATCTACCGAGGCTTTCCCTGGCGAAAGTTCCCCATCTACCTGGTGGCTCAGCTGCTGGGATGTATGACTGGAGCTGCCATTGTGTACGGAAACTACCGATCGGCCATTGACGTCTACGAGGGCGGCAAGGGCATCAGAACCGTGGGTCTGCCCACCTCCACCGCCGGAATTTTCTGCACCTACCCTGCCGAGTTCATGACCACGACTGGTCAGTTCTTTTCTGAGATTGTCGCCTCTGCCATGCTGCAGTTTGCCATTTTCGCCATCAACGACCAGAAGAACCTGGCTGCCGGCCCTCTGGCTCCTCTTGTGCTCTTCTTCCTCATTTTCGCCATCGGTGCTTGTCTCGGATGGGAGACTGGTTACGCCATCAACCTGGCCCGAGACTTTGGCCCTCGACTCGTCACCGCCATGATCGGATACGGCTCCAAGGTCTGGACCACCGGCAACTACTACTTCTGGGTGCCCATCATCGCGCCCTTCATCGGAGCCGCTCTGGGAGGCTTCCTCTACGACTTCTTCCTCTACACCGGCGACGAGTCGCCCCTCAACTGGCCGTACATGGGCTTTGACCGAATCTTCTACCTGTTTGGCAAGCGAGAGGCGCCCCGAATCGAGCACGACATGGGCATGGTCGAGGAGGCCCCCAGCAAAGAGGAAATCGCCCACTTTTCCAACTCCCCTAATGCTTCTAGTTAGTTAATATTTATTGCATGTGACACGAACCGACAATGTGCGAGCGTAGCGAGAACATTGTACACTTCGAAGAGTAGTCGAGTCTTCAGAGTAACTACAGACCAACAATGGAGATGGACTATATGAGTATCAAGGTCTTCCATTGGATGAACATCCTTCTAAAAAACAAAGCAGACGCTGCCAAAGTAACCCCCAAGAGCTGGCGGATCCAACGAGACTTTTCTCAGGCTTCTGGTAGTACTGGATCTCAAGTTAGTGACTGTCTTCTAACCACTGTGGAGGGTGTTTTGAACTCAACATAGGTGGGACATGGGTGAACTGATGAGGCAGAAATTTCTACCATAGGTTGAACCGACAGACGAAATACAGACTCTTAACTGTTTGAGTCTCTGTCTATTTTTTTGCGGGTGCAGTGACACTTTCTATATTGTTTAGCTATAAGTATAAGTATCACTATTTACTTGACTATCAACTAGAGTTTCTTTTTTCTCCACAACTTAGTTACGATACTCAACTAAAGAGAGAAAGATGACTTATCATTCGATAGGGCCAAAAGTACAAAACCAGCAATAAGGAAAAGCATTTTAAGCTGTCTAGGTGAGTGCAAATATTGTATATCTCAACTGTACATACGAATATCTCCTTCATGGAGGTGTCAGTGGACTTTTCAAGACGTTACCATGTGTAAAAATTGGACTTAGACAATAACAAGTTCAAAGGGAGACCTGAAGACTTTAGAGAAATGTACCACGCACCACAAGAAGCCGTCATCAAAAGCTCCTGATCCTCCTCATCTACTCTACCATTTTCCATACCACATTATCTGTCGACCTCAGTAAGGCAAGAACAACTTTTGACAACTTCATCTCTCCAATGACACAATCAAAACCCCTTGAAACCTCAAACACCTGTCACCGGTGACTCTGTCAACTCCTGTCATTCCTTCAATGACTCACTCCATCACAACAATAACAATACAACCCAACACACCTCTCCCCTCAGCTCACTAAACAAAGTCACTTGTCCCGTTGTAGTCACTTGCTCTCATCTCCCGCCCACAAGTCTCACCTTCCATCCTTCTGTGCGTCGATCCGTGGAATTCTACCTTCCTTTGCAACATCAGCTCATTTCAAACTCTGCCATGTTCCCCACACTGAGACATATTGCAAAGGGCTGAGATACAAAGACAGAGAGACACTGTAGCGACAGTAAACAGTTGAAACACATTGAATTACGGTCTTAGAGGCATTTCCTAACTCATAGCTATAACCTATAGTACTCAAAATCATAACTGTTGCGCTACAGCAAACGTTACAACGGCAAAGCCCTACCAATACCGTTGTAAAACACTGCTAACACCTCGGTGAAACATTCCATGAGTCTCAAAAGAGTTCCTTTTGCCCCCTCAATTAATCCGCTAGAGACTAATCCACTCAAATCCAACATAACCCACTAAAATAACACCTTTTTCGCAAACCCCACTTTCTCCACTTCCCCTCGACCACTGGCTCTAGAACAACCAAACCAGGACTCAGAGAAGAGAAGATGGATTAATTGCCCAGAGATTATCCGTCCCCTCATGACGTCACGAAATATTGACGAAAATATCCTCGAATAATATTCACACTAGCACACAAACAGCTACTTAAACGAGCACAAACAGTTACACAAAGAAGTCAGAGGTAGGTACAACAACAAGCCTTCAAACACAAGCCTCTTGACAAGACCCATGTTCACGCACTTGTTAACTGCATCCGCATTCTTAAACAAACACGTCATCAAACAAGAGTCCTAAGACTCATTTAATCAGAGTCATGACGTCAAACCTCCACACCCTGTACTCTTGACACCTGCCAAACATCAGTATATACACTGAAAACGGCGTATCTCTTCGTGACGTAGATTTCCGGTGTCAGCCGTTGCCGATTATCAATCTACGAAGATCTTTCATTTTTTTAATTTTATAAGTTTTGTCATCCCTGTTAAAACTCGAACCCCGTCCGTGCGTAAAGTTTCGCGCCTCGAATTCGAACCCCGGGCTTGTTCAGGTATAGTTCTTTGTCGAGACTCGAACTCGCGCCTTGCTTTTTGTGTTAGCACAGACTTTGTGTCCAATACGGTTATGGAAGATCGACAGTCTCAACGGGCTGGTTAGGGTACACTAAATTGGTAAAGTAGAGTTTCAAGTGGGGAAATCGGGGTTAGGGTAGACGGCGCCAAACACCTCGGCGACACCTCTACCCACGCGCTTAGACACTGGGCTAGGAGGATGGCGTATTCTGGGGAAAAAGATGCTATAGGGTTAGGGGAAGAGTAATTAGTGGGTTTCTGCTACCCGCTAAAACAGACGCATAACGTACTCCGCTATTTCTCCATTTGTGTAGGGCGCGCTAGCCGGTATGTGATTTCCAGGGTTAGGGTATCCAAATCGGGCTACGCAGCCGTGGATTAGGGTACTCGTCTGTGCATAACGCTCCACTTTGGATCAGCTGGTTGTTTCATTCTTTAAAGTGAGACACGCACGGAGTTATGGAACTCTCAACCGAGATTCGAACTCAACCAAACTTGGGTTCGATTCGCGTGAGGGGTGATAGATTTCGAAACTTTTCCCAAAAAGACCCTTGACAAAAAATATTGCCAACGCTGTTATTTGCTTTACGAGGAGTGCCATCCCCTGCTAATGTACCTTGTTTTAGACTGCTTTCTTGGAGCTATGCATCTTTCGGAATAAAGATTTTCCGGGGTCCTTGATGAAGGCCATTAGTGAGCGCTTTATGGCTACAAACAAGATGACATTCCACCCCCTGTTTCCCCTCATTGGATTGAAATTAATCCGCAGTAGCTGTGTTCCCCTCAGTTGTCTTTGTGCACCTCTTGATTATCAATATGTACTCAACAGATGAGGTTCAGTATGCACTGGTTTTGTGTTTCTGACTACTGGTTCAGTCAGCAAGCTTGGGTTAGTGCCCCGCTTAACGTCCCCACTCATCTGCACTCGTCTGAGTCTCCCCACAAGAGCACCACACGATGGTTCAAAGTCTGAGTCTGAAGTCTGAAGTCTGAAGACTGAGCATGAGGCTAACGCGGTTTAAGACCGGAAAAATTCCACAGTCCGGAGAAACAGGAGCGAGGAGTTAGACCTTGAAGCACCCCGCTCAAGAGGAGTTATACCCCGCCTTGCAAAGTGGTGTGTTCAAAAGTATCTCCCTTTAAAGGGTGTATGCATAAGCGAACCTAAGCGAGTACGCAAGCGAGAGTCAAATGAGGACGGATAAGTGAGATTTTTCCGGGTGGTAATTATCCGCTTGACTCTCTCTCTTTCGGATCAACTGACTGTTTCACTTGAGGTCTTCCGTCTGTCTTAGGTCGTATCTAACTCAGGTGCTCAGTATTGGCTCACTAGGAACTTCCGTTTTTCCGTGCCAACGTATTTAGCACTATGGCTCGATAATAAACACATATTATACAGCAGAGATGCGCATTGGACGATAGTGGATCTATACTAGTCACCTATACCTCATATGGGGCTTGTTTAGTCACCTGTAGTCAGTGAGTCTTCATAGCAGTTTGTTATTGCATAGTGCCGTCTGTATGTGTCCTCTACAACGGTGTATGTAAGCCTAGGGATAACTAACCGTTGCGCATTGCAGCTTTTCACTTAGTTTCCCCCTTTGATAGCTCTCTTTTCACCCCATTTAGCTCTCTCCCGCTTCAATTAGCTCACACCGCCGTAGCACAGTTATCAGATTGAACAAACTTGCGAGCTTCTCATGGCTTGACTTTAGACACCGTATAAGAAAAAAAGAGCTAGCTGCGCGTCGGGAGTGCCAGGAGAGCGTCGATCGGAATGTGGAGAGTATTCCAGCACGTGACACACACAGGGGAAGTTGAGTCGTGTTGCCTAATTGGGTAAGCAGGGAGAAAGACGAGGAGAGATGCAAATGGGTGAGAAAATGAATCGGAAGGTAGCGGAAATTCATCTGTGATCTTTTGCCGAGAATTAGTGTTACTTTCGGGGGTACTTGAGACTTGAATCATCTTTTCTGGGGCTGTTAAAGATGAGGACTTTTTTTTAGCAGTCAGTCAGGCTCAGAATCACTAAAGAAAAACCTATACAACCTACTAGCGAACATACAGTGTTACAAACTCCGCTTTGTTTCAAGTTTTTCAGCTCTTTTCAACAGCATCTATGATTCTCCATATGATTGTAGCATCTTCAAGATATCCTTCCTTCAATTGTACTGTAGGAAAAGACATAGAAAGCATCAAGGTGGCACCAATGAACCCCTTGAACTCCTCCTAGAGCATTCTACCGCCGTTTCTCATCTTGCAATCGTCTCAATTCCACCTCTCAGGTCATAAAGTACATATGCAATGAATCATGTCAGGTCTGCATAGGTGAGCACATTACAGCAAGGCATGGCACTCTCACACAGCCATCAAAGAAGAACCGACCACAGGTCTCGTTGCTTGACAAGCAGCTCAAGTCACTTCAAGCACACACGACTACGGCGGTACGGCCAAGAAACACCACGTTTACTTGTACCACCGGTAGCTACAGTACAACTCAAGCAGTCCTCAACTGCTCTACAGTCTCACATGCATTTATCAACTAAATTTGACTAGTGGCTGTCTACATGCCCCTTGTGTGGGTGGACCAAGGGGATGTTTCGACGCTAGCCAAGTATCCGTCTCATCAGGACAGCCAAGAATTC
This sequence comes from Yarrowia keelungensis, assembly GCA_001600195.1. Taxonomy (NCBI): domain Eukaryota; kingdom Fungi; phylum Ascomycota; class Dipodascomycetes; order Dipodascales; genus Yarrowia; species Yarrowia keelungensis. Next base: position 55,557 of record BCJD01000013.1, on the reverse strand, counting down.
GTGCTGGATTACTTTCATCGAGACGTTGTGCAATGTCAAGACATGGTCCAATCCACCTAGACCACTGTTTGGATATCTTGTTGTGGAGACTTGAAGTTTATGGACGGTAGTGTTACACTCTTCTACGATACAATAGTCTAGGGTGGTGATCCAGAAGACTGCGTCGTTATCAAGTGTGAATGAGATGGTGACGAGACTTCTGGGGGTTTTGATTGCTTATATGCTTATCTTAGAAAAATGGTACTTTCCTCTGATTGGTCAGAATCACCTCGAAATAAAAGTGGTCTTATTCTCATATTCCGAGTCGGAGATACCGTAATGGGTAGTCGAGGTTAGGGTTAGAGATCTTGACCTCCAACACTCCCCCTGTTTCGAGGGATAGTACCACAAGACAGTTGTTTTACTGTTTTGAGGCGTTCTCCTTGGCAATGTCCCGAATCGCGTCCTTCTGTGCATCAGTGAGTGGGATGGTATCCAAACTTAATGTTGAACATATGCAGAGTTTGCATAGCGTCACATGTTATGTAAGCAGTTTCACTTTGACTGACCAGCCACCTTGACTAGTGTGCAGCTTACCCTAGTTTACCCTACCTTACCCTACCTAAGACACAAAAGTATTTAGCCACGTAGCCAGCACTGATTATCCCTATCGATCTCACCATCTCTTTCACCATCTGAGAAATACCGAACACTACTGAGGATATTGACCTTAACACTAAAGGATAATCGTGCTGGAGTATACTTTCTGCTTCAATATAATCATCTCTCTCTGTTATAACCCTAACCCTCTGTAGCTTAGGTCCCAACTACAACTCCCAGTTACTCAAAAGTCTAAAAGATTAAGAGTCTCATTCTCTACAAAACAGTTAAGCCAGTCAACTATTTTTTGTGAAGGAATTTTGATCGCTCCGAAATGCCGGCATTATCGATCGCTGATTTCCCGAGCGTCCCCATTAAGCCCGAATTGGCCGATAGCCCCAACAGGAGAGCTGCCAACGGACTGACAAAAGATAAGAAAAAGAATAGCAATGGTTCATCGTCCAAGAAAAGAACATTTACGATGACATTGAACAACATTACCAAAACAAATGACCCACGTGACCTCCTCAAAGTCAATGGACTTGCCTGGCTAGCGGATACTGGCTGTGGCGGAGTGGCAGGAGTGACACCACATCGGAAAGTCTTGACAAACCTTAGAAAAGCTGATGCGCTATTCAATTTCGGGGGAGTCATCCAAAAATCCACAGAGATGGGAGACTTACCCATCGGAGACGGACACTTCATTGAAGATATTTATGTCCTGCCCAACATTTCCCCAATTCACAACATTATTTCCCCCGGATTCATTGCCAAAAGCAAAGACAAGAACAACCATGGATTCGTATTCGAAGTGGATGAATGCATTGACATTATTACTGCGGGAACCAAATCTGACCCTGAAGCATTCAACATTATACTAAGAGACGAATCACTGAATTACATCGAAATACCTGTCTTCCAAGATAAAACGTTTGATATTAACAACTATGTGGATGCAGTGAAAATGACTGACTTCGAAGGAAGACCAATCTGCCATCTACTGAAACTTGATGACGTTGAAGACAACACAAAAATTGATACATCAAACATTAACTACCTTCATCGAAAACTAGGACATATTGCTTATGACGATATCAGAGCCCTATTCAGGGGAGAACGAAAAGTCCTTGGCCTACCTGACAAGCTGACAGGAAAAGAAGAAGTATGCGAGCACTGCATTAAAGCGAAAATGACGCAATCAAACGCAAGACATCATGATCCATCTCCATACAGATTACATACAGTTTCGTCAGACGTCTGTGGACCATTCCCACCTTCAATTGAAAACAACACTCTCATCGTCACATTCACAGACAGATTCTCAAAAGCTACCTACATTGCACCAATCGCGAACAAAGAAGCAGCAACAATTACATTTGCTTTCAACTGCTTCCAACGATGGCTGAAGTGGCACGCGAGACACGAAAAACATACACCCTCGAACATTTTTACCGATGAAGGCAAAGAATACAAAGGAAGTTTCACAGTTATGCTGAATGATAAAGAAATCACACACATCACCACAGGTGGCTACAACTCAAGATCAAACGGCGACGCTGAACGAATGAACAGAACCATCAGAGACGCCCTTCGAGTCCTCATTCTAGAGAAACCCACCATGGGAAGATTCTGGGACTACGCTGCGAAATACTGTGGTCAAACATACAACATGAAGAAGCTAGTCGATATCAACGGCGAAAAGATGACAGCCTTTGAGGCACTAATGGATAAAAAGCCGAGAGCCATGCTTGAGTGGGGATGTGACGTCTATGTGCATATCAAGAGAAAAATTGGAAACAAGAAATCAATCAACAAAAACGATCCGCGTGGCAAATTAGCCATCTACCTGGGACACACAGACAACGGATCCAGCATCTTCGCATTAATCCCAGGAACATGGAAAGTGGAGAAATGCTTTGACTTCAGACCCTCAAAGGCGAAATCTTATCTATGGAAACGATTGCCAGAGAACTTGAAGACCCCCCCATCATTTTTTACGGACACTGATTTATCGGTGTGCAATCCCGATCGCAGCCTTAACGGTGCCTCTGGAGACCAGCCCTCAGATACACTATCCCTCGAGAAGCGAAATGACGCCATAATTATTGACTCCCCAACGGATGTGACAACGGCTACGGTCTCTGAGGATATCAACACGACAGTGGGTGAAACTTGTGCCGAGGAACTCGAGAGCCTTAGCCAGGGGGAACCCGAAGACAGTGTTGACTGTGATGGCTTCATCTCTTCTCCCTTCAAGCATAAGGAAGCCAATTGCTTTCAGAGCTCTGACCAACCACTCAATCTAGGGGAGATTACCACTGAACAACAGAGGGAGAGGATCGAACTAAAAGCTGATAGCCCACACGACGTGAGCGACATCTCGGAAACTCCGGAAGTGCCTACCATAAACGAGCAAAACGATGATCACCACGTCATTGAGGTTACTGAAACAGTGGAAGAGATTGAGCGACCCTCAGTGGATGTGTGTCGGCAGAGAAAACCGAAAAACTTGACAGAAAAGAGATATCACAAGCAAGCCCAAAAATTACTATCGGAACTCCAGAACCACACACAATTGCTAGCAGAGGAGCAGCATCGGACGCCTCGCACCGTAACAACTGCGATGGAAGAGGGTGTTCCCGTACCCAAAGAAAAAGAGTCTACAAGCGGCGATGCACTGACGCTAGAGTCCAGAAGATCGACCAGACACCGAAAACCAACAGAAAGAATGAGCTCGTGGCTCGACTCCACCAATGATGTCCCCTTGAGACAAATGTTCCAAGGAAGTGACTCTACGAGAACTATTAGCCACCTCAACCTCCTACAAGACAAAGATTACCAATACCACCATGGAACAAGTAAGTACACCATTGCTCACATCGATAAAATCAATAAAGGTGAAACACGGTTCCACCCACTTAAAGTGGTAGAGGTACCCAATGAGACCATCCTGACCTGGACTGAAATCAAATTCGATCCAGAAGACATGAAATTCACACTTCCAATCAAGAGAGCTACATGCCCATCAACACTCTACCAGATGAACAAAGCACGTGACCGAGACAACTGGCGCCAAGCAATGAAGAAAGAGTTGTTTAACCAATTGAAAAGTAAGGCGTTAGTACCAGTTGAGGCCACAGTTGACATTGAATCAAAACAGATCATTACTGCCAGATGGGTATACACAATCAAACGAGATATCAACAACGATCCCATTGACAGAAAAGCAAGAATGCCTCTAAGAGGAAACACCCAAGAAGAGGGATCATACGACGAAACATCCTCACCGGTCATGATGAGAACAACACTACCATTCATTCTCTCAATCGCAGTCCAATACAACTGGACGATACAACAGATTGATATCAGCCACGCATACTTGAATGCCGATATTGACACAGAGATCTACCTCAGACCAACTAGAGATTTCAAGGAATTGTTTCACGTCAACTCAGAATCAGGCAACTACCTCCTCAGAATCAACAAGGCTGTCTACGGACTTAAGCAATCTGGATACCTCTGGTACATCTGCTTCACAAGATACATGGAAAATGACCTACAATTTGAAGTATCAGAGAGAGATCCCTGCATTTTCTACAAGTACGACGTCGACAAGGGGAGCCATAACCCACTGATTGTCATCCTGTACGTTGACGATTGCCTCATCATTCACAGAAACCCCGATATCGTTGAAAAATACAAGTCACTCATCTTCCAGAAATTTCCCGGTAAAGAGACAGCTGGCGGTATCGGAACTTACCTCGGAGTTAACATCTTCCAGAACATGGAGAAGGGAACTATTGATTTTCACCAACACCACAAAATTGACGAACTGATCAGTGAATTCAAGGACAACCCCAAATTTGCCAAGATTCCCTTAACACCAGATGAAGGAAGACAAATCAAGAATGGCGAAGGAGATGTTACCCCACTACCAAAAGACAATGACTACTTATCGGTCGTGGGCAAACTACAATGGTTATCAGCCTCAAGACCGGATATTTCTTACGCTACAAGCATCTTGTCCCAACAGTGCAGCAAGCCCACCAGACAGAGCTGGGAGCTAGCCATGAGAGTCGTGAACTACTTAGCTTGGACAAGAAACTACACTATGACTTTCACAAGAAAAACAAGAGAAGTGAGAAAGCTGGCTGCATACGCCGATGCCTCCTTCAAATCCTTACCAGATGGCGGATCAGCAAGTGGTATGCTATTGACATACGGAGGAAATGCATTTTGCTGGAAAACACAGAAACAGAAACACCTGACCACGTCAACAAAAGACTCAGAAGCATCAGCCACTTACATGACCACCAAATACATTGTTCACTTCAGAACCATTCTAAAAGAAATGATCCTCATGCCCGGAAAAGGAGATATCCACAATGACTTCCCAGAGAAAGGTGACCCTACTGTCATCTACCAAGACAACCAGGCATTGATTGCATCAGTTGAATCGTCAGGCAAAGCCAAAGTAAAAGAATCAACACCAGGACTAATCCTACACTACCTCAGATACATCAGAAACCAGTGCTTTGACGGAGCTATCAAACTTGAATACATCCAAACGAAACAACAGAGAGCAGACATCTTCACCAAACCACTTGGGATAATCGACCACACACGGTTTATGCCACTACTGAGCATCAAGATCGTCCCACTAGAAGACAAGCAGAAACAAGACATTATTGAAGCAGCCAAACAAACATTACAGGGAAAACCAAGTCCTTACAAGGCCGTGAAACCAGGGGAGTGTTGAACATATGCAGAGTTTGCATAGCGTCACATGTTATGTAAGCAGTTTCACTTTGACTGACCAGCCACCTTGACTAGTGTGCAGCTTACCCTAGTTTACCCTACCTTACCCTACCTAAGACACAAAAGTATTTAGCCACGTAGCCAGCACTGATTATCCCTATCGATCTCACCATCTCTTTCACCATCTGAGAAATACCGAACACTACTGAGGATATTGACCTTAACACTAAAGGATAATCGTGCTGGAGTATACTTTCTGCTTCAATATAATCATCTCTCTCTGTTATAACCCTAACCCTCTGTAGCTTAGGTCCCAACTACAACTCCCAGTTACTCAAAAGTCTAAAACTTAATAATGGTAGGAAGTCAGTGTGCTGAACAAAGCCCAGTGGTTTGGTGAAGATATCTGCTCGTTGCTCACCAGTTGGAACATATTCGACGCAGATTTGTCCATCGTCTCTATGATCCTTGATGTATCGAGCGTAGCCGTCAATGAGTCCTGAGTTAGTGATCTTGTGGCTGAAGGTTTTATTGATGATATCGATGACGGCTGTGTTGTCTTGGTAAATCACAGTTGGCGGGTCTTTCTCGATCATCTTCCGTGTGGGGTCAGGTTCACCTTCCAGAAGCTTCATTTCCTTGAGAAGAATTCTGAAGTGATTGACGTATTTGACTGTTGTGAACAGTGCAGACATCTCTGAGTCTTTTGTGGATGTGGAGATATGCTTTTGCTTGATCGACTTCCAGCAGAATGCATTTCCGTAGAGTGTAAGCAACAAGCCCGATACAGAGGCGGCGTTTGGTAGTTGCTTGTATGAGGCGTCGGCGTAGCCTTCAAGTAAGGTGGCTTTCTTCTTCCTTCTGAAAGTCATCTTGTAGTTCTGCGTGTATGCCAAATAGTTGACCAGTCTCATGGCGAGATCCCAGGCTTCCTGATTTGGTTGACTGCATTGTTGTGCCAGTACACTTACGGTGTAAGTAATGTCTGGTCGTGTGCTGCATAGCCACTGGAGTTTGCCAACTAAAGACAAGTAAGTGTTGTTGTCAGGTAGAGGCGTCTTGTCACCAGCGCTGTTTTTCAATGTTCTTCCTTCTTCAGGAGTCATTGGTACTCGTGCAAAAGTAGGGGTGTTTTTCCACTTTTTGATGATGTCCTCGATAATGTGGATCTGGTCAATAGTGGTTCTGCCTTTGGGAAGATCCTGGTGGATGTTCAGTCCCAGATATGTGCCAACTCCTCCCTCTGTTTCTTTTCCAGGGAATTTGTTGAAAATTGCCTCCTTGATCTCGTGGACTAGTCTTGGATCAGAATGCATGATAAGACAGTCATCCACGTAGAGAAGTACAATCACGGGTTTTGGTCGTTTGCGACCGTCAAATGTTCTCTTGTAAAAGATACATGGATCTCTGACTGATTCCTTGAACCCGAGCTCATTCACCATGAAGCGAGAGAAGCACAGATACCAAAGGTAGCCAGATTGTTTGAGTCCATACACCGCCTTGTTGACTCTGAGTAGATAATTGTCGTTTCTTTTCTTTGTGTCGACAGTGAAGAGTTCTCGGAAGGTGTTGGATGGTTTGATGTAGATTTCTGTATCAATGTCTGCATTTAAGTATGCGTGTGAAATGTCGATCTGTTGAATTGTCCAGTTGTTATGAGTAGCAGCTGCCAACATGAATGGTACAGTAGTTCTCATCAGGACGGTTGACGATACTTCATCATAAGATGCGATCGATTGTAAGTCACCTCTTAGCGGCATACGGGCCTTTCTAAGGATGATGTTGTAGTTGATGTCACGTTTGAGAGTGTATACCCAGATCACTGGAATCACTTGTTTTTCGTCAATGTTTTCTGGTGTCTCAACCGGAATCAGTGCTTGTGTCTTGAGTTGGTTCATTAGTTCACGCTTCATGGCGTCCATCCAACTGTCTGCATCTTCAGCTGATTTTGCTTCTCTTTCCGTCCTTGGAAGAGTAGCTTCAGCAGCTGGGGTGCGTCGTGAGCAATCATCTTCATCCCGTAAGATCTCATGCCATGCGAGTACTTTTTCTCCGACTGGAGGAATGTACTTTTCAGGTTGAAATTTTGTATCACCCTTGGTTCGAATCTTGAGGTGGGCAATCGTGTAGATGTCTTGCTCGGAGTCGTATTTCTCTGTGAGCATGCTGACATGTCCGATCTTGTTACCTTCTTTGTCAACGAAAACACCCTTGTTAACGGCGTTCTTGCTGTCGTGTTCGATCCAGGCTTGTTGTTTGTCGGTTGCTTGTCTTCGTCGTTTTGGTCGTAGTCGTGCGTGGGGATTACTGGGCTGCGAGTCGACTGGTACTGTTCTTCTGGTTTGATGAACATCGTCGACTTCGTCTGTCACCAGTTCGTATAGGACGTTCCCTCGTGATTGTCGTTGTGATCCGGCCAACAAATCGCTCTCTTTCTCAACCTCCAACAGCAGCTGGTCTGGTGATGGTGGATCCCGTGGCTCGACAGTGTCTTCTGTGATGATTACGTCATCATCAGGTGCATCTGGAGATGTGGAGTTGTCTGAGTTGTTTTGAGTAGACGAGTTCTTTGAACTTAGCTCGATGCTTGTTCTTGTAGTGTTGGTCACTGGTTGCTGTTCCTCCCCCTGTTCGAGCGGCTCGTCTGCGTCTTGGAAGTCTTCCATTTCGACATCAGAGTCGTTGTTTACAGTGTCAAGGTGTCCAAGTTCATCTGGAACGGTCTCAGTCTCGGCTGTTGGTTTTTGAACCTCTGGCACTTGCTGGGACTCTGGTGTATCCTGAATTGGGTCTTGCTGTTGATCTTCGACGGGTGTCGTGACCGTGGGTTGGGAGGTTGGCGTACTGGTGTCGTGGCAGACGGCATCAGTGTCAGGGCCCGTTGGAGTAGCTAGTTCCTCTGGTCCAGGTTCTGTGTCTTCGTCCAGCGGGGGCGTTGTACCCTCGAAACTCTGCACAGCTGTTCCGTAACAGGAGGCGAATTTTGCTGAAGGGTATGCCATGGAGCTGGCTCCTTGTTTTGCAAGGATGTCACGGGATCGAATTTCCACGAAGTTTTTATCTTTGAAAAAATCTTCAGGTGTGGCATGTTCCTTTGGCAATTGTGTCCAGAGTCTTGACTCTTGGAGTGCAGGAGACACGAAAGAAACGGTCTTCACTTGCCATGTTCCAGGAACAAGTACGTAGTGCAGTTTCATGCTGTTGGTCGGGCCAAGGTAGATGACCTTTTCAGCGGAGGGGTCTCGTTTGGTTCGAGAGTTGGGGTTGCCGACTTTGATGGGAATGTGAATGAACACATCAGATCCCCATTCAGGTAGCCATTCAGGCTTGACGTTCATTTGGGCTTCGAAGGCTGTCATGGTGACACCATCAATGGTCACAGTCTTCTTGATGTTGTACATGTGTCCACTGTATTTGGCGCAAAAATCCCAGTATTTTCCAAGTGTTGGTTTAGCCATTAGTTGGACTTTGATCATGTTTCTGATCGTCTGATTGTTCTTTTCAGCAAGTCCAACCTGGTTGGGTGTGTACGGGATCGATTCTAGATGGACAATCTTGTGTTCCTCAAGTAATTGATCAACTTTACCCGAAAATTCGGTACCGCAGTCAGTGAAGAAGGTTTCTATTCTGTTTTCCTTGTGTCGTGAGTTTACAGTAATCCAGTCAATGTAGCTCTGAAGTACCTTACTCGTGTCTCTCTGTGTTTTAGTTGGGATTGGTGCCACGAACGTCGCTTTTGTGTAAGTGTCGGTAAAAGTAGCAAATAACTTGTTGTTCATCTTCGACTCGGGGAAGTTGAGGCACAAATCTGCTACAACTCGGTGAAGTCGCTTGAATGAAGCTGTGGTTTTTCTGCTCTTTGGTTTGGTGGTTTTGGCCAGTTTACATTCGTCACACTCCTTAATCTCACCAGTGAGACGTTTGGGTAGACCAATGATTCTGCCGTTTTTGACAAGCTGTTTGATGGTTTCAAATGGTGTATGTCCCATTCGGCGGTGGACGTAGTTAATGTCCGTGAGGATGTCCTTCGGCTGCTTCATTTGTTCACGAACTCTGTACACGCTGTTTGTCTTGCTGTCGCGTACTGGCAGTTCATAAGCTGAATCAGGTGGCATGTCGATACTCTTTACGTTGTGAAGTGGGATGACAATGTACGACACTAGAGTGGATTTGTTGATGACACGAAACTCTTTGCGGTTTCGCCGTGTGCCTGCCTCGAAAATGAGATCGTCATCGTATCGACGTCTATACACGAGATCATGAATCCTTCGCTTCTTTCGAATGATCGATGGAGACAAGATGTTTTGGTGCGGATCAAGGTCAGGTAGGATATGAATATCCCGTATGTACTGGTTATTACCCAGTGGAAGGTCTCCTGTCTCGAGGGCGGTGTGGATTACGCCTCCGAAGTCGAATGTAACGTATGTTGGTTTGTAGTTTGTTAGGATTTTCTTGTGATGTGTAATTCCACTGACACCTTCACATCCTGTGTCTGCGAGCCATGCAATCTCTTTCCTCGATACAAAATCAGGTGGGGTCTTCACGATCGCACTGATTATGTAATGCGGGTGGTTGGCTGGGGGCTGGCAGGTTCCCAAGCTAGCTTCTCGAGTACTCGTGACAGAGGTGCCAAAATTGCCATGAAAAGCTGGGTCACCGTGAACACTTTCGTCGTCGACTGGGCAGGGGCTACGAGGAGGAGACAGTAACGTCATCGGCTCCAGATTTTCGTTTGAAGAGACACACTTACTGAAATCCGAGTCAGCACCACGAATGATGTCAACTCTCGCTAGTTCAGTGGATCCCTCTCGACGGTCCTTACTTGAGTCAGTCCCAAAACTTGAAGTAATGTTATGTTCTCGTTCAGAGTTGTCGGAAGAAATTTCCGATTGACTCGGGTCTACATGGTTACACTTGTGCTCCATGTGTTCGATGTGTGCTTTCTTTCCAGTAGCACTTGTGGTTGATCTACACTGTAAGTGAACATCAGTTGATGTGTTAGTGGATCGTGGATCTCGGTGAGTATCCATTCTATCGTTGTGGTCTCGCTCTCGACGGTCGTCACGGTCACGATCACGTCGGTCCTTGCGGTCATCACATTGATTGTCATAGTGGTCGTCACGTTGGTCGTAACGCCAGTCCTTTAGGGTGTTGACTGTGTCCTCTTCGAGTTGGTTGCAGCCGAATAAATATTGCAGCTTGCGTGACAGATGGTTGAGGGTGTACTTGAAGACAATCTTCTGTACTTTTAGGACAGTGAGCTGGCTTTCGATACCAGAGGACCCGTTCAAAGGTGAGTGGTTCTTACCCATGTAGGTACCAAGGTAACTTCCGGTAGCAAATGTCTTCCAGAAGCCAGCCTTAGTCGGGGCTTGAATGTGTTCTTCTCCAATATGCTGGGTAGCCTTGTTGATGGCCTTTGTGGCAGCATCACCGAAGTGTTGTAGGAGGTAAAGTAAGTGGATCTGTTTATGCAGATGGTCAGTCGTCTTACGGGATCCGACAAGGTACGACTGATTGTTGTTAGGCCATTCGGGACGCTTGTAGAGAGTGTCACCGAAGGTATGTTTGGCAGCCTTATCGACTCCGGCTTCATCACGAATGAAGAAGGGGTTGGGCTTGCAAGTAGCCTTGAGCAAAGATGCTCTGGCTGTATTAGGTGTCTCTCGAAAGTTATCGATGCACCAGGCAGTGATGACATCAAGGTGGACCCGGTTGTCCTTATCCTTGATTGTGTGTAGGGTCAACATGGAGTTGTACACCTGTTTCGAGAGAATTGGTAAACCTTTCTCAGTAGTTTGTAAGTAACGGTAGTAAAAAGATTCTTGCACTTTGTGTGTCTTGGCTGTGTGAGCCTTAACATCTGCAGTGTTTTCTTTTGGGAAATTTTCTAGTAGTTGTCGCAAGGTTCTCTTGTTCCAGAGATGGTCAAGAGGTATCAGGTTCAGTCCTTTGGGCACGAATGCTCTAGGACGTTCTATGGTGACAATGGTGTTCTTCTTGTCGTCAAGGATAACAAGCTTGTCGCTGTCGTCCTTGTCGGCAGAACGGTGGAGCATGGTTGTTGAAAGTTTTTTTTTTTTTTTAAATAGGGTGCACTTAACTTTTAGTTGGTGCTTACTGTGTTGCTGGCTTAGCTCTTGTAGAGCTAGGGACTTCTTAATCTGTTGTGGAGACTTGAAGTTTATGGACGGTAGTGTTACACTCTTCTACGATACAATAGTCTAGGGTGGTGATCCAGAAGACTGCGTCGTTATCAA
>BCJD01000013.1:0-43770 GCA_001600195.1 Yarrowia keelungensis | reverse complement strand
TTGACGAGTGCAAGCACGAATGCAAGCAACCGGCAGGATTTCTCAATGAATACCTAGCGAAACAATAAGCGATTTCTTCACTGCCCCTCAGAGCGGCTAGCGTCGAAGAAATCAAGTAGAGCCGACAATCGAAGCAAGTAGAGCCAACAACCAAAGTAGAGCCAACCGAAAGTAAAGCCAAGAACCGAAAGAAGTAGAGCAATCGAAACGAGCAGCARCAAGCRGCCACAGACACGGAGTGTGTCTGAAGCGTCAACAAGCACGGGGGTGCTTGGAAGACCAAGACAGCATGGGGCTATCCGGTATCGAAGWGAGAGCCTGTGAGAGTGACAGGTGCAGGACCCTGAGAAACACGGAGGGTGTCTGAGGCGTCCTGGTGAAAAGTTCTGCTGTTAGTAGGGGAAGACCATGAACTCACTGAATACCGACAGTATGGGCCTGTCAGACAACGAAGTAAAAACCAGTGAAGGGCACTGGTGCAGGACCTCAACAGACACGGAGGGTGTCTGAGGTATCCTGGTGAAAGACTCTGCCGATAGCATTAGATCAAGCTGCGTTAGTAAGACCATGAAAAGGAAGTAAGAGCCAGTAGACTGGACTGGTGCAAGACCCTGATAGACACGGAAGATGTCATCGGCGTCCTGATCTGCTGTTAGTAACACTTTTTTTTTGTTTTTTTGTTTTTTAAGACCACAACCTCCCCGAGCACCCACAGAGTGCAACAAAAGAGGTCTGGCCGTGTTTCCAGATCATCAAAACAGAACCGACACGCCAGAAGGTTCTGAGAGCTAGGTGAAGCCCGCCATCATCAACAGGTAGAAAAAGCTCACGAGATGGTTCCGCCAAAATCGTGAGGACGCTAGTCAGTTTTCGTCTCGGGGGCACTCAGAGTCCCCAATCGGGTCGCAAAGGGGGAGTGTCATGAATGAATCTGACTGGACTGTAGCGTCGTGCCTGAGGACCAAACAAGCCGTCAGACACGGATCCCGGGGCACTCCCTATGAGACACTGACCCTGGYCTCATAGAACGCTTGGGACAGGGGCATGGTTATCGCACACCCAACCCCTGGACACAGGCATGGTTATCGCACACCACTTCCAGAGTAATCCTCCACGGGTTTAAGATGCACTTACAGCTGAGACCAGCACACAATCACCGACATCCACAGTGAAAACGGCGCCTCTGTCAAACACTCCAACGGATGCACCCGTCGCTATCGGAAACAACCGTTTCCTCGACGCCCCTGAGTTAGTCAAATGAAGAGAAGTTGTGGCACAAAACAACAGAGACTTGTGCTGTTCATGTCGCTTGAGGCGTTCGTTGTTTTGAACACAAAGTGCGTTTGTGTCACAAGCCGTTTTGGGGGGAGTGATACTCACAAATCCTCGCTGAAGACGCAGCGGAATGAAAGAATTCGCCCAAATCGGTGCTGGGAGACAAAGCACACGCAGGCTACTATCTTGGTGATGATGTCGAACTTCGAAGAAGGTGTGAAGAGGAAAAGAACACAAACAGGGATTAAGGTGTTTATTTGCTTCACCAAATAAGCTATAAGAACTGCAATAAGCTATAGGAACAATGCGACCTTAAAAATACGGTACACCCAGCCGTGGTGATAAAAGAGATGGACGGAAGAACAGTGTTTGTCAATCTGCACACTTTAAACTGGTGGATGTTAATTCTCAGCAGTGCTACCTTTTTGGTGTTCTTTTAGTGGTACTCCCATTTGTGCACTTCCACTAAAGTTTTTATCGCATCTCGTTCTGCATTATCCAAGCACAAACTCTCGTGAGGTGTGCCACTAAGATGAGACATGTCACCTACAGGTAAGAGTAGTTATTTAGTTGATTGTAGTATTTCCTGCCTCCGAATATTTGCTTACATAAGAGGCTACGAGATATTAATATTCTGGAAAGAACACCTATCGAATCATCAAGTTTGAGCTGTTTATTGGTGACTTCCATAGCATATTTCATTTTTGATAACTAATACTTGAGCTTCACTCTTTCAAAACCAGAAAATGGACCTTTTTACGACGAAATTTCAAAACGCCGCAGCTCATGCAAAAAAAATCAAACGCAGGTACGGACTGCAGATTCATGCTCCTCAGAAAAATCCGATCTGATACCGAGATAAAATTATCATTTTCAAGGGTATCACGTTTTCGCACTTTTTTCCAGAGTCCGGGGTCTCCAGGGATTTCTGAATACCTTATTCTGCTTACTGATACATCAGAACATAGAATAGTCGTCATGATGACTAAGCATACATATTGCAGCTGGAATCCAAAATGAGACTTGAACGATAAACAAAGTGGAGGTATAATTGCTGAAATAGTAATCAGCTACGTCTAGTTGAACTGCGAGTCTTGATGAACTGGAATACTTGCTTAGACCCAGTGAAACGAACGATGGTAATCGGAGATATCAGAAGATAAGTGTGTTCGATGTATCGATGGGATGTGTTAACCGGTTGTTCGTTTGATTAGTTTTTTGTGTGTGCTTTGTTTCAAGGGATCCTACGACATTGCTTCCATTTATCCTCGCAGAAGATCGGGAAAACATACGAGTACTGATCGGCCTGCGCCAGGCTCGTGGGACGGTGATGTGAACTACGTGCATCAAATTTCATGCTAAGACCCTACTTACAGTAAGAGTCAGCAAATCCGCTTTCCATCCCACACATTTGCTTCAACGCCTACAGTACTGTACTTGTAGCTTCTATGTTTCCTCCAAATACAGGTCGCAGGCTGAGCCTCAACCTTATCCCCTCTCCTCCACTACGTGTCGGCCCACTACTTGCCTCAACACTCCGTACTCATACGGGTGGGGTCTTCGTACCCCTCTCAGCCCCAACCAATCTGGGAAGTCGTGCCGCCTTCATAGTTATAGCGGGAGACTGTCTTCTCAGAGATCTCCCTAGTTCTTCAATACACTCTCCTAACTCACAATTAGCAAGCCAGCTTGACGGCTTCCACATAACTTCAAGTAATTCCTTTAACAAAGAAACCTCATACTACCAGGTACTGGTACTGCAACTTCATTTGATGTAGTCATCACTTCAAAAATTCTACGTAATGTACGTAATCACTCGTACGATACGATACAAAATGAGCTTTAGGCTAGCTGCATTTTATTCTACCAGTTAGCACCCCAAACACCCAGATGTACGTCACTCAGTAGCCCAAATGACTCCCTTGATCTAACTGCTGATTTCATTCAAATATTCAATTTGTTAACCACGGTCAGACATTAGATGTGGATTGAGCAGTTTATCCCGATAAATGCTACAAAAAGGCAGTTAAACCACAGAAATAGTTAGAGTTATAAAATCGATCCGCTAGGGAGAAGAAGTGAAAAGTACGCCAGGTACAGCAGTAGCATAGTGTCGAGCTGCTTAGATCTTGCCGAGCAGAGCAGTGACAACGCTGAGCAGAGAGGTAAGGTCGCCAGCGAGGTTGGGGAGCTGGGGAGCAAGCACCGAGGTAAGGGTGGAGATGGTGCCGAGCAGCAGGGTCAGGGCGGACACCAGAGGGTGGACCAGGCCGTCAACGAGCAGGCCAACCACAAGGGTGAGCACGTGCTCAAGGAGGGTCAGCAGAGAGGTGACAAGGGGAGAGACAACAACTCCGTAGAGGATGGTAGCGACAGTTCCGACAATAGGGACGGTCTCGAGATCCTTGATCAGGGTGGTCAGCTCACCGTTAAGAGAGGTGAAAGAGGAGGCCAGAACCTGCTGCTCATCGGGGGTGGTACCGGTGGGCTTGAGAACAGCGTCAAGAGTGCCGACAACCAGGCCAAGCACAGTGTTGACGATGGAGGTGACATCACCAAGAGGGCCAGACAGAGCGAGCTGTCGAGCGACAATCTCGGGAGCAGGAGCAGCAGCAGCAGAGGCGGCAAAGGCGGTAAGAGCGAGGTACTTGGCGGAAACCATTGTAGTGATTGGGGTTGTTGGTGGTGGTAGAGAGAAGAGAAGAGTGGAAGACTTGACTTGTGAGGAATGAATTGGGGGTTGCTGGAGCTGTATTTATATCACATTTGGGACTCGAGCACACCACCGCTCACCGTATAGAGACATCCAATTACTCCACCAGGAACTGTGTGGTTACTTTGCACACTGTACCTGTCGGCACACAATCACCCCACCTCGGCGACCAGGAACGTTCTCCCTTAGCATCTCCACCAATCTTACACCGGAGTAAGCTCACGATGAGAGTCTAAGTGCCCGTTGGTGGCTTACAGGAATAGGAGGTTGGATGGTGTGCTTGGATAGGGGGATTGATGTGACATTGTTGTACTCGTTTGTGATGAGATTATGTGACGCTGTGATTTTTTCAGAGTGAACCAACCCCCCTACGTGGTTACATCGATATTTCACAGATTTTTGTATCACCCACCACTAACGTTAATCTTCAACGTCCCGTGTAAATCCATCCCTCTTGAGCTTTCTTCTCCAACTTTATCGCAGGTAGTCTGCCAGGTGGGCGTTATCGTATGCAGGTTGGAGAGTGTATTTGGGTGGGTGTAAAAGAAGCAGTCACGAAGCAGTCAGAGATAACCATGGAGAAGATTGTTGAAGAATTGCTCAATTTTGCCAAGTGATTGCCCACAACCAATATCCAGCCCACCAGCGATACTAGTTCCTGGATCTTCATTGCATGCGTCTTCTATGATATCTGCTGTAGGTACTGCACGTCTGGGCTGTCAGTGTCTGTAGACTTGTCTTACACTAGCGGAAGTCTGAGCTACATGAGGTGATTTGGGTAATGGAAGGTGAGGTGTGGCTGAACCATTGGAAAACAGTAATTGCTCACATCCACAGTTGTCCACTCTCCACACTCTACACTTTTCAATAACCACAGCTGCTTCCTTCTCTACCCACCCAGACAAACCTCCACTGGAAACTTCACTAGCCAAGGACAGAGTTCACGTTAGCACTGTAGATCTCGGCTCATGCACATGCTGGGCCACTGACATGAGATCACAGCGGGATTAACGGATTTATCCGGCTTGAACGGTTATTTGGGCTGGTCTGATACGTTCCCTACCAGTCTCTGATTGGGCCTTTCTTTCATTCAGCCGTACACCACATACCAGCCATACATCCAGAAGATACGCTTCTTCCCTCGTACTCGCTCGTAAGTCTCACCCCATCTTTCCCGTCAGACACATGGTCTCAGTTGGGTCTCACTTGTCTGCGGCTGCTTCTATGACTCCACACTGCTATAGAAACAAAAGTAGCAAGTACAGAAAAGCCATAGAAACTTCTCAGCACATCTTACTCGAAAAGAAACATCCTACAGAAGAACTCCACACTCCTCCAACTCTTCTTTGTACTCCAATAAGCTTGTATAAGAATAGTGTATCGCCGGGATCATGCGTGCTAGTGCTGCTGTGGCTACCCGAAACTAGTGGAATAGCGACATTAGCGACATTGAAAGCGACATTGGAAAAAGCAACTCAGCCATTGGCGAATGAGAAGGACGAACTCGACGTAATTATAGCTCTTGGACTAGTTCCCGTACCCCAACAGCAAGAATGTTATCTGCTAAGGGTCTATAGGGTCCAGATGTAGGTCCATCAGGGTCTAGCTGGTTTCTTTTGCCCAAAAAAGCACTTTCCGTGTTCTCTAGAGACGTCTTAACGTCCCTATTCTTTCTCTATTGCATGTGGAGACACCACCTTATCAGCTTATCATACTTGGGACACCATCGAGACATCCCCCCTTCTCTTAACGTGTATTAGCTCACTGTGGTCGTAATAATTTATGGTGACTCCACCCGATAAAGCCACCAAGTCTGAGTCACAGAGCATAACCTCCCCAGCTAAAACGTTTTCGCTAAGACCTCGTAACCGCCTTCGCTAAATCATTTTTCATCTGCTAGCCCACTACATGGAGTGCTGTATTGTACAGTAGAGCTGTCACTCCCCCGTTCGTCATATCATCTATAATGCAATTATATTATACATTGGCTACACATCGGCAGCCTCGAAGGACTGTCGCTGCTCGCCATGGTGCTTCTCTCTCGTCTTCTTGGTATCAGGGTTAAGCGTCTCCACAATGATCATCGACAGCACCGATGACGGCAGCGAATGCAGCAGCCGGATATGCAGGCCCTTGAAGAGAGCTCGTCCGAGGCCCACCTCCTTGATCAGGTTCTTGCCCACCTGAAACACACTTTTCTGGTCGTCGGGACGCATGCCCTTGATCTCGTCAGAAACAGCAAGCTGCTGACGGGTCTTGACAACGTCCAGAAAGTTGGACGCCACAGACGCTGTGCACGTGGCAGCAGCCGAACTCACAGCGTACTCCTTGAGCCCCAGCTCGCCCCGCTTCTCCATCCACGCCTTGGTCTTCTCGTAAGTGACCCACCAAACAACAGAATGGGGCAAAAACACCACAATGCCCATCACGTATCCACGGAAGAAGCCCCTAAGACCTTCGGTGGCATAGATGCGTTTGATGATTTGCAACGTGCTGATGTTCTTTGACGAAATCTGCATTCGGCCCTTGATCACCTCCATGGGCGTCCAGATGAACGAGGACGCCAGCTCTGCCACAGCTCCACTGATGACGTAATTCGCCATCGAGTCGTCGCCTATGTACGGCGTGAGAAACCGCTTACATTGGCGGTAGGACACCATATATGTGGTGAAGGCCGGGGTGGTGAGGGCCACAGAGGCTCCCAGACCCCGCCAGTACCGGTGTAACGGTAAAATGTAGTTGAAGTTTGTGGACGTTTGTTGCAGGGTTCGGATGGTGTCCAGAGGATGGAACACGATTTTCGAGCCTACTGCTCCGGCGCTGGGTTAGTATGGAATGTAGAGGTCTGACAGAGTCCAGATGGAATAATGGACGAAGACAAATGAAGACACTAAGATATCTAGACATAGACGCAAGATGAGAGATGGTGCATGGTGTAAGACAGATAGAAAGGTCAAAGTCCCAGTAAAGAAGAATAGCAACCAATGCTCGTTTTCTCCTCACTGTGCCCCGACTCATCAGATACAGATCAACACGATTGTTGAGACAGACAGAGACATCAACAGAAGCACAAAGCGAACGTCAATCATGTGGATCTCAAGCTCCATATTGAGAGCAGCGAAAACTCTCTCAATATGCTCGTAGGAGCCAGGATTGTTGAGTCTATGGGACGTTCCGCCACTATGTTCTCACTCGACCTGTCTTTTAAACAGGTCACTGTAGCTGACATGTCGAATTCCATCTTCCTTCCTTGCTTCTGCTTCGATCCTGTGTGGAAATAATATCCGATCTGCCTCTCACACACCACCAAGTCACATTTCATGTATCTCGATAGCATGAGTGTAAAATAGTGAGCGGAAAGAGCACTCTTATATGTATCCACACTCAGCATCTCGCCATCCACCTTTGAAGTGAATCACCTCACCCCCAGGGTGTCAACTGTCCCATCATCGTCCTCATAATATCGATACTCACACAGAGGCCATGATTGTGCCGAGATCCATGGTGACCTTGGATTTGTGTAATTAGTTGGGCGTGAAACGAGTGTCTTGATTATGCAAAAAGGCCAGGAGTCGGGAAATGTCCTTTTGTGTCGAAGGGGAAGAGAGAAAGCTCGCGATCGGGGCTTCAAAAGTCGTCTCGAGGCGTGTAGCGAGGGCTGGTTCGTGTATCGTCGTGTAGATGTAGAGTTTGGTTGATCTGCAGGTGGAGGTTGGTTTGGGAGTGTGGAGTTGAGTTGAGCACGTGGAGTGGGGAGGGATGTTATTATGCCAGCTGGGTATCTGGGCTGCTACTGGCTGGTATTATTCGGTTACATCCTGACTTACTCCTAATCTATCCCATGTTTTGAGACTACGACCTGTAAATTACGCTTTTCACAACAGCCCACTCTAGACTTTGAGAGGGATTCTGTTGAGGTCTCCGCTCACCCGATTATCACGTGACGGAAAGTCGAGCCTGATCAATCGAGTATGTACATTTGAAGGTGGGCAGTTGTAGAATGATTCTGACTCTCTCGGTCGTTTCTATCCCTTCGGATAGCTACTTCTACTACCCTCGGGACAACGTTGCACGGCTGGTTTTAGCGTCTTCAGGTCTCTATTGGTTGGCGATTGTCAAGATCACGATGGGTGGGCAAATTGTTGAAAAAATACGGAAAAAATGTGATAATTTTCTAAGAGAGACAGACAAGCCTGAGTGTTCTGTGAAAAATATTTTGCAATTATTCAGCAGTTCCTGACAGACCTCACTTTTATGTTGTGTTATGTCACCTTCAAAACCACGACACTTCCCTCATAAGGTTTCTTTTTCGCCAAATATTTTATCGGAACCGTCTGGGGAGTGTTGGGTGTGGGCAAATGAAGGAATGACGTAAATTAATACATCAGGCGTTGATATCAGATGTAGAGAAGTGATGCTGGATGGAACAAAAGCAAGCATATGGCTTTGCTTGCACAAAGGCTTCTTCAAAGACCTCATTAAATGTAATTTCGGCTACTTGTAGACATGTTCCCTTCCTTTTCTGAATTACTGTAGCTACGAGTGCCAAATGATAAGAAGATCTCAGTCATCATTACAAGTAGATCAGCCACAGATGATTCCGTAGACCGTAAGGTAATAAATTCTGATAAGCTAGTCGTGGCTGATTGGAAGGTGCTATCGTTATCTCTTGGTACACGTCTCACCAGGATAAGTGCTCGCAATCACCACCCTGAATAACAGATAAATAATCAATCAAACCACACTACGTTACTCCCCTGATTCAGATGGTATGTCAATACCCCTTATCCCCTATACGAAACCTTGCGAGCCCCATATTCTCTCCCTCCCGTAACTTATATAATCACCGTTACATCACGGCTCTGGATGAGTGCATTTCGGTGCATGATCAACTGCAGAGCCCAAAAAGCAACCACATTCTTGATCCTCTTTCTTCTGCGTGATGGTCACCTTAACCACCTTACCCCGTAGCTCCCCGTAGGCCATACCTGAGACACGGGCTTATCGCTAGTTCCGTGCCACGGTCATGTGGATGACATCATCTCTACCACCAGCACTAGCCCCACCTCTTGGAAGCTAGATGAGATCTAGCTCAGTCGGACTCCGCGTTTTAGAGGGACAACAGGGACCCCGATGGCAGCATTGGAACAAACGAGAGGCGTAACGTGGGTGCGTTCGGAGTCCTACGCCTCCAAATAGGCCGCATTGGGAGATAAGATAAAATCGGCGGGAACAATGCCTCTTATATATTGCCAATCTGTCTATCAGTGTCACTTTGCTCTCAACAAATTGTGGCACCACACACCTAACACGAGTGGCCCTAATAATGAGGCTAACGGGAGAACAAGAACAAAGTACTGAGGGGAACACGTGCCGAACCCTTTGTAGAGCTTCCCTGGCCACACTCAAAAACTAGCATATCTAAAGACGCGCCAGTAGCAACTTCTTTGGTCGTATATCTGGCACCATTAGGCTTTCATGTCAAGGGTACCTCAGGGGCCTTGTGGGGCACCCAAAAATAATATGACAGAGAGCCTTGTAGTTGCCCTAAGGAGACGGTTGCGGTCTCCACCCACTCCTGACTTGTCAGAGAAGAATTCCACCTGCTTGTTTTCCCGCTTTCTCTCCGCGATCTCCTCCCACCTGCCACTTCTTTCTCCCACCCACACGGCACTTTTAAACTTTGCCTATGCATCGGATCCCTAACACTTGAATGCAAGACAAAATAAAGTTTCCCAAGGTCCAGTGCCTCGTCCATTAAAAGACACCTCTGCCCGTTTTACATGTTCAGTCTACGAGCACTTAGCGGCGTTGCACAAAGGTCTTTCCTACGCGCACAACCTCTCCGAACCATGTCTCACGCAGCACGACTTTTGCCCAACCGAGTCCCTCAGAAGAAGGGGCCCGAGAGAGATCCCTCTACTCTTTCCAACTATGAGCATTTCAAGCCTACCAACACCTCTGTGAAGCTCAAGGTCAACTGGGCTGACCAGAAGCTGGCTGGATCCGTCACCTACGACCTGACCGTGGACGGAAACCCCGACAAGCTCATTCTGGACACCTCCTACCTCGACATCCAAGAGGTGCAGGTGAACGGCCAGAAGGCTGATTTCTCCATTGGAGAGCGACACCAGATCTTTGGATCTCCTCTGACCATCTCTCTGCCCCCCAACGCCGGCGACAAGCTCCAGGTCAAGATCACTTACTCCACCACTCCCTCTTGTACTGCTCTTCAATGGCTCACTCCCGAACAGACTGCCGGCAAGAAGGCCCCTTACTTTTTCTCCCAGTGCCAGGCCATCCATGCCCGATCCGTCATGCCTGCCTTCGATACTCCCTCCGTGAAGTCCACCTTTGATATTGAAATCGAGTCTGAGCACCCCGTTGTTGCTTCCGGTCTCCCCATCAAGACTGGAACCGATGCCAACAAGTTTGTGTTCCGACAGAAGGTGCCTATCCCTGCCTACCTGTTTGCTCTGGCTGGTGGAGACCTCGATTCCGCCCCCATTGGTCCCCGATCTGATGTCTACTCCGAGCCCTGTGATCTGCACAAGTGCCAGTACGAGTTTGAGGCTGACACCGAAAAGTTCATCAACGCCGCAGAGAACATTGTCTTCCCCTACGAGTGGGAGAAGTACGATGTTCTGGTCCTGCCTCCTTCTTTCCCCTACGGAGGAATGGAGAACCCCAACATTACTTTCGCCACCCCTACCCTTGTGTCTGGAGACCGACAGAACGTTGATGTGATTGCACATGAGCTGGCCCACTCGTGGAGTGGAAACCTGGTCACCAACTGCTCCTGGGAGCACTTCTGGCTCAACGAGGGCTGGACCGTGTACCTGGAGCGACGAATCGTTGGTGCCCTGGAGGGTGAGCAGCAGCGACACTTTTCCGCCATCATTGGCTGGAACGCTCTGGAGGAGAGTGTCAAGCTCATGTCCCGAGACCCCGTCCAGGAGTCTTACACCCAGCTGGTTGTCGATCTGAAGCCCAACGGAGGTGCTGATCCCGATGATGCCTTCTCTTCTGTTCCTTACGAGAAGGGATCCACTTTCCTCTTCCACCTGGAGACCATGATTGGCCAGGCCAAGTTCGACCCCTTCGTCAAGCACTACTTTAAGCATTTCCGATACAAGTCTCTGGACACTTACCAGTTCATCGACTGTCTGTTCGACTTCTACGCCAACGACAAGGAGGTGACTGATAAGCTGAACGCCCTTGACTGGGAGAAGACTCTGTTTGCTCCCGGTCTCCCCACCAAGCCCAAGTTCGATACCACCCTTGCCGACGAGTGCTACAGCCTCGCTGCTCGATGGAAGGATGCCTCTGATGCCTCTGCCTTCTCTGCCAAGGACATTGCTTCTTTCAACTCCTCCCAGATGGTTGTTTTCCTCATCACTCTGAGCGAGTACGAGGGCAAGGACGGCTTCAGCTGGGCTAACAAGAAGGAGCTCATCTCCAAGATGGGTGATATCTACTCTCTGGCCAACTCCTCCAACCCCGAGGTGATCGCCAAGTGGTACAGCATTGCCATTCTGGCCAAGGTTGAGTCTGAGTACCCCAAGCTGGCTGACTGGCTTGCCACTGTTGGTCGAATGAAGTTTGTTCGACCCGGCTACCGAGCCCTCAACTCTGTTGATTCCAAGCTCGCCAAGGAGACCTTTGAGAAGAACAAGGACTTCTACCATCCCATTTGCCGGGATATGGTTGCCAAGGATCTCCAGTAGGAGGTTCCAGCCGAAAAGAGTTAATGAGATGATGTATATAGTATAATGAGGTGATGTGTAACTGCAAATGTGATGTTATATTAGGATAGCTAGCTAGCTAGATAGTGACTGATGAACCATGTAGTACCGGTCATTTTAAGTCAGTGTATGTTTGATTAACTGCATTTCAACTTCACCTTTGGGGCTGTCAATTCTCCCTGAGCCTCAATGGCTCATTTTCCCAGTGCAGCCTACATGGTTGGTCAAGGAGACGTGTTATCACATGTCTCCCCCAATAAGCTCTTCGACACTCTCAATTAGTAAACCAAGTTGCAAGTTTTCAAGGTAACATTAGCCGACATGGCAGGGGCTGCATGATTTTCTCAGAATACGAAAGTTAATTGGAGGATATCAGGGCTTGTTGTGTGACAGCCGATATGAGAGAGCAG
This sequence comes from Yarrowia keelungensis, assembly GCA_001600195.1. NCBI lineage: Eukaryota > Fungi > Ascomycota > Dipodascomycetes > Dipodascales > Yarrowia > Yarrowia keelungensis. The sequence goes on along the minus strand of BCJD01000013.1, from coordinate 31,627 downwards.
CAGAGTGAGGTGCTGAAGGAAATCAGCTTTCTTAGTTCACTATTCATGTGTTCGCAGGTTTTGGGGCCAACAGTACGGCTGCATATGGAGTTCCTCGGGGGCGAAGGGGCAAGCACAAAAATGGTTCAGCCCCAACCACACATTCCAGACGTACCAGGTACTCATAATGTGCACTATACATATATATAGTCATTGTTTGAATCTGTTTTTCTCTGTAGATCACCCTCCCTAGGAATTGTCTCTTCAACCACCAATGTCACATCACAGGCGCGTTTATCCCCTGACTTTGGCTGAGAAGGCAGAGGAGTGCCTGATATTGCCCAAGCCCTACGGCCAGCCTTCCTACCATACCCGTTTTTCTATTTGGTACTTCTACATCTCGCGGTTCTACCCTTTCGACAGCAGCAAAAGATTCGAACTGATAGTCGCACAGGTTGGTTCACCCCTTATGGTCAGAACTAGCAAACTCACTGGTGAGGAATCTCTGCAAGTCGCTAGAGAACATGTTCCTTGGATAGTTTTTGCAGTCCATCTCATGTTAGGAAGTACCTCTTCCGCGAGAGAAGTTTCAAAGCATCTTTCGCGACTCAATGTCTCCTCCATCACACTAAGAATGGTCCAGCAAATTCTGCCGTGGTGTGTTGGTGTTATGACAGCGGCGGGTCGACACTGGCCCGAGCTCAATAAACCACCGCGAACCCTTTGTTATGAAGAAATGATGGGTCTATGGCATAAAATCCACAACCATCATATTTCTCATCGTTTCATCAATCCTAGTGTCAGAAAGCCAGGATTGGTCTTTTGTGGTGTCTACAAAGAACGGGAAATGAGCTCGTATGTCATTTTCTTCATTGACCATATTTCAGAGGCTAGCATTACTCTACCGCCCTTCAAACCGAGCACATGGAAATATGTTTTCAGAGAACACCTCCGTAAGGCCCTGATTGGATTCTTGAAGGTCAACGGTCGGCCAAAAGCGTTCATGTTCATGAATCCCTGTGAAGGAAACAACAAGTGGCTCGCCACCGAGCTTCAGTTCGCAATTAAACACCTGAACATTCTCGTTGCACTCTACGAGACTGCACGAGAGAATGAGTTGCCAACGAAAATTGCAGATGCCTTCTACAACATGTCCTGTCATCTTTGCGTTGAGGACATTTCCAAACGCCAAAGTACAGCGAGCAGATGGACTAATGGTTGTTGCCCACGAGATATTCCCAGTGATGCTCATCCCAGCGAATCACTCAAGGAAGGGGATATGTGCTTACCGCCCAGACGGACTGGCCGGTTCTTCATCAAACATTCTGATTCAGAAAACACAAGGCTTGCAGCTTCGAGTTCAACCCCTAGAAGAGTTGGAGTGTTTAAAATGCTGTTTCCTGGGCCGACAGAATCGATCAAGCGATACTATTTTCACGACCACATCTCAAGTCTTTCGTTTGGTGACCCGAGACTATACAAGACTCTTGATGGGGACAGTCTTCCTCCCATTGAGCTGATGAGTGAAATCGATCTTGCAGAAATCACTGATTGTGTTGAAGCCTCTTTTTCCTTTAGTCTGGCACCACTTGAACGTAGCAAGTTTTTGTACAATCTGTCACCACATACACTTAGCGAGTATCTGTCACCACAAGAACTTCGCGATTATATGTCACTACTTGAAATTGGAAAGTACCCTGGAGATTTAAAGATGGATAAAACGTGCCGAAACATTATTGAGTACCTCGAGAAGCAGCACAGAAAGTACTTGAAAAGTTTGGGATATGACTCAAGGCCTCTCGTCTTCGAGACAAGTTTATTCAGCTCCATTGATGACGACTCTCAGAATTGCAGCTTTGAGAGTGAGACATTTGACAACAGAACGCCTGACGTGAGCACCACAGACTCTGAGGCGAGCTCTCTGAGTGACAGTTGCGAACTGAAGGAGTCTCCCAGTGGTGGCCCAACTTTATGGGGAGCCATTAACAACTTTTTCCAGGAGATGGGAGGACAAGCAGATAGTCCGTAAGTCTTAGTTCAATACAGTACTGTACGTAATATTTTAATAGTGGCACAAAGGCGTTTGTAGCCAAGCCGATAACATGTTCTTCAATGAGCTCTACATCAATATAGTATTCCATACCATTACAATTCATTATCTATCTCATCCTAATCTAAACACAGCCAGCAAGGGTCTTCCATGCGTCAACGGAAGAAGGTCGCAGGAAGAGCGCTCGCTGAGCACACTCCAGAGTGCCAATATCCACCAGAGCGTCCGATAGCTCAGTGTAATCAAAGCTAGCACGGTTTAGAGCGTTTTGGTTGGCCACCTGTAGAGCAATCTTCTTGTCCACGTGGCTCCACACCTTGTACTCAGAGTGGTTCACAAATGCAGATCGCTTCCAAGGCAGCGAGGCCTCGAAGTCGGATCCAGTCAGGCTCTTAGCAAGCAATGATGTGACCCACTCGAGCTTGTTGCCAGTGTCCTTGAGCTTAAGATCCAGAGAAAGGCCATTGAGCTCATCAAGAGCAGCATCCTGCAGATCAGAGTTGTCTTCCACAAGTCCAATGGCTCCAAGAACCAAAGCAATCTGCAAATTGGATCCCTTGTGCTCAACTGAATCGTAAAGCTGGTCACGAGCCACATCTCGGGCCTCGCCTCCCTTAGCCCACAGAACCTGCACGAGAAGAACCACAATCTCCTGGTCCTCGTCAGACTCTTCGAGAGCCTGCTGGAAGCAAGAGATCGACTGGTCGAACTGAGAGATGAAGAAGTATGCCAAGCCACAGGTGATGTGTGCTGAAAGACGGGTCTTGACGAGACTAGGTCGCTCCTGAGCAACATCAAGGGCGAACTCGGCGTGCTGAATAGCAGCCTCAAAATCATGCATTCCGAGGGCGATTCGAGCCAGCTGAGATTTGGCCTTGGCAAAGTCCTCCAGGTCGCTCTCAGATTCGAGCTCTTCATATAGCTCTTCGAGGGCGTTACACAGATTGGTGATCTGAACCTCAGCCTCCTCGTAGTCTCCCTGGAACTCGAGAAGAGATCCTCTAAGCAGCAGACCCAGCTTAGAGTTGGGCTTCGCCTTGAGCAGCTTGTCAAGCGCAAGAGTGGCGTTTTCAACGGCAACCTCTCGAGAACCTGTGCCGCTGACCTTCTCAAAAACGGATAAGCCGTACAGAAGCTTGGCGAGATCCTGAACACCCTTCGAGACCACAAAGGACTGCTCAAAGTTGGCTCGAGCCTTCTTCTCGTCACCAGTAACACTGGCGATGATACCGAGACCCTGCCAAGCCTCAACAAACTCGGGGTCCATGGTTTGGGTGAGGCTGAAAGACTCCTTAGCCAGTTCAAGATCGCCCTGGCCAAGATAAAGAGCACCAAGGTTTGCCCAAATCTGAGGAGCTCGGTTGTTAAGAGTCAGAGCTCGAATAAAGCAATGCTGGGCGACCCGAACGTTGAGTCGAACAGACGCAACACCGAAAGCGTTCCAGATATCAGCGTTCTTGTGCTCAATATGCAAAGCCCTCTTGAGACACTGAGACGCGGCCAAGTTCAGGTTGTCATCGTTCTTATCCTGAGCCTTGAGGGCCAGTCCAAGCTCGGCAAGACCAAGGTTGTACCATCCAGCAGCCTGGGTGGAGGGATCAGGTCGAGCACACAGCAGAGAGTACTTGAAGGCAGTCAGGTAGAGCACATTGATGGACTCAAGGGTAGCAGGAGTGGGGTACTCGAGGTCAGCACCATCCAGGGACTGGCCATCGTGCTCACCGATCTGGACAAGCAGAGCGTGGTTGGAGTCGAACGAGAAGTTTCGCTCGGCGAAGTTATTGAACTCTCGCACCTTGTCAGCAGACATTCCAGAGAAGATCTTCTTAGCCAGCTCAATGGGGAATCGCTGAAGCTGACTCTCCACACGAAGGAAGACGGCACAAGCGTCACCAATAGACTTCCACAGGTCCTGGGTCAGGTGACCAAGCTCAACACTCACTGCACATGACTCGAGAGCCTTGATAGCGTAATTAGCACCCTCAACGTACAGACCGTCTGTGATTGAAGCGGTGGCAGCGTTGTTGAGGGTCGTCTGAAGAGCTCGCAGAACAATGTTCTCGTGAGGATGCTGCTTGAGAATGTCCTCGAGGATATCCAGAGCATCAGAGTACTCAGCAAGCTCGGAATGCGAAACAGCTGCAAGATAGGCAGGGATCCATCGATCGAGCTGGTTCTCTGCAGAGTCACCGCCACCTTGCTTAGCAATGAGCTGATTGGCACGCTCGAGAGCCTTCAGGGCACTGGTGAGACGTCCTGCCTTCTTGTAGGCCTCTCCAAGACCGGTCCAGGCGTTCACATCAGTGGAATCGACTCGAAGAACCCACTGGAAGTTGACAATAGCCTTACCGAAATCGTTCTTGTTGAGATACGAGATACCAAGGGCTCTGTAGGGCCATGCGACCTTGTCCTTCATCACTCCAATAACTCGGTTGGCAATAACCTCCACAGCATCCCAGTCCCCCTTGTCGGAGAACTCAATAGCCAATCTCTCGGCAGCCTTGATCTCCTGTGCACTAAGCTCCAAAGCCTTGTAGAAACACTTGGAGGCTCGAGCCTGATCTCCAACAGAATCGGCGTACAGCAAACCGAGAGCGGTGTATGAGGGGGCAAAGTTGGGGTTCTCCGTCAGGGACTTGAGGTAAGCCTGGAAGATGATCTGAGTATCGTCACATCCCTCCTTCTCGTAAGATTGACCAATTCGCCAATAGCACTGGGCTCTAAGGTCACGAGAAACGGAATCTGAGCCTGTAACGAGCTCAATGACGTGTTCAAGACCCTTTCGGCCCTGCTCGTAGTCACCCATAAGCACACAGCACCAAGACAGCTCAAACAGAGCCTGGCTGTTATCAGGATTCTTGTCCACAACCTCCTGGAGCAGAGTTCGAGCCTCAGGCCACTGCTTCTTCTCCACCAGAATCAGACCCTTACCAACGAGACCAGCCACGTTCTTGGGCTCTTCTTCAAGAACGCTGTTGAAGATCTCCAGAGCGTTATCGAAGTTCTTGGGGGCCTGGTAGAAGATGTAACAGGTTCCAAGGATGATGTTGAAGTGTCGCAGGGCATTCTTAACATGACTCAGCCAAGTATCATGGTACTTGTTGGCGGTTTCGATACCAGCAAGACACATTTTAATGGCCTCAGCATACTCCTTGTGATGGAAGTAGTACTGAGCTGAGATCCGGTGACCCAGAATGGATTTGGGGTCCTGCTTGAGACCCTCGGAAAGGTAGGTGGTGATATCTTCAGACAAAACCTCATCATCGTTGACGTTCTCTTCAAGTCCGACAAGATCGTCGTCACCATCGGCATCCTTGGACTCCTTCTTGTCCTTGGACTCCTTCTTAGCGTCCTTCTTGGGCTCCTTCTTGGCATCAGTGGACTCCTTCGCAGTCTCACCGTCCTTGGCGGCCTCACCGTCCTTCGTAGCAGCGGCCTCACCGTCCTTGGCCTCACCCTCATCTTCCTCCTTGTCCTTCTTGTCCTCCTTCTTGGATCTTACCATGCTGGAAATATCAGAGTAGACGTAACCACTGAGAATCTTGTGGAGACCGGTCTCAGGGAAGAAGTCCAGGTACTCATTGACAGTCTCACTGGGAAGATCTGCGAGTTCTCGGGGGTCGAGCCACTCAAGGTACAGATCCCAGGCAAACGAGTCACGTGACTTGACCACCACCGCGCCGTCAACCATATCTGAGACCTCCATATGCAGCTGTTCCTTCTCTTTGCCCTGGGGTGCACTGGCCAGTAGATCGGCTCGGCACTTGAGAAGCTTCTTTTCCGTCTCGATTCGCAGCTCGTCATTGCTGGTCCAGTTGATGAGCTCCTGGTACAGGAATGGCAGGTTGGATTTGCTGTGGAAGTCGTATCGAACTTGTTGGGGGGTTCGCTTCTTCTTTCCGGTAATTGTGAAGTTGGCATCAGCTAGCGCCTTGTTCAGCGCCTTCTTCTCCTGCTCCTCCTCCATCTTGACCAGCTTCTCGTAGGTGAAAGCAGGCTTGGGCATGACAGACTCCATCAGCTGGAACAATGGTGATCCCGGAATCTGCAGCTTGGTAAACTCCAGCTGTGTCTCTGGGGTGGCGTGCGAGTAGATCACGCGCTCACTCTTGCAGTAGGTGTCGTTGGCCTTGACCTGCTGGTCCTGGCTGCACAGCAGTTTGAGAACCTCGACCAGGGTGGCCAGGTACTTTTTGCCGTTGGATCGAACATTGCATGCCTGCAACAAGCCGATGTAAGCCAAAGGCTGAGTGGGTTCCAGCTTGATAGCCTTGTCGTAAGCAGCAATTGCTGCGCTGTCATCCTTGTTCAGATGCTGGGCCTTTCCTAGCAGCAGCGTTCTGTGTTAGTCAAACGATCATTTTGATGATTCACATCTTCGGGTGGTACTCACGCCTGGTAGTTTTCCTCGTCAACTTCGAGAGCGTCGTTTGCGGCCTCAATAGCATCGGGAAACCGACCGCCAGAGATGGCTTCTTTGCATCGCTTTAGCAACTCCTTCAATGCCTGTGCAGACATGTTCTTTAGTTGCGGTTGCTGGATGTCAGGTTCGAATGATTTACACAGCTGCACAAACGCATTTAGGTTTGGAGGCGTATCAGGGTTTGGGTTAATGGAGGTGTGGTGATGGGAGTGAGAAAAAGGTCGTGGCGATGTAGACAAGTGGCTAGAAGGATTATATAAGCTAAAAATTAGCAGTAATTATGGCTGAGACGTTTTCTATATTACTTTTGATGTTTCCTCAATAGTATAGACCTGAATTTACGATGTGGACACTGTGTGATTATGTAAGCTGCTCTGGGAGTACGTGAGAGAAGCGATATAAGCCACATTTCTTGAGGGAATTGAGAAACTGTAGTCTTACATAAGTTCTATAGTGTTTCATAGCATTCCTGAATGGTAATATCACCTATTACCGTCTTCCAGCTTCCAGGGTGTCATTATCAGTGATGCTAAGGAACCCCTTCTTAAAGCCTTCAAGTACAACTCAAATTTAGTTAGCTTGAGAAAAACAAGCAGACGTGCTCCAAGATATAAATCAATTGAAGTACTCGAGACAAGTCAACACCCTGTATGGTGACTTTCAGATTCGAGCAACTACACCAACCCTACCCCATGAGTATGTACCCCCACGCTTCAACTGTTCGGCTATTGGTAAGTGCCTCAATGGATTTATGCACCCCACAACATTGAACAAGCAGGAAATACCAGCCGTATCTTTCGGGACACGTCTTACTATCGCAATACATGATGGAGTCGGTAAAGCTATGCCGTAGCTCTTAATATGTCGCTCATTAATGCCAAAATTCGCCTCTGGAGTGCATCGCGTGGGACATTTCAAAGTCCGCTAAGCTCGATGATGTCTCACTCTAACCGATTGGGTGCTTATCCCCGCTACGTCACAACACCCGTAAAAATCAATCAATCAATCACTTTTATATTCCGTCTACGTGTGTATTCTATCTACTGCTTCTCGGGGAGAGGGGCAGCGGTTCCGTCCTTGAGAGCCTTCTCTCGTCCACCAAAGTACCAGTAGTTGACGTATCGAGCACCCTGGCCAAGCTGGGCACACTCGTTGACAAAGTGGCATCCGAACAGCAGAGGGTTCCAGGGAGTGACTGCGGTGGCGTACTTCATGAAGACCAGAGAGTAGACAATCAGAGAGCCGGTCATGGGGCCGGAGATCTTGGTGGGGTCCTTCTTAAGATCCATCACGGCAGCCACGGGGATTCCAAAGTTGGAAACGGGGCCCCAGAAGTGGGTGGAACAGATGTCTGAGTTAGTATAAGCGGAGGTTTGGATAACTAGGGTGTTCTTGAGGTTTATGATGGGCGATCAAAATCAATGTCACATCAACATCACTGATGTGACCAAACAGAACATCAGACTGTGTCTTTTATGTCTCTAACAGCGCAGAAATAAAGCTGCTGGTTGACTCCCAAAGACGCAATCACCTCCTGGTCCTAATCGTTTACCCCGAATAAGTCAACATCGCTCAACAGTATTGACTCAAGTTGGGGTCCGGAAAAAGCGTTTGATGGCCTGCCAATTGAGGCAATGGAAGCCGGATACTCACACTTGACAAAGTCCTTGGAGAAGATGTAGTTGGTCGTTCTGCTGATGATGCTACCGTTGGACATGGCTGTGTATCTGGTTGTGTGTGTGGTTTTTGGTTTTTGGTGTTGAGGAGAGGGAAGTATTCGCGCGGAAGCCTAAGAGTCAATAATTAGTGTGAGGGGCTAGCGGTTGGGGGTCGCCAAACCTAGAGTGGAAAAACGCTGAGTCAGACAAAATAGCTCCCACACAGCTTGCAGGTCAGACGCACCTCAAAATACTCCACTATCAGGATCGAAAATATTTCCAGCGAAACAGATCCACAGCACACATTATGTCATATTTTTACGCACCGCCTCCCCCACCGCCTCCAAACAACAGCGGCACCGCGCCTACTCCCACAACTGCTCCTAAACATCACGAGGAAGACGAGGAAGACGAAGAATCTCTGCTAGCCAAAAAGCTGGCGGCTAGTGGACCAGTGCCTATCCAGGGAACATCGGTACTGCTAGTCACACCAGAAGATATTGAGAAGTGGAGAGCCGAACGACGCCAAAACTGGCCAACGAGAAAGAGGGTACTGGAGAAGCAGGAGAAGGAACAGCAAACAAAGAAACAAAGGTCAAATCCACCAGAAGACGGAGAAAAGTCCTCAACAGCCAGCACAGCCAGTAATACTGGAAACAAAGAAAATGGCCCAAAAAAATGCACATTCTTCATGAAAACGGGAAAATGCAGATTTGGAGACAAGTGCAGATTCTCACACGACAAGTCAGGTGCTGCTGCCTCAAAGGGACTCTCAAAGGGACCAACAGCATCTAATACGCCTGCTCAGTCAACAGACCACGCCTCAAAGGTCTATAGACGATATCAGGCTCCTAAAAAGATGCCTCTGTACAAAAAGCTCTTCAGAACAGATATCATGAAGGAGAACGAGGCTCTACTTGCATTTATTAGCCATCTCAATGATCAGGGACTGCTGGATTGAATCGAAAGAACCCCAAGCCAGTTGGTGTAATGTCCTGGATGGAAGGAGCTGAAGGATAGCCTACAGGAGATTGCCACTAGAAGGGGCATCGCAAGAAGCGAGAGGGACCACCCACGAACACTTGCTCCACTATCTCCAAATGATCATCGCTAAAACTGCCAGCTACTACATCCCGAGCAAGCTTGGCGCATATCGCACACACATGGAACCCATAAACGGTTCCCAAACAGTACTGTGTGTGTACAATCGCATATAATAATACATAATAGCATAGAAATTACACGAGTTACATATAAATAATTCATTACGCTCTTAATACTCAGTAGTTAGCAAATATAACTGGGGACACTTAGGTGGACATGCTAGCCAGAGCAGTCACTGTGCCAATACTTCCGACGAGCATGCCGGCAGCAACAGCGGTGAAGATCTGACCAAATCTTCCGCGGCCAGAGGGCTTCTTGGGGGCTGGGGTAAGGTCTTCCTCGTCCTCCTTCTCCAGCTCGTCTCGACCTCGCTTTCGAGATCGAGGGATGGATGCCAGCTCCTCGAATACGGCTGTAGGAAGTGGTTGAGAGGCCGAAAATGTCACAATGGGCTCTGTGACGGTGTTGGAAGAGGCTGTTTCCTGATCTGGGGCCTTCTCGGCAGCAGGTGCCTCCTCGATGGACACCTCAGCAAGCTTAATAGGAACCTCTGCCACCACAGGTGCGAGCTTCTGCTTGGGAGATGTCTCAGCGGACTCCTCGGTATCAATGATCTCGGATCCCTGAGTAGCGGCGCCCTCGACAGTCTCTGCGGCTACTGCCTGTTCAGCCTTCTCGTCTTCCACAAACAGGAAGTACTCCTTGGTATCTTCAGGTTGAGTCTCCGAACCCTGCGCAGATTTCTCAAATAGTCTCAAGCAAGGGGTACTGTAAATAGATTCTGAGTGAGAGATGCTGTCATTCTCTACAGTCACAGACACCTTGTTTTTAGGCGTTGAGAATAGTGTGAAACGCTCACGGGTTTCGTGGTCCGTGGGTTCTTGGGAGGTGGAAGGGATCCTAAGTAGCTCCGCCAGAGTAGGAGGCTCGAGATCGTTGTCGTCAGAGTCGCCATCGCCTCCAACCCACTGTCGGCCCCAGCTGTAAGGTCGAGACTTGACGTTTGCCTCTTCTTCTTCTTCGTCTTCATCACCCTCCTCCTCTTCAGCGTCCTCGTCCACTTCTTCTTCGTCCTCGTCCTCGACCTCGTCTTCGTCCTCTGGCTCATGAAGTCTCTGGGCCTCCAGGTCAGAGTCATCGTCGTCACTGACTGCAACAATGACGGCAGGGTTGTGCTGTTCCAAAGAGTCCTCGCACTCATCCTCGTCGTCAGAATCAATGACGATGCTGGTGTTCTGAGAGACCTCGACCTCACTGTCATATCTGTGGATGACACTGGTGTCTGAAAAAGTCACAGAGGGACTTGCGGTAACAGCGTCAAACTTGATACTCTCAACCACAAAGTCAAAGGCTGTCTCTTGATGTTTGCAGTCAGGAGAAAGACTCACACGAGAACCCTCCTTGATTGGGTAAAAAGTGTCGAGATCGAGTCTCACACCGTCCAGCTTTGTACCGTACTTTGCGTTGTAATCGAACAAGTACAGCTGCTTATCGGTGGCCACAAAGCTGGCGTGGTTGCGAGAAACCAGCTTGAAGGAACGGGGAACATGGATGTTGTTGTTTCTGCCTCTGGTAGATCCGATGGTTTTAATCTGAGCGTCAGTAAGCTTCAGCGAGTAGGGACTATCCTTGGAATGATCAAATGAGGCACATTCGACCTTACCGTAGCCCTTCCAGTCGTTTCGCTTGGAGTGGAGCACAAATAGGCACCGGTTCTTTGTCTGCGACGCTGAAGCGGTCGAGGGGCGGTCTGAAGGTGTCTGGGCGTCGGTGTCGCCGTTGATAAGAGACATTGCGGAAAGAATTAATTTATTGGCTGTTCTTTTCGGTGAGTTTGTGAGATTCTTGAGAGTTGAGAGAGAAAGAAGAGACACAGAAGGCTAGGTGGCGAAGGCTTTATCAGGAACCCCAAAAGCTTAAATTTATAGAGTGTGCGGAGTAAGGGACGGTACTGTGGTTACCAAATGACACAGGCTATAGTCACCTGCAACCTGCACTCTTTTAGTGTCCTGTGGGGTGGCCTGTTGGGGGCGGGAATTGACTGGTCAGATGGGGCAGCCGGTTGCATTACTTCAGGGGAAGTGTCACAAGTGACGTGAAAAAAACGCCATCTCCAAATGTTCGGCTTTCCCTTTTTGATGTTTACGTTTCGTCCGTTTATTTTAGGGGCCCTGTCTTTCCCACTCCCTCCTTTCTCCCAAGGTTCTCTCACTTGCACTTCCCTTTACTGATAACCCCTAATCTTACTGACACCATGCTTGTACAACGCCACAGAAACCTTGATAGGAACCCTATCTAAATTGGGACACGTGATTCCGTGCGTTAAGGTTGACAGTACTGTACGCGAAATGAATTACAACGTCACTTTTGACAAATAAAATGAATAATCACATGCATTGATCTACTCAATTACAGCAACTCGCTTCTTGCGCTTCTTCTCCTTGACCTCGCCTTCCGCGCCCTCCTTTTTGCTCTTGCTCTTGGGCTTCTTTTCCTTGTCCTTCTTGTCCTTCTTGTCCTTCTTGTCCTTCTTGTCCTTTTTGTCCTTCTTGTCCTTGAGCTCCTGCTTCATTTGCTCAATCTCGGGAGAATCCTTATCATCCTCCAAATCGAACTTGTCGAGCTGGTTAGGTCGAATCAACACGTTCTTCTTGACGTTCTTGACAACCTCCTGCTTGGGGACGATTTCGCCTTCAATCTGCTCATCCTTAATAATCTTAACCTTGCGCTTGGGCTTCGTCTGAATAGGAGGGGTCTTTATCGAGGTCTCATTGATCTGTAGATCCACCACGGGGATAGAATCGACATCAACCTGCTCGTCCTTCAGAGGGTTGGGAGTGGTGTCACGAGAAATGTAGAACGGGTCGTCCTTCTGCTTCTCAAGACGCTCCTTCCGGGCATCAATGAGGTTCTCCTTCTGAACTCCACTCACCGTAGAAGCAAACTGGGGAACCAGCTCCTCCTCAACGTAAACATCCTCATCCTCAATGTCAGAGAAATCCACTTCGAGGGTTTGCTCAAGCTCAGGGGGAAGTTCAAGGTCCAGGAACGGAATTCGTCTCTGGGTGTCTGGGGCCACAGGGTTCAGCTCGTATGCAAAGAAAGAGGGCAGCACCTCAGTGAGAAGCACAGGGACACCTTCCTCTTCGAGAGACTCAGAAATGACCTTAAACAGCTCAGAAAACTGGGTGGCGAAATCCTGTAGCTCGTAGTCTGGGGATGCAAGGTATGACGACAAAAACTTGACCACATTAGCCACCGTCTTCTTCACGTAAAGTTCATTAGGAGAGGACCAAATGATACCCTCGCAGAACTTCCCAAACACCTTTACGATGCATACACACACTGCCAGATCGACAGCGTTGTTGTTGCTGCCACTGTTCTCTCTAACGTGCGAGTACGAGTTGAGGCAAAAGTCCAGAATGTCCTTTTGTCGATGCAGGGGGTACTCGCTGAGACAGAAGAGAACAGGAGGCAGAACACCGGGGTTTCTGAGGTAGACTCCTCCATCAGTAAAGATTTCGTAGCAAACGCCGGTGATTTCCTCTCTCATATCAGGGACTCGCATACAGAGGTCTCGCAGAGTCTCTCCGATTCGTGCAGGGTCCTCCAGAGGGAAGTCCACAAGAGCAAGCTTCTTGAGCACATTCAGGAACCACTCAAAGTCCGAGATGAGCGAGTATGTATCTCTGCAGCACATGTCAAGGATGTATGAGATGGATGCGTGCGTGAGCTGCTGAGAAAGGAGCAAGTTCACAATGGTTTCGACATTGTGTTCCGATGCAAGATCGTTGGCGAGCTCCAGAGCTCGTTCTCGGATAGTTGAATCTGCGTTCTCCTTAAGGCACTCGAGAATGACACCCTGGAGCTTTCCAACAAGAACAGGGTGGACCTTGACAATCTTTCCGAGCGCCAAGAGACCCACATACTTCAGATTCTGGTCGCCCTGGTTGACAAAAGACGAAAGCTTCTCGACACAGACTCCAGCCACGTCATGGTCGTCCTCCCCAAGCATACCTCCGCTAACAATACAGTTGATGCACTCATACTGCAGAGAGAGCGCTGACGTTGACTGAATCAAAGTCATGATCTGAGGAAGCAGTTTAGGCTTGAGACGAGGCTCGATAGGTGCCAGTGACGAGAACAGCTTAAGAATCTTGATCATCATCCAGTTGTTGGATGATGTCGTCAGCAGCTGGTATAGCTGTGGGGCTAAAGGCACGTAGTTCTTTGAGTGTTTCTTGGCCAGCTCACAAATGACGTTGACAGTGGCGGAAACAACCGAAGGGTCAGAATCGTCAAGTCTGTCTCTCAGACGAGAAAATGACGTTCGTAGTGCCTCGGGGTACTGCAGGAATATCTTGTACATGGCCAGCACTGCCTTCTTTCGAATGTATGGCTTGGAATGAGACAGCATTTTGACGATTTCGGGATGCACATCCTGAGCTAGCGAAGGTGTCACAATGGTGGCGATGGCTGACAACGAGACTGAGACCTCAACCGGTGAAGAAGATGTGAGATCACGTTTCAGGAGGTTCGTTGCTAGCATCAGCACATCGTCGTCGTCACGGTACGACTGGATAGCAGCAAGGTAGCCCACTCGCTTCTGCTGGAACTTTGGCGAGCTCATGACCTCCAGAACATGGAACGAAGCCCACGACATGTCATAACCCAACATCTCCAGGTATGCCAGTTTCAGGATGGCGAGTGTCTTGACGGTCAGATCCTGGTTTCGAGCCTCCTGGTGGCAATCCGAGACGGCCTGTTTCAGGAACCGTTCCTTTGCAGGCAAATCCTTGGCTGCTCGAATACCTTTGATGAGATCAGTTAATGTTGATTCGAATCTGTTGTTAGTGGGGCCGAAAAAGTGAGTTGTGGTTAATGGCTCATGAACGCTGTGCTCAAAATGAAGCCGTCCAGGCTTGGTAATCCATTCATTGTCGTAATACCGGTACTCACATGACTCCAAAAGGCCGCAGCCGATTTCGCACATCATCTCTGGTCGTCAACGACATGATTGTTTCGCTTGTGTGGTGTGCATCTACTGTCGAAGCTTACTTGTCACCCCCGAGAGTCACGTGAATCTGAGCTGGAGATACATTTAAGGTTTTGGCTCTCTGTTCTTGACCATGCATGATGTTAGCATGCTAGCCAGCAAAATTATAAGCTCAACAGGAGACGAAGAGCGTTTCGGACCCCGACGGACTCCGAAGTTGCAAGAGGCATGCCAGGGCGACAATTTCTCTCAGCAGGCTTGCCAAGCAATGTAGGAACATTCTAAAATTAACTCCGGAATAGTTTTCTGCCCAGAGGCTAAGCTTAAGTCTGGAGAGAATTTGAGAGCCTCGTCAGGGATTTAAAAGAAACATTTGACGTAAAAGGACTGTCATTTCGGGTGGTATATCTCCTTGGACCCGTAGTCGATGTACTATTCCTCCAGATCTGTGATTTACCCCTGCGAATATGGTTTCATACATTCTGATGATGCATGGATGAGAAGAAAACAAGGCAGTTCGGGCAAATTGAGCAAGATTAAGGAGGAATAAGCAATAATAGGCCGTGCGGATGAGCCAGCAACGGCTCCCGGCGGACATCCAAGAGAGCTAGAGATGCAGCTATGAGCAGCTTAACTTTGGCTTCTTCGTCGTTCTGCTCGTGTGATCAAACTGAAGCAAGAAGATTGTCACCGATTATCGCCCACAGCTTAATTTATCAGATGGCAGATTTTTCTCCGAGTTTGTATCTATGGCATTTGTATTGTTTGAAAGTTTTAGGTAAATCAAATGGACGTCAAAGGATTTTGAATCGAGACCTACTACTGTTACTTCAAAATGATTACGTCACAAACTGATTGACGTTATCAGATGAAATCGATTATCTTTTGGTTTGTAGCTTATTTAGCTAGATTTCTTCTTCGCCGCAATGCAGCTTGAGAGCTACAACAAGCACAGTTCGCCAATGATGTGCCTTGTCGTCACTGCGTCAGTCTAGCAGAAAAAGTAACACGGTTGAGACCGGGCCAATATGCTTCTCCGAGGACTCTGTCACTTTAGAGTCGAAACTTTGTATTGACAGGGACCGTTGATGCTAGGGCCAAGCACGTATTATCAAGAGCAGCTGACCCGTTCAATAGCATGCCGGATGCGAGCTGCAAATACTTTGAGAGTAGACTTGTTTACCAGAACAGCGTCACTAGCGTGGTTTCGCTCAGCGCTAGTTGAATCGTCAACTCTATTTGAACGTGCGTCAGTACAGCGAGGATCGCAGTACGAGAAAGACAGGACAGACCCAGACAGAGCCGAAAGCTTGACCCCAGACGCTTTTGTTTGAAGACTGTAAAAAGATGAGTCCGGAAATCCACGGTTTCAAGGCGGTATATCCTGCATGTTCCTGGCTGCAAATCTGTCAGGCATGCCCCTGGAAATATTATTTACCCCTCCAGGAATCGCCATGGCATGCATTTTCGAAAGGGCCCAAAGAATCCCAGCCTAACAAGACCCACCCCTTAATGACGAACATGGTTCCCCTTATCCGCCTTTCACGTTGACGCACATCAAGGTATCTAGCACAGAACTCTGTGTCTAGGTGGGCCAAGTGGGCGGGGTAGCTGTTGTGAAAGAAGAGAGGAGTTTTTATGCAAAATACAAGCGCGACGCGTATATCTGTGGAAGCTTTGGAAGAGTAGTTCCACCCCCTCCAATCTGTCATATTTTTACGCCTGTCAGAACGCTCCCTGACCATAGACTTTTTCGTACATAAATTTGCGCTTCGACACGACGTTGATACAAAGACCCCGAGCTAAATGTACGGCTATATGCTTTTGGCTATTTTGATACAGTCAACACGACAGGACACCCCGACTCACAGCTAAAAAAAAAAAGAGAAAGAGACTCATAATAAGAAGGAAAGCCTCGACCATCTGAATTTTCTTCACGACCAGTCCCATCTTCATATCACACATCATACAACCATGTCGCTCACATCGCGGGAGTACCGCATGATTGCGCTGCTCATTATCGACACCTGCTTCTTCCTGCTGGAAGCCATTGTTGGTGAGTACACAAAGTGCAATAGCCGTGGGATCTCAGGTCTCAGGGATCGATCCATCTATTCTCATCTCTAACTCAGGTTATGCTGTCCATTCCCTCGCCCTGGTGGCCGACTCGTTCCACATGCTGAACGATGTCTTTTCACTGATCATCGCCCTCTGGGCCGTCCGAGTAGCCAAGTCTCGAGGCGCCGACTCCAAGTACACTTATGGCTGGCAGCGAGCCGAGATTCTCGGTGCTCTGGCCAACGCCGTCTTTCTGCTGGCTCTGTGTCTCACTATCCTGCTTGAGGCCATCCAGCGACTGTTTGAACCCCAAATCATCACCAACCCCAAGCTCATTGCCGTTGTCGGCACTGCTGGTCTGTGCTCCAACATTGTCGGCCTGCTGCTGTTCCACGAGCATGGCCATGCTGGACACAGCCACGGACACGATCACGGACATGATCACGGACACGACCACGACGAGGAGGAGGCCGTTGACAATGTGCTTGCCTCCCAGTTCACCGCTCCCACAGAACAGACTTCTCTGCTCCAGCATCCCACTTCCCACCGACGATCCATCTCCAACATTGACTCGTCCGAGCATGCCACCCACTTCCACGCCAAGAAGAAGAACGAGAAGAAGAAGCACGTTTCGCTCAACATGCAGGGCGTCTTCCTCCATGTTATGGGCGATGCTCTTGGAAACATTGGTGTCATTGCCACCGCCTTCTTCATCTGGAAGACCGACTACTCGTGGAAGTACTACGCTGATCCCGTCATCTCCCTTGTCATCACCGTCATCATCTTCTCCTCTGCTCTGCCTCTGTGCCGATCCACCTCTTCAATTCTGCTGCAGGCCGTTCCCCAGAACATCAACGCCGAGGACGTCAAGAACGAGATTGTCGCCCTTGATGGCGTCGAGGAGCTCCACGATCTGCACATCTGGATCCTCAAGGAAGATACCTTTGTCGCCACTCTGCATGTTGGCGTGGCCTCCGACCCTTCTGAATTCATGACTCTGTCCAACGAAATCAAGAAGATTTTCCACGAGCACGGCATCAACTCGGTCACCATCCAGCCCGAGTTCAATGTTGCCACTGGTAGCACCACTCCCGACAAGCACCAGTACCACGTTTCTGTCGGAGGCCTGCGGTCCGCCAACTCCAATGGCTGCCTCGCACCCCAGTAAGATATTTAGTAATACCATGATCAATTAGACGATATATCGCAACACCTGCGGCCCGTGTAGATAGCTTTGGCAGTTACAGGAGTGTACGGCTGGCTACATTAGCACTAACCAGGCAGCTCCAAGTCGCATATCTCATTAGTCACATGCCACATCAAGTGTTAACACATGTATGAGCAGCTAGACCCTAGAAAAGCTTCTAGCGTGGTATTGTGTGGTACTTGGCTACAGATGTCGCATCTCGTCCGCTCATTGGAGCATCCCTAGTCTGTTACCTGCTGTCATTCTGTCTACATGGCTTCTGTGTCCACATGCACAAGCTTGCAAGGGTCGCTGTTTCCTGCTTCTGCATCAACAAGGACTGATAAGACTCTTGTCTTGCTCAATGTCAGACTAAAGCGGCCTTGTGTCATATTATTTGATCGCCTGAGCTCACCGTTATTATAACGGGTCCATCGCTATTGCCTGAGACAAGTCGAATCCTTACTTTGAGACAAGTCTTTCGCCAATCCTGACTGTATACATTGTCCAATGCGATCGAGCGGATTTCTAACTCAGAGCTGCTCGTACCAGCAGACACTACCGGGGTAAAGTATCCGGCATACGGCTGCCCCGGTTGCTCCTATCGTGTAGCTTCTGGCAGATACCGTATAAGCTTCTTTGTCTGTTGTTTTTCTTGCATCCTTTTTGCGGTTTCAGCCGTTCCCCATACCTCCAAGGTCCTCTTTTCATGTGTGGTCCCTGCATCTGCATCGCAAAATGCAGTCTGTTTTTGGCCCAGCTTTTTGCAAATTCAATCGGATATTTAGGTGCCGATGGGCTCACGTGGCCTTGTCCGAGACGAAGTTATAGTCGTTGGTTTTTCGTAATGAACCGTCGCTAGCTGACAGTCGATGTTCTGGACGTGCATAGCGACGACTTTGAAACACCAAACCTCTCACTGTAAAAGCAGCCGTAAAAAAAAATGGATAATCTAGATGAGAATTCAGAAAGCATGCTTTGATGGCTTTCCGCCTTGGAATGGCGGTCATTTCCCAATTTTGTTCGCTCTGTCATCTTGTATCGGTGTTTCAATTCTTTCACTCCTTACTCTCCTCCCAGCAGCTTACTAATAACACTCAACCCAAACCTGAACTCAAACGCGTGGGTGAATTAATTAAGCCAAGTTTCAGGGTTCGCGTTTCACACCTCAACACGACATGTCAAGACCAGAATTCAACATCGACAAAACGGAGGAGCGATCTCTGACTGCCTTCTACAAAGGTCTTGAGGAAAGAGAGGAGCCCAGTGATAATGGAGGTACCATTCGCGTGTTTGAGCGCCCTGACGGGTATGTTCTGTTTGGAGTTGATGCTCGATACGTGGCTGAACGAGTCTACAGAACACTTACAGCCCTCAAAACCACTGATCTGAAGCAGGAGTACGTGACTATTGCCACTGCTGGCTTCCAGAACTTTCTGCGAGACGCCCTTGTCAACTATGGACTCAAGGTCGAGATCTATGGTAAGGTGGATGGAAAATGGCGAATGACTGCCTGGGGAAGTCCTGGTAACCTTTCGCAGGTCGAGGATCTCATGTCTGGACAGCTCAACACCAACCCCGTGGCTATTGCTGTCAAGACTCAGGGTGACACTGTTGGTCTGGCTTTTGTCGATCTCAACAACCATGTCCTGGGTGTTTCTGAGTTCGAAGATAATGAATGCATGAGCAACTTGGAATCTCTTCTGATCCAATTGGATGTCAAGGAGTGCATCACATCCGACGACAAGGTCAAAGTTGTCATTGAGCGTGCTGGGGTGTCTCGAACCGACGCAAAGTCCTCTTGGTTCAACGCTAGCGAGGTGGAAAGCAACCTCGACAACCTGCTCGCCGAGAAGCTGCAGCCCACTTCTCCTGAGCTTGGTCTCAAGAACGCTCTGGGATCACTGGCTTGCCTGATCAAGTACTTGTCTCTCAATTCGGACACCAGCAACCATGGGGCTTTCACCATCAAGACACACACACTATCCCAGTACATGAAGCTCGATGCATCTGCACTCAAGGCTCTGCATCTCATGCCTTCTGTCAAGGACTCCTCAAAGACATCTTCTCTATATGGTCTTCTCAACGTCTGCAAGACTGCTACAGGCTCTCGAACCCTTGCTCAGTGGGTCAAGCAGCCTCTGATGGACAAGGCTGAGATTGAGAAGCGACACGAGATTGTGGGGATTTTCACTGAAAGTGATCAGCTCGAATCTATCCGACAGAACCTCTCTACCATCCCCGATCTCAACAGACTGACTCGAAAGTTTATGCGACAAGCTGCTTCTCTGGAGGACGTTGTGCGAGTTTACCAGATGGTTGCCACTCTTCCTCACATTGCCTCTGATCTGCGAAACACCCAGTCTGAGCTCCTTGAGGATACATTTCTGACTCAGCTTGATTCCATCATCACTGGTCTGCAAAAGTTTGAGGAGCTCGTTGAGTCTACCATTGACCTCAACTCAATCGACTCGCATGAGTTCATGATCAACCCCGATATGGAGGAGGGTCTGAATGACACAAAGGCTCGTCTGGAAGCTTGCCAGGACCGAATGAAGGACATCTTCGCCATGGTTTCCGACGAGCTCGGCATGGAGATGGACAAGAAGCTCAAGTTTGAGAACCACCACGTTCATGGCTGGAGTTTCCGACTGACCCGAACCGACGCCTCCTGTCTGCGAGGCCTGTCCAAGTTTAAGGAGCTTGCTACTCTTAAGGCTGGCATCATTTTCACCACCAACGAGCTGCGAAGTCTTTCGAATGAGTTCACTGAGCTTTCTCAAGAATACAAGAAGATCCAGTCGCGGTTGGCTAAGGAGATCATTGAGATTGCCTGTTCTTACTGCCCTCTTCTGGAGCGTTGCTCTGCCGTTTTGGGTCAGCTTGATGTGCTGACTGCCTTTGCAACCGTTGCTATTGAGCGAAACTATGTTCGCCCTACCGTTTGCGATTACTCCGAGGACAGAAAGTGCATTCTCACAGCTTCTCGACATCCTTGCCTTGAAGCTCAGGATACATTCATCCCCAACGATGTCCATCTAGGCGAAGACGGAAAGAAGTTCCTGGTTATTACTGGTCCCAATATGGGAGGTAAGAGTACTTTCATTCGTCAGGTGGGTGTTATTGTGCTCATGAACCAGATTGGATGCTTTGTGCCCTGTGATAAGGCCGAGATCTCGATTTTTGATTGCATCTTGGCCCGAGTAGGGGCTGGTGACTCCCAGCTCAAGGGTCTCTCTACCTTCATGAGTGAGATGCTGGAGACTTCTGCCATTCTCAAGAGTGCCACGGACAAGTCTCTGATCATCATTGACGAGCTGGGACGAGGTACATCCACCTACGACGGTTTCGGTCTTGCCTGGGCTATTTCCGAGCACATTGTCAAAATGAACTGCTTCTCAATGTTCGCTACTCATTTCCACGAGCTCACAGAGCTGGCCAAGGAGCATCCTGACAGTGTAGATAACTTGCACGTGGCTGCTCATGTGGGAGAGTCCTCCGATGACATTACTCTGCTTTACAAGGTGGTTCCTGGCGTGTCCTCCAAGTCCTACGGTACACACGTGGCTGAGGTGGTCAAGTTTCCTACCAAGGTGGTTAATATGGCCAAAAGAAAGGCTCAGGAGCTGGATGACGTCAATTCTGGCACCAAGGCCAAAAAGTACGCTTCCGAGGATCTCGTTGCTGGCAATAAACTTCTCAAGGAGATTCTGACCGAGTGGAAGTCGCAGATCACGGGAGACGACGTGGATGGAGCCTCTGAGATTCTCAAGACGGTAGTGGAGAAGTACAAGACCCAGATGGATCAGAACGTGTTCATCAAAGACGCGCTGGCCAGCTTATAGACTACGGTAATTAATTGATTTATTATAGAAAAAATGTAAGATGGAATAGGAGAGGAACAAAGGACGGCACCGGGACAACCAGTCAAGTTTGACGGGTATTCCGAGTATACTGCTGCCCCATAATTGTTGCCTCATATGGAAAGTGCAACTTCTACAGTATGCCTTGCACATTCTTGTTTGACGGATCCACTAAGGTTAGGGTTTTGCCCATGAAAAAGATATGGTGGGACGCGTTACACATGCAGGCTACAGCTTTTCTCTCAAAGCTCTCTGATTTGCACATTCACACAAACACCACCACTTCGGTAAGCTGCTTCAAACCTCATCGCTTCAATCTACTACCATCAACAATGAGCACAGACATTCGTGAGTTCCGTGAGGCGCACGGATCAAACCAATACGCTGGTCTGTTGTGTGATGTGGGCCAAGATCTGGAGTGTGCCATTTGCCAATCCATCATGTTTGTGCCGTTTGTGCTGAATTGTGGACACAACTACTGCTATCCGTGTTTGAAGCAGTGGTTTGTCAACAACAACTCTTGCCCTGAGTGTCGAACCAGAATCGTCAAGGCTCCTACACTTTCGCTGACTCTCAAGTCTATGGCTGAGAGAATCGTCTCCAAGATAGTGGGAGTGGATCCGAGTCTCAAAAAGCCCTTTGCTAAACGCAAGAAGGAGCAGGACAAGCCTTACGCCAAGGATCTAAAGAAGAAGAAGGTCTTCAAATCGTTCATGTCTGCGGAGAACTCGCATCATCTGGATGAGGAGGATGGCGTGCAGAGGTGCTCTCAGTGCCACTGGGAGCTGGAGGAAGAGGAAGATCGATGCACCAACTGTGGAGTGTGGGTTAACGATGGATCCAGCCGAAGAGCGGCGGAATCTATCGACGTTGACGACGAGGACGACGAATCGGATAGCCGACAACCTGGTGAGGAGGTCAGTGACTACGAGGATGATGGATTCGTAGTGGACGATGAGGAAGCTGAAGAGGATGGAGACATCGATGGAGATGTGACTATTATGAGTGACAGTGACGCCTCCTCTCCTGCCCCCTCTTCTCATGCTGCCTCTGCTCCTAGGTCTCCGATTCAGATTGACGATTCAGACATTGATTCTGAAGACGAGCAGTTCCTGCCCAAGAAACGACCTATTGTAGCTGACTCCGAAGACGATGAAGACGAGCAGCCCAGTAGGCCCAAGAGGAAGTCAAATGCAGTCTTCACTGACTCTGACGACGAAAAAGAAGAAGAAGAAGAAGAAGAAGAAGAAGAAGAAGAAGAGGAAGAAGAAGAAGAGGAGGAGCCAAGGAAGTCAAGACTCAAGAAGAAGCAGAGAGAAGCAATTATCGTGCTGTCTGATGACGAAGAGGAGGAGACCTCGGATGAGGAATCCGAGGATGATTCTGATACTGACAATGAGGGTATTGTCGATGGTGTTTACACGGGTCTTCCTTCTCGCCGAAGACGTGATGAGGAGGACGAGGATGAAGAGGACTCAGAAGATGATTCTGACGAAGATGATCTCCGAGGCTTTGTGATCCCTGAAACTGAGGATGAAATGTCTGAAGGAGAGTATTCCGAGGAGTTATAAGGGTTTGGAAAGAACAGATATATCATACAGTATAATTCAGCATCTAATTATTGTTTTCGTGTCGCGTGTAGGCTACAACTACTTTTAAGTATCGCGTGGAAGACTCCCGCTCTCAGTTAACAGCTACAGTACAAGTAGCTTCTACATTACGTCGAAGATAAGGTGTTTACACAGATCTCTAAAAATTAAGATACCCTTATTTACGTCTGTGTTGTAAAAGACTTGTTTGTATCCATACCGGTACGTTTAATCATTACTACCAGCATAACTGATACAACACGCGCAATGGCAAATTCTTCCTCAGACAACCCACTTCGTGAGCGACAGCCTCGACAGTCCAGCCCTGCATCCGATTCGGAGCGCTCGCAACCAAGACTCATCGTCAAATTATTCAGGTCGTTCAGAGGACACAAGCGCAAGAGCTCAGCTACAAGTACGGAAGAGCACAGAGAGGTGCATCTTGCAGCAGATACTTATGCCCCGGTGCCACTGGATCGCACCAACGCAAGCAAAGCCGACAGAATCACTTCTGGTACTGCAGTTGGACCCGAGAAAGTGAGATCTTACTTTACCACTGCCTTTGATGATGACGGTATTTCGCTACCGGAGTCTGCCAACAATCCCGACGGCCAGCTTCGTGAACAGTTGGAAGCCAAACGACCAGACTCTATTCGCTTGAACAAGAAGCGAATCCAAGCAAGCGGCTGCTTCGATCGCAAGGCTATATCCATTACTCAGTCGCGGGTAGCAGGAGATATGTCAAACTATGGCTACGGCCATGGAGGAGTCCAATTCCAGCCGACCCTGGAAATCATCGAGGCCACACCTTATCCTCACCGCAACAATGAGAACAACCCATAAAGGTAGTGAGCTGAGAGCTGTAATTGCTTCGAAATCGGTAGGGAGAAGAGACGATATGTCAAAAAAAACGTCATTGCTTTCGGATTAACCACTTGCTAAAAAATGGAGCAAGGCAAGAGCCGCTCAAATATCTTCAATAAATTGCTTCGCATGAAATGCTGTACTGTAGTCGATCGTGGACTAGTCCATCCAGTAATCAAGAGGTCCGGATGACCATCAGCTGAGTTCTTGTCGACATGTCTTGATGGGAAGGTACAGAACCTGTCAAAAGCTGTGATGTCCCCACTGGTCCCAAAACGCTATTTAATGACTATTATTTTTGGTGTCTTGAAATGGCCATAACAATTTTTAGTAAAAGTAAAACAAATTCAGAAAAAATACTATTCAAAAGACAAAACCCTCATTTATCCTCTGGTATTCTTGTCTTGATTTTTATCTTCTATTGATCTTGATCTCGGCTGAACACGATCGGGAAGAATTGAGTTTGAGTGGAAAATAGCCGAAAAACAAACATCACTGAAGTTTTACTTGTACTTGTACGTGCTTGTACTTTGAAAGACCCAGTGGTAATGTTTTGTATATGTGAATTTGTACAAGTACAAGTATACTTGTACAAGTACAAGTAATGCTGTCACTGACGCCCAAAGGTGACTCGGTTTTGCACAGAAGCCTCAATTTACAAATACAAGTACAGTGGTTATGTGGGGTGCATATACACTGTCCCATCTTGACTTTGCTCATAGAAATTGCCCTTAAAAAAATTGGAAAAAATCTGGAAAAATCACGTCTAAAAGTACTTGTAGCTTACTTGTACCTGGATCTTTTTATTTTACATATCAATTGCTTTTAAACAGTGCGAAAGCTCCCACATGGTGTCTGGGGTACATGTGCTGCCCCAAAGTATGATGCCGCTAAAGTTCCAAATTTCGGTATTTTTCTCGTCGCAAAATTGCGGAAGCCGTTCGTAACCTAAAAATGAACGTCGAATTTTTTGCGGACATTGTCAAGTGCTGTTGGATTCATCAAGGGGGGCAATCAGTACCCTGCGATTTCCCAAGTCTTCCAGATAAAATGATTCGCTACATGTCCGGGTTCAGTTTGAATTTGCTGCTGGATGCCGTGTGATTACACTGAAGGGGCCCATTAGAGTTGGTTGCCATGGAGATGACAATTAAGTTGAGAAGTGATGGTACAAGTGTACAAGTACGTTCGTAGCTATCCATGCGAGCAATGCACCCTGCGATCAAGGGGGTTCAGTGATAAAAAAATACAGTACGTACTTGTAGATATGATTGGGGCACCGTGTTGATTCAGTGACAAATCTCGTGCGAAACTATCCCATTAGTTTTACGTGATGATCTCGTAGTGGCACAATAGGTCCACTGATGGATATGCATCTGGAGGACAGAACTTCCAATCCTGGAAGATTGAGAACAGACCAACCATCAGCCAGGAAGATCACTGAGCTCTAATTATCTATCGTAGTGGGTATCTAGGCTCAGGCTGTCCACAGATTTCGTCCATTTGTAGTCATAACTTCCACTCAGAACTTAGCACTGGTTAAGGTTGCATAAAATTGAATATTTCCAGCGCAAACTCTCCGCAATTGCCACGATTGTGTGTTGTCACTATCCGACAACGCGCGTCACGCAAATGATTGCCTTTCTGGGAAATAGATGTTAGGGTTAGTCGGTTGTCCGAGGTGTGTCCACTTGTGGTGCGGATACTGTGAGACCCCTGCTATTGAAAGGCGTTTCTGATTGGAGTCCTTGAATAGAACCACAAGGCGAGCTTCCTGATGTCCATAGAGCTGTTTTCATTTGGATGAGGTATTAGCAGAACAGAACCATACGCCTGCAACACCAAAACTGTCAGCGGGATTGTCCACGAACGTGGTTATTTAATTGGATACATTCACCATAGTTTTGGAAGAGTCTCCTACAAGTACTGTTTTCCCCTTCCCCTGCCTTGCTTGTTCTTGCTTGCAGCCCCACGAGTATTTCAGGCTGATCTGTTTGTTTGACACCAGGAGAAGCCCAAGTATCATCACGACGTGGTCGGATTTTGCCTCTTCTGGTATGTACATCATGTGGGCCATATCCAGAATTGTTAGTGCACTGCGCTACTCACAATAGACTGGGTGGTTCTCCTCCACGGGATGCCAATCATAAGCATCCCGTGAATTCTCAACGTTACGGAAAAAGTCGGACTCGTGGGATGGAGTTGGAGAAGGATATAGATGCGGGCGGTCCAGTTTCAGACAAGAAAGTACAAGTAATTGATTAGCCACGCACCAACCAAGAAGGCACTGGTAGGGTCAATGCACACCTCGTGTCACTTCGTACGCAAACCATACTGGGAGGGGTACCTACATATACGTCAGGCGAAACGATTCTGTTGGAATATTTGTTGTCCATGCTGAGGTCAATCTGGATCTCTATCGCAAACATTAAAAAGACGTTCGTGCACTGGTGAGTCAGCCAGAAACCATAACAAGAATGGATCACGGCCTCGCGTTGTGAGTTGCTATTTCGACAAACCAAAGAAGGAAGTACAAGTACAGTACAGTATGTACAGCACTAATAGTGGACTTGAACGGAGTTAAGCTGGCTTGAGCGAGTTAACGGGAGGGGATGAAGTTATTATATACAAAGCGCTTGACTATGTACGTATTATAAAGAGCCTGTGATAACGAGAAAACGCAACTTGAAATGAAATGTGCACTGGTCCCTTACACCGTTTACAGAAGTACTGAAAGTGGAAGTGCAGAAATGGTATGAGTACCATAGGTACTACGCAGTGCGGTACGGTATGATACAACTGGCCTACTATGCCCTTAAAGTACTGTACTGTACTGTACAATAACATGTACTTGAACTACCTATCCTCATAGCAATTGATTGATTTTAGATACATACAGCCACGCTCGAATAATCAACGACCTTGACGAAGCATCTGAGTAGGTCTTCCTGAAGCAACAGCTCGAATGATCCACTCTCTATCACGCACAAAAACATGAGCCCAGCTATGGCGCTCCGCGAACTTTTGGGCAATCTGTTCAGTGCCCGTATCAATCGCTTCCGCCTTCAGGTTGAGAAACAAAACGGTTCTGCCCACACGGGTCTCTCCTGCATCACTTTCGTTGAAAGAGGACGTACTAGTCAATGACTCTAGCTGTTCATTGGTGTAAACAGTCTCAACGAAATTGGGCTTCTGCAAATAGACCATTAACTGCGTGCTCTTATCGTCGATGGTTCTGCCCATGACCACGAATACGGCAAGCATGTCAGAAAAAGCAGTTTCTCGAGAATTGTAAAGGCTAAGCAGATTATGTTTCTTCAAAGAGATCGAAGAGCCGTTTGCTCCAAGAGCACGGATTGCCCTCCTGTACTCAGCAAACTGATGAATATCTCGGGTGAAGGAAATATTGGAGTCCATCTCTCCTCGCTGAAAAAGGTAGAAAGGCCAGTCATCGATGATGGCTAGTCCCCTGAGAATGTCTTCGATGAATGCCGTGGTAAGACAAGGCCAGCCCATGGATATGGCTGGGAGATACTTTGCAGTTCGGCTGTAGTCTTTAGCGATAATGCATCCAAATGCCTTTTGGAGAGCATCTCTGTTGGCGATGAGTTCTCCGTCCTTCCAGTGGAAGAGGGACTCAAGGGTGTCATAAACTGTACCACCTTTCGCAACAATGCTGTCCCTGAGCTTTCGAAATTCGTCAGTGTTCTCGTCTTTGGTGGCAATCATGAGAACGATACATCCTTCGAGGACATTCTCGCTCACTTGGCGAGGAGAAGCGGTGGAAGGGATGTTTAAAGCGTATCTGACGTCACTTTCATCTGCAAACGTCTTGCCTCTCATTGTGTTTTTGGTGCGCACGTTGTTTGCTTTCGACCGAGAATTGTCGTTCTGGGAAATAATCGCATTGTCGAAGCGGTAATTCGTGGGGGCCCTCATTTTTGCTTTTCTCATATTTCCACGGGTTTCTTGGGGAGGGGTGCCAAAGTTAGGCGGATTGGTTTGGTTTTGGCCGACAGAAACCAGATCTGTGGGTTCATCATCCGCCCCACTCAATGGGGGGGTCGACTCAGGCGCATGGTCGCTCGAAAGAGTCTCGAACGACAAGGGGCGGACACATGTTGGAATTTCATCCGTCGGAGTCTCAAGTGCCAAGGTTTCTATGGATGATTCACTTGAAGGGGTCTCAGACGACAACGAGCTGGCTTCTGTGGGAGAGTCCTCAGTGGAAGCCCTAGGCGACAAAGGACGAGCCTCCCTTGGAGTAGGCCATTCACGCAACTCAGGCGACAAGGGGCGAGCCTCGGTGGGAGGGTCCCCAGTAGGAGCCCTGGGCAACAAGAGCCAAGATAGTTCCTGCCAGTTCTGCGAAGGAACGACAGGACTTACTCTGCGGGGTCGGTGCCGCGATAAGCAAATAGCGCGGGGAATAAGGGGATGTCGGTTGTCAGTATTGCGAAGAGCACGGGGGATTCGGTCCATAGATGGTGTTGAAGTGAGGGACAACCGAGATGCAATTCAACTGGTGTAGGGTCCACATAAGCAAAGGGAGTAAACATGTTATTTAAAGTAGTCATTTCTTTCTGTGACTGCTTTCAAAATTCAAGGTGGGCACAAAATAAAGTAGCTATCGGTACATACATTACAGATATGGTAATGAGGATGACGATATTGAACTCGTCATGGTGACAAATGATTTCAGGAGTAACAAGAAACTGCATGAACAGGCACTGAATTATTATTTTCCTCTGGCTGATCATACTGAGCCCTGAATGAAAGTCATACAGCCTCACTCGTCTGTCTGTTAAATGACACTAATACTCAAAATACTCAAATACACAATAGAACACCTAAAATCCAACTACTACAGCTTTCTAACAGTCTGTCTCGTCACCCCTTTAATACCGTGATCGTAGTTGTTATAGCTCGGCCTCTCTGGGTGTCTGTCTGTTATACCAGCTTCACTAGAGCAAGGAACTTATTGGAAGAAAAAGATAACAGGACGTTGGGGTGCTACACAGGACGTTGGGGTGCTACAAAGGACGTTGGGGTGCGACACAGTTTTTTTCTTTTCTTAATGACAGTCGCGATTTCCTCTGGAGGAATCCCAGAAAGAGATATCACCTTCAAGAGCACCAGGACAGTACCGGTACAGTACTGTTGTAAGTTCCGGGGCTATTCCTTACAACTGTACTAGAGCGAGACTGTAGCATTGGGGAGGAGTGACGCCACCTTTACAAGAGAGGTTTACTCTCACCTACTGGTACGAGTAGTCTTTTTAAAGGTGGACTGCATTGCTATGGAGAATGGACATTTGCTGAGGTAAGGCTTGAGGGGACTCAACCAAGAGTCATTCGCACTGATCTTCATCTTGGATCTCAGCAATGGAAGTTTGAAGCTGTCGAGCGTTTGGTGACACATGAGACGGGGTCATGTTAATAGGAGACTTCAACTTAGCCTCAGAAAAGTAGGAGGGGGTCTAAGTAAGACCTAGGGGGGCTCTTTGGGGCTGTTTGAATGGGGCTGTTTGGGGCTTTGACAGCCGGGTAACCCCTGAGTAAAGCATCAATTAAGGGAAAAGTGCGAAAAAAGAAGTCGGGGTTAGGGTGTTCGACCACAGCCTCACCAGTTGCCCCTTTGGGAAATCTACTTTTTTGCAGTACTTATTCCATTTACTGTGCGTTATCCTTTTTTTTGTTATACTTATTCCATTTACTATTTGTGTTATCCATGCAAACCTTAATAATCTGAATACTTTAAATGTTAGAAGGAAACGAAACCATCCGTCCCTTCCAAAACACCAACGCCACAGATATGTACTATATGCCATCGTAACACCCTCTCTTGGAGCTCCATTCTGATACCCATATCTTCACTACAAAAGCATATGAGAGCTGCTTTTTTGGAGACTTTCACAGGGTATCGAGTTTTGCACCACTAGAGTCAATATTGGTATGGTCGTAATCCTTGAGCGGGAAGTTGCACAGCGCCGCTTTGCCCAGAATGTCGGCCAGCACCCAGAACTTGGCCCCTACTGTAGCTAAGGTGTCGTCATGCTACAATAATAAAAAAATAACTACAATTGACACCACTATTACGATTTGATGACTTGGGTGGGACTCTATGGTCCAAAATTTATTAACCCAAGAGGTTCGGATTTTTCACCTACTCCTCTGAAAACTAAATGAATAGATCAGGTTCGGTCAGTTACGTCCTCTTCTGAGGTTCACTGCCTACTCCTTGAATAGTAAGACTTTTGGCTCATGCTCTGGCTCTTATCGGCAACTGGCTCATTGTGGCTCTGGCTCTTAGTGGCTACTGGCTGGCCTCGGCTCTCTGGCCCTGGCTCCTTTGGCTCTGTCTGTAACTGCTCTGGCGTTTAGCGCTTATTGCATCTGTGGACTCACTGGTTCTTGCTCTGGCGTAATCGGCTCTTATTGCTCTCTGGTCTTAGTGGCTCTGGTTGTATGGCTCTTATTGCTCTCTGGACTCATTGGCACTGTGTAAAGCTCTTATTGCATCTGTGGACTCATTGGCTTGAAACGGCGTTTGGCTCTTATTGCCTTGTAGGACTCACTGGCTCTTGCTCGTAGAACGGTACAGTACCGGTAGCTGGCTCTGACTCTCTGGCTCTGGCTCTGACCTGTGGCTCTGGCATTTCAGCTCTGGCTCAATGTGGCTCTTATTGCTCTTTGGACTTAGTGGCTCGTAGCTCTCTGGCTAGTGACAGGCGTTTGGCACTCATTGCGCTGTGGACTTACTGGCTCTTTGCTCATGTCGGTGGCTCTGGATTTGGCTCTTATTGCCTCATGGGGCTTACTGGCGCTGACTCAGGCATCCGTGGCTCTGGCGTTCGCTCAGACTCTGGCATTGTAGCTCTTGTCGGCGTAGCTCTGGCTCTTGTCGGCTCTGGCTCTGTGGCTCTCGCTTTGTGGCTCTGGAATGTTGCTCTTTTGACCATGGAATGGCGTCTGGCAGGCAGATCTTTGCTCTAGGAATGCGTCTCAGCTTGTGGCATTTCAGCTCTGGCAGCTCTGGCATTTCAGCTTGGCTCTTCAGTTCTAGGCGGCTTCTCGGGGATCTCACCCGGAAAAGGAGTATCTCAAAAGGAATTTCACCCTTGAGTCTCTCTCTGTCGGTGGCTCTGGCTCTGGCATCTCAGCTCTTGGCTCTGGCGCTTTGCTCTGGCGGCTGCACATGTGGTCCTCAAGAACTCACGAGGCACGGAGAATAAATCTCGGGCTCTTTGCTCATGGCGTTTTCAGCTCATGGCGGTCAACCTGAATGGCTTTATTGACATCGAACAAGGAGGTCAACCCGAGGGGATTTATTGACACTTCTTCAAGCGGTCAACCATAGGACTTATAGACACTTGGCTCAGGCGGTCGTACTCGCTATTGTATTGAACTCGCCGACACAGCTCAAACGCTCAACCAAAAGCTCAATCGCACATTCTCAGGCTCATACATGTCTTTCAATGCGTCATAGCGTGAGTCTCTTGACCGAATAGTGGGGTCTGGGAATTTCACCACTGCCCTCGACACACAGGGATAACTGGAWTTTCACCACATTGCCCTGCACAGCTCAAACGGACATTTCAGTCCTTGCTGTTCGACTTCATCAGATGGTCATGGCTAGCGAAGCTCATCATCCTCGTCGTATGAGACAGGTCTGCTTGTCAGCACTGCATTCCAGCAGGCTATAAAAGGCACCTTCCGTCTCCAGAATGACACAGAGTGAACTGGTCTGATTCTGCGGAAAAAAGTGGGGACTAGAAGGGTTTATGTATTCTTTTTTGAAGTTGCTAGAGTTCAGGAGGTTGGTCAGTGGCGAAAAATATGTGCATACAATATGCAC